>OX243828.1:20613386-20646056 GCA_945859605.1 Lumbricus rubellus
TCCCGACTCAGACGACACCCGCCTAAGTAGCTGTTCCGCCCATTCTAATCCTGTGGTAACCGGACCCGGATCTCCTTTGGACTACTTTTACTGACAACTCTTTTGATTTAACGCAGCGCTCGTGAATAAGCTGGTGCTCCGCGCATGGCTTTCGAGTGGATGATAGATTGAGTGTATATACGACAAATTTTCGATGAAGATCGAAGAACTGTTCAGTTGCATCAGAAGCTGAGAGGAGAGCCAACAGAATAAAATATATGGCAAAGGATAGAATTCACTCTTTTGTGTCCATGAATAACACAATAATATTCTGTTATTCAGGGAACAAAAGAATGAATATATCTGCAATATATTGTAAATTTAATCTCTCACATGTCTCTCGTCTGTCTGTTTGTCTGTGTGTCTGTCTGTCTGTCTTCCACTATCTGATTACAGCTGTTTTCTCTCGGTGTGTGTCTCTCTATTGCTCTGTCTCTATATATTTCTCTGTCTGTCTGTCTATCTGTCTTTCTGTGTCTGCTTGTATCTGTCTGTCTATCTGTCTGTCTGTCTGTCTCTGTCTGCTTATATCTGTCCGTCCGTCCGTCCGTCCGTCCGTCCGTCCGTCCGTCCGTCCGTCCGTCCGTCCGTCCGTCCGTCCGTCCGTCCGTCCGTCCGTCCGTCCGTCCGTCCGTCCGTCCGTCCGTCCGTCCGTCCGTCCGTCCGTCCGTCCGTCCGTCCGTCCGTCCGTCCGTCCGTCCGTCCGTCCGTCCGTCCGTCTGTCTGTCTCTCGCTATAACATCCCAAAAAATATTTACATTATGTGAACTAGATTCCCCATCTATAATAGGAGCATGCCCTGTACTAACAACAGCAGTCGTATCAGGATAGATGCATACGATTGACCGACCGACCGACCGAGTGGTCAATGGAATGGAGGTCGCTAATGGGACACCTGCCTGCTTCCATCGTCCACCGTTTTCCACGCTGCGCAACTCCTCCTCCCCAAGCCCCCCCCCCATTTTCTCTCTGCACTCGGTGTCGGGGGGGGGGCTCGTGCACGACAGTTAAACTCGACCGACAGACATCAATAATTTCTGCGACATTGTCATAACCGGAAGCTCGGAACAACGGTCGAGTGCGTCGAAATGGTTCGGTGGGGTGGGGGTGTGGTTGGGGGGTGTTGGGGTGGAGTGGGGGATGGAGAGCGAACAATGGCGTTAATTACAGCTGTAATTAGTTATGCCTGTGGAGCACCGGTGATGTGTCTTTTGCGTACGACGTGAACTCACGAGGTGGTAGCACTCCACAAATTATAACTCGTAATGGGAGTCAATGTATTCAGAATTATCGGTCCACGAAGTCAGAAAGGTGGAGGTGGAGGTGGAGGTGGAAGAGGAGAAGAAGGAGGAGGAGGAGGAAGGAGGAAAGAGGAAATGGAGGAGGAGGACGAGGAGGACGAGGAGAAGGAGGACGAGGAGGACGAGGAGAAAGAAGTGAGGTGGAGGAGGAAGTGGAGATGGAGGAGGAGGAGAAAGAGGAGGAAATGGAGGAAGAGGAGCAGGAGGAGAGGAGAAGGATGAGGAGTTGGAAGAGGAGGAGCAGGAGGAGGGAAGGAGGAGAAGGTGGGAAAGACCAGGAGGAGACACGATATCAGCCACGTGAATAAGATCCGTCACAAATTGAGAAAGAAAGGTGATAACCGAACAAGTGAATACGCTTCTGCTCGTGCGTGTCGGCGTGAAACTCCGATGCAGTGTCCGCGCTGTAGTGGTGAGCGCCTCTGAGTAGAAATCTTGAAGGGGCGCTATTACAAGTGCTCGTATGCAATACATACATAATAATGGATAATGTGGTCGTTTTTGTACACGTACCGTCGTTGTTCTTTGGCATATCGCGGACCATTTGGCTGTCGAGCTGGTAGTTGTGGAACTGGGTGCTGGCGTACGCAGGAGCAGCAGCGGAGTCGTCATCAAAAGCAGGCGGTTGCGGACCTTGCAGGAGAAAACAAAAGACAATGATACAGATATAGTTATTTATATTTTAGCTGGCGTTTCAAAATAGAGTGTCCCCTCACCTAATAATGTGGGGCGCGGTGGTGTAGCGGTGGCGTCGTTGCCTTGGAGCCGTAAGGTTCGAGGTTCGAATCCACCTCGCCGCCGCGTAAGGACCTTGGGCAAGTCCTTCACTCACAATTGCTCAGCGCTTCGGCGTGAAACTCCGATGCAGTGTTCGCTCTGCATTCGGGAGCGCCTCTGAGTAGCGAGAGAGCTTGAAGGGGCGCTATGACAAGTGCGCATACACTGTACAAACAAAATAATAATCGTATCCCCCATCAGATGAAGAGAAGATGAAGAAAGCGTGCACTTCCGCGTGCGTCTAGTTTTGCAAATTAATTTCAATTTGCTTTCTTTTGTACAATGACACTAACTAACGGTCATGTTTAGTCTTACTAGATAATTTTTAGCTCTGGTTTTAGACGACCTATAAAACATTTAGAACACTTTAAAACGGGTCGAGTCACTAACTATTCGAATTCGAATTGCTTTGCTCTAAACATTGCTTAGCCTATATAGGACACGCTTACAGTATAAATTTTTCAATTATACGCGCATTTTTCAATAATTGGTAGTCAAAAGAACGGGTTAAGGTGCGCAGATTTTGCAAGTGATACAAAGAATACCACGCGTTTTCTAATGGAGCTAAATCATGAGTCCACATTATAGGTTGCAATAAACAGAGCCTCCGCTTAAAGTCTCTGCTATGGTCGTTCACAGCTAATGTACCATTCCTGTCTAATTAATAATTCATTGGCGCCCTAGCTATAATCGTGAGTTATCGCACCCAGAAAGGTTCTTATTGGCTAAACCACGGATGACAAAATAATATGTCTTGTAAAAGCTCCATTCAACCCAAGGTTGCTGGAGTGGAGTTAGGTATTCTGAGGCTTAATACAGTTGCATAAAATATTATATGAAGACGGTATACAGATTCAGGGAACAGTAACTGGTAGTCAAGTCAATAGATTTATTTATTTATTATTTATTCATCCACTTTTAAAGCGTCCCTTCAAGCTCGCTAATCAGAGGCGCTGCCGACTACAGCGCGGACACTGCATCGGAGTTTCACGCCGAAAGAAGAGGAGGAGAAGGAGGAGGAAGTGGAAAAGGAGGAGGAGAAAGAAAGAGGAGGAGGAAGAAGAGGAGGAGGAGGAGGAAGAGGAGGAAGAAGAAGAGGAGGAGGTAGACAATCAACAGTGGAAAAGGAGGAGAAAGAGGAGGAGGAAGAGGAGAAGGAGGAGGAAGAGAAGAAGGAAGAGAAGGAGGAAAAGGAGAAGGAGGAGGAGGAAGAGGAGGAAGAAGAAGAGGAGGAGGAGGAGGAGGAAGAGGAGAAGGAGGAGGAAGTGGAAGAGGAGGAGGAGAAAGAAAGAGGAGGAGGAAGAGGAGAAGGAGGAGGAGGAAGAGGAGGAAGAAGAAGAGGAAGAGGAGGAGGGGGAAGAGGAGGAGGAAGACAATCAACAGCAACAGCAACAAGGGTAGGATGAAAGTAAAAGAGGGAAAGAAATAGGTTAGATAGGATCATAGGAGAATGAAGAATGAAAAGGTGAAACAAGAGGAGGAGGGAGAGAGTAGGATGATAAAGAGGTGGAGATGTTGCCCAAGCCATCACTCATTCACTCCACGACGAAGAAGTAAGGAGGAGAAGAAGAAGGTTGGGAGCAAACGGAAGAGGAGGCAAAGGAAGAGGAGGAAAAGGAAGAGAGAAAAGAAGGGGGAATATGCCGAAGGAGAGAAGCGAAAAACGGGAAGAAAAGGAAGTGGGGGGGGGGGGGCGGTGGGCAGATGAGAGATGAAGGGGTCAATTGAGCAAGGAAGGGGAGAGAGGGAGAGTCGGATGACAAAATGGACAACACGGTTCTCTGTCTTTAAACAAGAAGCCCACCGATGGAGATCGCCTGTGTTTGCACAAGCCAACACTCATTCTCTCCACCACACTATACCCTTCTACTTCCTTCTACATTTCTACTGCTGCTGCTGCTGCTACTGCTGTGGCTCCACCTCCTTTCTTCGTCTTCTTACTACTCTTCCTTCTCCCACTCTATCTCTCCTCCAAGCACCTCTCCTCCTTCTCTTCCTTCTCCTGCTCCTCCTTCTCCTCCTTCTCCTGCTCTTCATTCTCCTCCTTCTCCTGCTCCTTCTTCGCCTCCTTCTCCTGCTCCTCCTTCTCCTCCTTCTCCTGCTCCTCCTTCTTCTCATTCTCCTTCTTCTCCTGTTCCTCCTGCTCCTCCTGCTCCTTCTCCTCTTCTTCCTCCACTTCTCTCGTTTCCACCCCTCTTCCCTTTCTTTTCCGTCTACTGCTGCTGCTCCACCTCCTCTTCATCTTCTTGCTACTCTTCTTTCTCCCACTCTTTCTTCTCCTTTTCCTTATCCTCTCCTCCTTCTCTTCCTCCACTTCTCTTGCTTCTACTTCCTCCTCCTCCTCCTCCTCCTCCTCCTCCTCTTCCTCCTCCTCCACCCCTTCTATCTTCCTTCTTCTTCCTTCTTATCAGTGCAATTCATTTTCCAGAAGCAGCAATCAATTTCCAGCTTTATTTACTTGGCTGCTGCTGTTGCTGATGCCGCCTTATCGTCGCCCGTCTTCTCAATCATAATCATCATCATCGTCGTCGTCGTCGTCGTCATCATATCATCGTTTTCCTTTATGCTCCTCCTCCTCCTCCTGCTCCAACTTCTCCACTCTACCTTCTTTTCCTCCTTCTGCTCTTCCTTTTGATTCTCTGCTTCTTCCTCCTCCTCCTTTTTCTCCCCTCCTCCTACTCCACCTCTTCCTTCTTCTGATTCTCTCTCTCTCCCTCCTCTTCCTCCTCCTCCTCTTTCTCCTCCTCCTCCTGCTCCTCCTGATTCTCCTTCTCTTCTCCTCCTCCTCCACTTTCCCCAAGCCACCTTCTCCTCTATCTGATTCTCTTCCGCCTTCTCCTCCCTCCTCCTCTCTCCTCCTTATTCTTCACTGGCTGTTTCTGTTCTTTTCATTATTCTTTCGCAATCTTTTGCACGTTCTCATCTTTTTGCTCATATCAACTATACTTCTTCTGGTTTTTACTCATTCTCCGTTTTCCTATCATTATTTCCCCGCTTGTTGTTGATGTTGTTGATCGTATTTCTCCTAATCTCTCTGCTCCTCCTCTCTCTGCTCCTCCTCTCTCTGCTCCTCCTCCTCTCTCTCCTCTTCTTCCTCCTCTCTCTCTCTCCTACTCCTTCTTTTCTCATCGTCTTCCTGTATTCCCTCTCCTCTTTTCTTCTTTCTCCTGGTTCTGCTTTTTTTATGCTCCATAACGGGGTTCCTCCTTCTCTTATTAATTCCTCCTCTCAGTCATCCACTTTACGTCCTTCTCCTCCTCATCTTCCTCCTCTACTTCCTGGCTTGTCCTCCTCTCAATCTTTCCACTCTTTATCTTCCTCCTCCTTTACCTCCCTCCTCCTAATGCCCTTATTCCTTCTCATCCTCCTTGTCGTAATGCTCTTATTCCGCCTCATTTTCTTCACCCTCCTCTTCCTCTCCTCCTCCTAGTACTGTTATTCCTCCTCCTTCTCATTCTCCACCTCTCATTCTCCTAATATAATATTCCTCCTCCTCGTCATCCTCCTCCTCCTTCAACTCTTATCCCTCCTCCTCCTCGCCATACTCCTCCTCCTCTCCCTCTCCACTTCCTCCTAATTTTTCTATTTCTACTCCTTCTCCTTTTCTTGATCATCCTATACCTCTCCATATTCCTCCTTCTCCTCCTATCCTTCTCCTCCTTCTTTTCCTCATCCTCATCCCCATCCTCCTCCTCCTCTTCCTCGTCGTCCTAATGCTCTTAATTCTCCTCCTAGTCCTCCGTCTCCTCCTCCTCCCATCCTCCTGCTCCTCCTCCTCCTCATCCTCGTCGTCCTAATGCTCTTAATTCTCCTCCTAGTCCGCCGTCTCCTCCTCCTCCCATCCTCCTGCTCCTCCTCCTTCTCTTCTTCCTCCTCCTTCTCTTCTTCCTCCTCCTAATGCTCTTATACCTCTTCCTCCCCATCCTCCTCCTCTTCCTTCTCCTCCTTCTTCTCCTCCTCCGCCTCCTTCTCTTCCTCCTCCTCCGCCTCCTTCTCTTCCTCCTCCTCCTCCTCCACCTCCTCCTCCTCCTCCACCTCCTCATCCTCCTTCTCCTCCTCCTCCTCCTCATCCTCCTAATGCTCTTATTTCTTCTCGTCCGCATCACTTCGTCCCGCTGCGTCTGATCTTTCGTTGCTATGGTGCTAGAGGGATGCAATTAATGCTGTTTGGCGATCACTTGCACCGGAGGCTGATGCTGCTGCTGCTGGTGATGGTGATGATGCTGACGCTGCTTCTGCTTCTGCTGCTGCTGATGATGGGGGGACCCTGCTTCCTCGTCGCGTGATGGTCGGTGTGGACGTAGCCCTCATCCCCCTCCTCATCCCTCTTCTCATCCCCCTCCTTATCCCCCACTTCTTCCTCAACCTTCCCAATGTTGCCTTATTCGCTTCTTATTTCATCGTTTTCATACTCCGCCTATATTCCACATTTCCTTTCCATCTTCTTCTTCCTTTTGCTCCTCCTCCTCCTTTTCTTCTTCGTCGTCATCCACCTCTTCATCCTACTCCTACTCTCCCTCCTCCTCCTCCTCCTCCTCCTTCTTCATCTACATGCTCATCTTCCTTTCCTTCCTCCCCTCTTCACCCTTCTCTCCCTCCTTTTCCTCCTCCTCCTCCTCCTCCTCCTCCTCCTCCTCCTCCTCCTTCTTCTTCTTCTTCATCTACATGTACTTGTCTTGTTTCCTGCTCCTCCTGGTCGCCATCTCTTCAGAGTGCGTGCAGCCAGCGCTGACAAACGACTCCAATCAACAACCAGATTCTATCGTCCCTACCCCCCCCCCAACATTCACCTTCCCTGCTCCCACCTTTCCTTTCCAAGCTCCTCCTTCTAATTCCCCGCCCTCACCTTCTCCTTCCCTGCCTTCCTCTTCCTTTCCGTGCCCTCGTCTTCGCCTTCCATGCTCTCGCCTATACTCCTTCCCTTCCATTCCCTGCTCTCGCCTACCCCTTCCATTACATATCCTCGCCTGCTCCTTCCCTGCTTCGTCTTCCCCTTTCAAGTCACACATTCCCCTTCCCTTCCTTGCCATCGTCCTCCCCTTCTCTTCTCTTCCCTTCTCTTCCCTGCGCTCGCCTTCTCCTTTCCTGCCCTCGCCCTGGCTTTAATTGCAATCGCCTTCCTCTTCCTCCCATTCTCTTCTCTTCCCTCGCCTTCTCCTGCCAAACCCCACCGTCCCCTTCCCTGCCCTCACCTTGGCTTTAGTTGCACTCACATTCCCCTTCCCTGCCATCGTCCTCCCCTTCTCTTCCCTTTTCCTTTCCTTTCCTTCCCTTTCCCTCCATTTCCTTCCCTTCCCTTCCATTTCCTGCCATTCCCTGTTATTCCCTGTCATTCCCTTCCCTTCCTTCTCTTCCCTTCCGTTCCGTTCCGTTCCGTTCCGTTCCCTTCCCTTCCCTTCCGTTCCGTTCCCTTCCCTTCCCTTCCCTTCCCTTCCGTTCCGTTCCCTTCTCTTCCCTTCCCTTCCTTCCCCTTCCGTTCCGTTCCGTTCCCTTCTCTTCCCTACCCTCTCATTCTCCTTTCAAACCCTCACCGTCCCCTTCCATAGCAGAGCGGCGTCGCATATCCACTTCACGTCAAACCCATGCTTGCATCCTCCATGGTGGTGGTCGTGGTAGTGGTGGTTGTAAATTCCCTCGACAGAGGCGCCACCGACATCTACATCCGCATCCGGTCATTTCAAGACGACACTCCGACCGACCGTCAAGTCTCGTCATTGTTAACGCGTCCTCCGTCGCTCTGTCAGTGTACATGTCACTGCGTGTATGTCTGCATGTCTCTGTGTGTCTTTCTGTCTGTCCTTCTCTGCCTCTGTCTATCCTTCTCTCTGTAGGCCTATGTTTCTTTCCTGCTCACTATCTGTAGGCTGTAAGTCGCTCTGACTGTCGCTTTGCTCACACCCCCCCCCCATCTGCGCGCGCGCGTGTGTGTGTGTGTGTCTGTCTCTGTCTCCCTCTCTGTGTGTGCGTGTTTCTGTGTGTGTCTGAGTGTCTGTCACTGTCTCTGTCTCCCTCTGTGTGTGTGCGTGTGTGCGTGTGTGTGTGTGTGTGTGTGTGTGCTTGGCAGCAGCTCCTTTCATATATTTTCCTATATAACAACCCTTCTAAATCCTCCAGGTCGCTCGCCTAATGCTGGCCAATTTCCATGCTGTTTGCTTGTCTTCAGCCTTTCCCTCTGTCCGTCTGTCTGTTTGTGTCGGTTTGTCTGTGTGTTCGTCTGGTCGTATCGGTCTGTCTGTCTCTCTATCTGTCTGCTTTCAGAGCCGAAATGCCCCCTCTACAGTAACTCTCAGAAATAGCTGTTACCGTATAGGCTATACGCGTGGTCGTAAATTGAGGTTCTTCAATAAAAAATGATCACGCATATACAAGATACAACAAAGTGTATACGTCACGCAGGGTCTCGTGTTGCCTAGCAACGACAATACTGAAGATCGGATGTTTCGGCTCAGGGCGCATGCGTATGATAATTATAGCGCAGCTATGGTTTCGACAATAATAATTAATTATAGATACGAAAGTTTCGGTTCAAAAATAGAAAGAAACATGCAGAAAATAGAAAAGTATTATCACGAGTTTCAGGTTTTTGCCGTGTCTGAAAACCTTCTCAGCTTTTCCGAACTGATTTGACATACTTAGAAACTGGTTTCTCTAATGAAAGGTGAATAGGCTTCATAACTATAGAGTATCGTCTATGTTCTATAACAAGCTCCTTGAAACTTTTTGTTTCACCGTGGTTGAACTGGGAGCGCTTCTGAGTGGATTTCTTGAAGGGGCGATATATAAATTCTTGAAATGAATGAATGAATGACGCGTCGGTTAGGGTCAGGTTAGGCATCGTGATGTTCGGTTAGGGTCAGGTTTAGGCATCGTGAGTGTCGGTTAGGATCAGGTTAGACGTCGTGAGAGTCGGTTAGTTACTGTCCAAATATACCGTATATGCTTCGGTCCCGATACCATATAGTTTGCCTATGCGTCTTTCTTAACCTGCTCGAAATTCTATACAATGAGAAAAGTGAGTAATGTTCCAATAGGATGTTGTTTATTCAGCGTACTTCTAGACCCCATCAGCACATCTGTATAATGTGGCAAAAGTTCCAAGACGGCTGCAGAGGTGAATGATATCTATATATAAAAACACATATATAAATATATTAGTGTATGTATATATAATATATATATAATATATACATATATATATATATGCAGAGGTGAATGATAAATTATATCTATATATAAAAACACATATATAAATATATTAGTTTCTGTATATATATATATATATATATATATATATATATATATGTAGACTGTAGAGGTGAATGATATATTAGTTTCTGTATATATATATATATATATATATATGTGTATATATGTGTGCAGAGGTGAAATCATGATATATTAGTTTCTGTATCGCCACGATGCATACGATATGAACGGAGCATCTCGATATTGGTCGAAGAAATTATTCGACATTACGTCAAGATTGATTCCGCTCGCTCTGTCTGACCGTATAGACTATAGAGTCTTCTGCTGTGGTGTTATTCCTCGCATGGTTATTCTTATTATGAACGATGGACTCTCGACCACTGGAGATTTTCTCCATGGTATTATAATAGTTTGACCGTGGTCCATTAGAACGGAATTATCGACTGCTTCAGCGTCGTCGTCGTCGTCATCATCATCATGTATACTAAGGTATACATAGTGAACAACTACTATATAATAAAAAAAAATTATACAGACATCTTTACACAGTCATCTTTGCTGTCTAGGAAGCTGCACAGAATTTTATTACGTGATTTACGATGAATGATTTGTTTGTTTCATGCACGCCATTTTAACACTGGTATATGGCGTGTATGAAATAAACAAGGCATTCATAATAAATCACGTAATAAAATTCTGTGCAGCTTCCTAGACAGTAAAGATGTCTGTGTAAAGATGTCTATGAATAATGGAAGGATGTGTATACGTATGTGTGCGTGTGTTGGTGTGTATGTGTGTGTATGCGTCACTGCGTGTGTGTGCATGTGTCGGTGTGTATGTGTATATGCGTGTGTGTGCGTGTGTCGG
Organism: Lumbricus rubellus; assembly: GCA_945859605.1. Lineage (NCBI taxonomy): Eukaryota > Metazoa > Annelida > Clitellata > Crassiclitellata > Lumbricidae > Lumbricus > Lumbricus rubellus. The sequence continues at coordinate 20,623,577 of OX243828.1, forward strand.
TGTGCGTGCGTGTGTGTATAAAGATGTCTCTGTAAAGATGTCTGTCTGTGTGTCTCTGCTGTTGGCCATCAATGTCCGTGGTCCATTAGAACGGAATTATCGACTGCTTCAGCGTCGTCGTCGTCGTCATCATCATCATCGTCGTCATCATCATCGTCGTCGTTGTTGTCGTTGCTGATTTAATGTCGTCTGCGTTGATTCACTAATCTCTCTTAATCCTTCGTCGGTTGATGTCGCGATTTTCGTGTCACCGCGGTGTCTTTGGAAAGGTCATTATAGTAGGTTCAACTTTACCACTAAAGGGCTCCCAAGAGAATAGGTGATAGACAGACAGACAGACGGACAGACACACACACAGACAGACAGACACAGACAGACACACAGAAAGAGTCACAGACAGACAGACAGACAGACAGGCAGACAGACTGAAAGGCACACAGACAGACATACACACGGATAGACTCACAGACAAACACAGACAGACACACATAACACACACAGACACACACAGACATACAGATAGACAGCACAAACACACAGACAGACACACATAACACACAGACACACACAGACACACAAACAGACATACAGATAGACAGCACAGACCCACATACAGACAACACAGACACACAGACGGTCGGACACACTCCAATATGTAGGCCACACGGACAAACACAAATAAACAGACAGAAGTAGTCAAATACTACCGGACCTGAATCGGTTAAGTATTTTTACTAACTAGTAATTAATTAGTAATTAGTTAATTATTATTAATAATTAGTTAAGGTAACTAATTAAGGTAATTAGGTCAAATTAATTAGGGTAATTAGCCTATTATAATAATTAGGTCATATTAATTAGTAGTTATATTAATTAGTATATTAATTAGGTAATATTAATTAGGTAATTATGTTAATTAGTGTAATTAGTTAACCCTAATTAGCAGCGCTACAGGGCCGCCCCTCCCCGCCCCCTCCCCGCCGCGGGGTCCGGAAGCGCGGGGTCCGGAAGCGCGGGAACCGGAAGCGCGGGAACCGGAAGTGCGGAACCGGAAGTGCCGGAACCGGGAATCCGGGAATCCGGAGCCGGAAGCGGACTTGGGAATGCGGTACAGGAAGCGGGACTGGGAATATAGGTCTGGAAAACCGGACTGTGAATGTGGTATTGGAAGTGAGATTGGGAATGTGGCATCTTAACTCCACCAGCAACCACGGTGACCAACACCGGTCGACTGCTAAGAATCTGACAGCCGTGGCTAACATCTGCCAGCATCTGGAACTTACTAAGCGGATGATATCATCCATCCCTTGCTACAGCATCCGACAGCTGCTAAGAATCTGACATCAGCGTATGCCGTCCAGCACCTGGCGCGCATGACATCAGCACCAGCACCGGCCAGCCCCTGACGACTTCTAAGAATCTGACATCAGCATTTCACACCCACCACCACCCCCACCGCATGCTACAGCTGAAGCCTTCTACCCGCATGACATCAGCAAACACTCCGACATGTCCAGACATGCATCGCATCGCATAACCAGCTGTCATCATCCACGCCTTGATACAGTGGATGGTGCTTACTAATCGTATGACATCAGCATCTCACCCCCACCCACAACAGCAACCACCCTGTCTTGCAGCTGACGCTTACTAAGGAGATGACCTCAGCATTCCACACCCACCACAACCCCCACCGCATGCAGCACCTGGCGCTGCTAAATGTCTGACAGCAGCAACCAGCCCAACTTGTTGTCGATGCTTACTAAGCAGCTGATATCATCCAACCCTTCCAGCACCTGTCCCTTACAAACAATGCACCAAAATGATTATAAAATGGGCAATCAGCTAATGCTTAGATATGAACGCATCCGATATCTACATCCGCGGACGAGCTACACACATCGGCGAACTTCTACAAATCTTTCGTTCATCAACGAACTTCTACGAGCGGTGGTCATCTGCAGTGGCGGCATCTACGAGCGGCGAACACAACGATGAATTCAGGTAGAAATATCAGCAAACTATTTTAATGCTGTATCTATTTTCTAAATTTCTGGTTTTGGGCTGCAATGCTGTAAACTACATCTTAATGTTGTACTATTAATTTTTAAAGTCTTGGGACTTGCGCTGGAAAAAGTAATGCTAGCAAGCTCTGAGCAACTAATGTACAGAAGCTGCGAACAAAATAAATTTCTGCAAATTATATTCTTAGCATTGCTGTAACAAGTCTTTTTAGTGTTGCCCACATTCTTTATCCAAGCTTGGGTCTGGCACTTAGAGAAACTTTCGTGAGGGTTCAGACTGTGCATTCTCAAAATATTATTATTATTAGGCCTACATGAGTGTCACAGCGAAAGTATGCTTAAGCGAACGAATTTCCTTAGAATTCAAATTTATATCTGTACATAGAAACTATTTTTACATTGCAAATACATTGCAAATACATTGCAAATACATTGCAACTACAATGTGAATACATTGTGAATACATTGTGAATACATTGTGAATGCATTTATCTCTTGCAGATCATGACAATGACGAACAGCGAGAGGCTCCAGCGACGGAAGCGACGGATTCAGATCCAACACAGGCTACGTCATCACGTAAGTTATTTTTACACTTACATGCTTTTAGACTTATTTGTGTTACACACACACACACACACACACACACACACACACACACACACACACACACACACACACACACACACACACACACACACACACACACACACACACACACACACACACACACACACACACACACACACACACACACACACACACACACACACACACACACACACACACACACACACACACACACACACACACACACACACACACACACACACACACACACACACACACATGCAAAGGCGAATAATTGTATTTTAGTCTCACTGTGTAGTACCAAGAATTATTAGTGGCACCCACCTTTTTTATCCAGGCTTGGGCCTGGCACTGGCACAGAACCCAGAGGCGGAGGGATACACACTTTCTCTGTATTACATGAACCGCATCACAACCACAGCCATATCCTTCCGCGCAAACATTGTTACTACGTGGAACTACTTTCGCGGAGGAAACTACAAAAAGTAGTTCCACGTCTATAACTAGTAGGCGCGCTCAGCGTTCGAAACACAGCAGCACTTGACTCCAAGAAGCATCTACAGAACATTTGAAATTGACTTTAACAATTTTTTGAAAAAGTAGTGTGCGTTGGTGGATGTCAGTACAAAAATTAATTAGCGAAAAAATTAATTAGCGAAAAAATTAATTAGTGCAAAAATTAAGTAGATATAGAAAGGCAATTCTGGCGCATGGTAAAAACTTTGATTGAACGGCCTAAAGCACAACACAACTTTCTACATCAAAAATGGGTAAATAAATTTCTTATTCTTTGTATACTGTCTTAGGCACCATGTATTTTCACAACTCTCAAACCCTATGTATTTCTATTTTTAGCAAACAAGTTCGATGCAGACCTCGAACAATTGCTCAAGGAAGAAGCGCAACTGAAGGCGAGAATTCGAGAAATGAGTAAGTTTTTACTTCGGCTATTTTCAATTGCAAACTTTTAAAAAATAAATATATAAAAATATTTGTAACTTATAAATTTTGTTTAAAATAATTTTCTAACAGCTTATTCAAGTCAAATAATTTTGGAGAATAATGTGTGTTGTAGGACTGAAACGAAAGGCAGATGCAGACACCGACCGTGCAGCAAAGCGCACCAATTTGGAAGCTGACGACTCGGGAGAAGGGCATCCTCCAACCCCGGGGGCGGCGGCGGCGGCGGCGGAGGCGGCGGCCGGCTCCAGCGGAGCCGGTGAGACCTCGGCAGACCCCGGTCCGTCAAGTAAGTTCCTACAAACTTGGTGCCTTTACTTCTTTTACATGGCGCCTGCTGCGCATGCGCACTTTACAAACTTTCAACTCTACGTTTTTTATATACAGTATGTGAACTTTAACAGGATTTGATTTTTTTTTTGAGAATATGTTGCATTCTTTAATGCCCTTTGTAATTTATTGATGTCCTATAGGTCGATGCGACTCCTGTCGATCGTACAAAGCAACCAACTTGACGAACGGCCTGTGCGAAGTCTGCTTGCTGAGGCGAGAGTGTCCTCAATGCAAGAACCGCCGGCCTTCGCGCTTCTTCAGGACCGGACAAGCCCTCTGTGTCACGTGCTTCAAGAAGCAAACCAACCCGGCCGTTCGCACTTCAACTCAAAATACGTTCATAGACGTGTCGATTCCAGCGCCGCAGACAACCGACGTCCATAACATGCTGCTGACGGAATCGTCACGCCTCGTCGCCACACTGGAAGACACATTCAGAGATGAAGGGTAAGTACAAACGTTGCAGTATATACAAATTTTGCTCTTGCACATTGTTTGAACTTAGAAAATTCTGCATTTTGTTTGGACTTAGACAAATTTTTATGTGCTTAGAATTTTTGTACAAATTTGTGTTTGTACATTTTCACTATGGCATTCTGACTTGGGCATTTTGCAGCGTGCGTGGTATATGCGAGTGCGTGTTATACTCACAAATTTTTTATGCTTTTCTTTAGGCCGGTGAAATGGTACGTGGCGGTCGATGTGGACTTCAAGCGAACCACGCCAGACGGGGAAGCACAGACGGTCGGCTACTTCAAGTCCGTGCCGGCAACACTCACACATCCGTCTCAAATACCTGACCAACTACAAGATGCCATACATCGAATCGACGAACTTGTCGACACCTTTACAAGTCAAAGTTCCGGTTGGACGGTAAATGGTGTGGTGGACTTTAAAATTTGTAATGCAGTATTCGACCCTGTAGGCGCGAGCAGCTATATCCCCACGCCGCAATACATTGCAAATAAGCGAGCTACTCTGAATATTCAAAACGAAGACGAATTCTGCTTTCTTTACAGCGTGCTTGCAGTTTCCCATCATGAAAAAGATAATGCCTGTCGAGTCAACAAATACAAGGCATATGTTAAGGAGCTTTTCACTAGAGGCCTTAAATTCCCCATGACAATCGAACAAATACCGCTTTTTGAGGGGCTGAATCCTGACTATAGCATCAATGTCATGTACTCAAATCCAGATGACAAAACGTTTACCCCTCTCTATGCCAGTGCTCACAGGGGTAGAAAACACGTTGCAAATCTGCTACTTCTTGATGCTGGTGACAAGCGCCACTACATCACTGTGCGCAACCTTTCTGCTCTCTTGAACAATAGAAATTCATATGACCACAGAAGTTTTCCATGCCCGTACTGCCTCTGCTGCTTTACAACCGCTGCTGTCAAACATGCGCACATGGAGGTGTGTGGCAAACACGGACTTCAGTCTGTGCGTTACCCTACCTCCGAAAATTCTAAATTACAATTTTCAAACACACAGCATGAAATGCCACTGCCGTACGTCCTGTATTCTGACTTTGAATCGTTTTTGGAACCAAAAGACACTACTTCCAACGACAATGCAACCAAAATTCTCGACACACACACGCCTAGTGGGTTCTGCTGCTTCACCGTTTCTTCTTTTCCGCACTTGAACAATAACAAACCTTACGTCTATTCGGGCCCTGACGTCATGCAGCACTTCTTTTCACACGTAAAATCTGAGCAGACCCGCATTAACAAAATACTTGCTACAAACATGCCAATGAAACCTCTTACACAGCAGCAGAGGCAGGACTTTGATTCTTGTACTGTATGCCCCTCTTGCTCTACACCTTTGACATCTCAAAACAAAGTTCGACACCACTGTCACATGACTGGTAACTTTGTTTCTGCACTCTGTTCTCCTTGCAACCTAAAGATGAAGTTTCGCAAGCCTACAAAATCTAAGAAAGGCAAAACTGCAAATTACCTTCTTCCAGTTGTTTTTCACAACCTTAAGGGTTACGACTCCCACCTCATACTCAAACATATGACGAAGGAGTTTGCAAGCCAGGAAATTAAAGTCATCGCCACAAATATGGAGAAATACCTGTCTTTTGAAGTTAATAATATCAGATTTTTGGATTCCCTTCAATTTCTAAACTGTGGTTTGGATGTGTTGGTGAGAAATTTGGCAAAAGAGGACGATTCTAAATTCAACCATTTGCGTCGGCTTTTTCCGAACGAATACAAATTGCTTTTGCGTAAGGGGGTATTTCCCTACGAATATATGACATCGGCCGGCAGAATGACCGAAAGGACTCTGCCACCCAAAGGCTGCTTCTACAGCAAACTGACCGACGAGGACATTTCCCAAGACGACTACGACTATGCACAAAACATTTGGCAGACTTTTAACATGCAGACGCTCCAAGACTATCATGACTTGTATTTGCAGACAGACGTTGTATTACTTGCTGATGTGTTTGAATCTTTTCGTGCCATGTCACTGGACTTTTACAAATTAGATCCTCTCCACTATTACAGCAGCCCAGGACTCAGCTTCGACGCATGTTTACGAATGACTAATGTGGAATTGGAACTCATCACAGACCCAGACATTTACCTTTTTGTAGAGCGTGGGATGAGAGGCGGCGTATCAATGATTTCAAATCGATACGCAAAGTCCAATAATCCGTATCTCGCACAAGGATACGACCCTGACATTCCAAATAGCTACATAATGTATTTGGATTGTAATAATTTGTACGGTTACGCAATGTCCGAACCGCTCCCAACCGGCAAATTCAGATTCTTAGAGACGGACGAAATTGACAATTTCGACTTGGCTTCTAAACAGACAGACGACGACATGGGTTATTTGTTGGACGTGGACTTGGAGTACCCTTCACATCTCCACGACGCACACAACGACTATCCCCTCGCTCCCGAGACACTGCACATACGACCGGAGATGATATCTCCTTATGCAAAGTCCGTTTCGCAGAAAATTTCGGGCAAAATTGGCGCTGGGGTCGAAAAGTTGGTGCCCAACCTGATGTCAAAGACCCAATACGTCGTACATTACCGAAATTTACAATTCTATCTAAAAATGGGTATGAAATTGGTCAAAATTAACAAAATTCTCGAGTTTCGTCAGAGTCGATGGTTGAAAACATACATCGACTTCAACACGTCCAAACGGCAGATGGCCAAATCTTCCTTTGAAAAAGACCTCTTTAAATTGATGAACAACTCTATATACGGCAAAACAATGCAAAATAACAGAAAGCACATAAACGTTAAAATTGTCATGAGTGGAAAGCGCGCGAAAAGATTTGTGGCTCGACCAAATTTCGAATCGTACGCTATAATAAACGAAGATTTGACTGTAATAAAATTAACAAATTCAAACGTCTATTTGAACAAACCACTCTATGCCGGCATGTGCATTTTGGACATATCAAAATTAAAAATGTACGAATTCCACTACGAACATATCATGTCCCTTTACGGAAAGGCTTGCAAGCTCCTTTTTACGGACACAGACAGCCTTTGCTATCACATACAAACAGACGACGTGTACAAAGACATGCTGCAGCATTTAGACGAGTACGACACTTCTGATTACCCCTGTGGGCACTTCCTTCACAGCCGCACCAACGCAAAGGTAATTGGCAAGTTTAAAGATGAGTGCAATGGCGAAGCCGTCTTGGAATTTTGTGGGTTGCGGGCTAAAATGTATAGTTTGCTTTTGCCTAATAATAAGGAGAAGAAAACAGCTAAGGGTATTCAACGTGGATTTGTAAAAAAGAACATTAGACATGCCGAATATCGCGCATGTATATTGAATGAGAAACCAACAAGCTCCAAATTCTGTGCTATACGAAGCACAAAGCACGAACTACACACTGTTGAAATTCGAAAGGCAGCACTTTCGCCATACGATGATAAGAGATACTTGCTAAATTCCTCTGAATCTTTGTCGTATGGACATGTAAATATTCCTGTAAATACTTTGTAACGAACATTCTGAATTCTCGAAAAGTCGTCGAACATTACAAAAGTTATTGCATAATTTTGTGAAGTGTTGTGAAATTATTGAAGAAAAAATTGTGTTTGAAAAAAAAATGTCAACCTACTGTGTTTGTTCTTTCATACTTATTTAAATTTCCTACCAGCACTGCCGCTTTCCTATTGGTCATAGGTTCCTGGTCTTGCAAGGTTCTCGCTCTCTGATTGGTCGCAGCTTCCTGGGCTAGCAAGGTTCTCGCTCTCTGATTGGTCGCCGCTTCCTGGTCACAGCCTCCTGGGCTAGCACGAATCTCGCTCGCTGATTGGTCGCCGCTTTCCCAGCGCCGCTTCCGGTTCCGGATTTCCGGTTTCCGCACTTCCGGTTCCGCACTTCCGGTTCCGCATTTCCGGTTCCCACACTTCCGGTTCCGCACTTCCGGTTCCGCACTTCCGGTTCCCGCGCTTTCGGACCCCGCGCTTCCGGACCCCGCGGCGGGGAGGGGGCGGGGAGGGGCGGCCCTGTAGCGCTGCTAATTAGGGTTAACTAATTACACTAATTAACATAATTACCTAATTAATATTACCTAATTAATATACTAATTAATATAACTACTAATTAATATGACCTAATTATTATAATAGGCTAATTACCCTAATTAATTTGACCTAATTACCTTAATTAGTTACCTTAACTAATTATTAATAATAATTAACTAATTACTAATTAATTACTAGTTAGTAAAAATACTTAACCGATTCAGGTCCGGTAGTATTTGACTACTGACAGACAAGAGGATTAGGCCTACCGTCGACCATCAGGACTAAAGAACACCGATAAACATCTGGATATGAATATGGATTGGGAAGAGAGAGAGGGAGACATCCATGGAAGCGGACAAGGGATTACCCATAGTGTGGGAAAAGGTTATATACACAGACATGCAGACAAGCAAAGACTGGTGGAAGGATTTGGAACAGGACATAGAACGGGAATGGCAGAGGGGCATCTATAGTAGAACGGAGAGAGACGGACGGAAACAGGTATAGGTGTGTGTGTGTGTGTGTGCGTGTGTTTGCAGGGGTGCATGTGTGAATGTGTGTGTCTGTGTATGTGTGTTCATGTGTGTGTGTGTGTTTGTGTATGTATGTGTATATGCATGTGTGCATATGTGTATGTGTGCATATGTGTGTTTGTGTGTGTGTCTGTGTATGTATGTTCGTGTGTGCGTGCGTGCATGCGTGTGTACGTGTGTGTATATGTGTGTGCAAGTGCGGGTGTGTGTATGTGTGTGTTTGTGTTTGCGCGCGCGCGTGTGTGTGTGCGAGAGAGAGAGAGAGAGAGACAGACAGACAGACAGACAGACAGACAGACAGAGAGACAGAGAGACAGAGAGACAGAGATAGAGACAGAGACAGAGACAGAGGCAGAGACAGAGACAGAGACAGAGACAGACAGAGAGCGCGTGTGTGACAGAGACACACACACAAAGCCAGAGTCCACAATAGATGATGAATTCACGTCGTAATTTTTTTATAGCGCCCACTCGTGTGACGTCTCTAATCCATGGCCGGACCATAGAACGACTTCTTGATCCTATAATCCGGCGGAATTAAACCACGACGCGTGCGCACATAATATTTATTAGGCGACTATATCTACAGACGATCCATCCCGGTATCAGTCTGTAAATATAGATAAAGCTCTCTGATTCTGTCTGTCTGTCTGTCTGTCTGTGTCTCTCTGTATGTCTCTATATGTCTGTCTCTGTCTGTTTGTCTGTCTCTCTCGAAGACCCTCCCTCCTCCATGGAATCCATCCCTCAATCCTTCCATCCTTCTGTCCGTCATTCCATCCAGTCAGCTGTCCGTATATCCATCCATCCTCTCTCCCTCCGTCCGTCCTTCCGTCCTTCCCTGCCTCCGTCCGTCCGTCCATCCACCCACCCACCCATCCATCCACCCATTCGTCAAACCATTCCGTCTGTCCTTTCATTCTTCTGTCTTGCTTTGTGCTTCCACTCGCATGTTACTCTTTCTATCTCTCTATCTTTTGTCTGTCTCTCTGCTCGTCTCTCTTTCTCACTCTCTCTCGCTCTCTCTCTGTCTGTCTGTCTGTCTCTCTCTCTCTCTCTCTCTCTCTCTCTCTCTCTCTCTCTCGTGCACTCTCGCACTCAGCAATGCACGATGATGTTCTCTCGTGGCTTCCACTTCTAAATTATTTGTCCACAAAGCAAGTCACAAGCGCTAACTGTTGCTCGGCTCAGCGCTCATCAAGACACACGGCCACAGACTGACAGAGACACATCCAGTGTGACAAAGCCATACAGACACATACAGGCAGAGATACAGAAAGAGAGACAGCAGGACCAGATGACGCCATTAAGTATACGTCATCGTATCCGTCGACCAATAACGTCGATGCGCGCGAAAGCCGAGCAGACGACAGCGATGAAGCCGTTTCATTCGCACTAATGATTTTCTCGCCTGTTGCAAATACAAACGTGTACACGCACATACACTCACGCACACAAAGAGAGGAACTTACGCGGACTCACACGTACCAACACAGACAGACACACAGCCGTAGAGAAATACAGAAACACGTGTATAGAAGTACGCAGAAGGTCATCGTATATGCATCATGAACACAGACAGAGACAGACAGACAGACAGACAGACAGACAGACAGACAGACAGACAGACAGACAGACAGACAGACAGATAGACAGACAGACAGACAGACACAGTCTTATGCACACGTATACACATGCATGCGGGCATACAAACACGCTGACACATACACGGGCATTGGTCTGCAAACACACACACACACGCTGAGAGGTTTCACCGCAGTTGACAAGTACGAAAAGGCGCTACATAAATATCCGCTACGCAAATGTACACAAAGATATTATGCATCATACAAGTTCTATAGATACATCACACGAGCATACAATACCATAATGGAGAATATATACACACGCATACACGCACGCACTTAGTCAGATACAAACACACGGGTCCATGTACATTGTATAGCGGGTCCAAACAAACGGCAGCATGCAATGCATGTGTGTGTATGCATACGTATGTTTGCATGTATAAATGTATGTGTATGTATGCACATATGTCCGTCCGTCCGTCCCCTCTCTCTGTCTCTCTCTGTCTCTCTCTGTCTCTCTGTCTCTCTCTGTCTCTGTCTCTCTGTCTCTGTCTCTCTGCCTGTCTGTCTGTCTGCCTGTCTGTCTGTCTGTCTGTCTGTCTCTCTGTCTCTCTGTCTGTCTGTCTGTCTGTCTGTCTGTCTGTCTGTCTGTCTGTCTGTCTCTCTCTCTCTCTCTCTCTCTCTCTCTCTCTCTCTCTCTCTCTCGTTGCCTGGATATTATTGTTTACAAGTCGTACACTGAACGAGTACAACAACATCCCCCAATGATTCCCCCATTTGCTGCTGCTCCTGTCAGTACCCGGTAATTCTATTCCCACTCTCGTCGTCGTCAATTCGACAGAGTATTTCGATTTCGGCGAGCCATAGTTTGCTCCGAACTCGCACTAATTGCAGGCTCGCTGCCGATATGGAAAGCCGCACTTTCGCGTAGTAGTTAGGTTTCAGTCTCCATGGAGATCGCGGGGCATGGACAAAACGTGACGTTCGACGCGTTGGATTGTTTGAGCGCATTTTTCATAATCGCTGTATAATAATAATTATTGTCGATTTGGATAATGATGTATTTCGTTAATGGTGCAATGGCAGTGCAACGATTTTCAGATTGATCTAACGCACGTTTTGGACTAATGTGAAAACGACGAATATACAGTATATATATATATATATATATATATATATATATATATATATATATATATATATATATATATATATACATAGAGAGAGAGAGAGAGAGAGAGAGAGAGACAGACAGAGAGAGAGACAGACAGAGAGACGCAGAGAGAGAGAGAGAGAGAGAGAGAGAGAGAGAGAGAGAGAGAGAGAGAGAGAGAGAGAGAGAGAGAGAGAGAGAGAGAGAGAGAAAGAGACAGAGACAGAGACAGAGACAGAAAGAGAGACGGAGAAAGAGAGAGAAACACACACAGAGAGAGACACACAGAGAGAGATAGAGAGCAGAGAGCAGAGAGAGGGAGACAGACAGACAGACAGACAGAGACAAAGAAACAGAGACAGAGACAGAGAGAGACAGAGAGACAGAGACAGAGAGAGACAGAGAGAGAGAGGGAGAGGGAGAGGGAGAGGGAGAGAGAGAGAGGGAGGGAGGGAGTAAGGAACAAAGAGAGAGAGAGAGACAGAGAGAGAGACAGAGACAGACAGAGACAGACAGACAGACAGACAGAGAGAGACACACACAGAGAGATAGACAGACAGAGACAGAGAGAGACACACAGAGAGAGACACACACAGACAGAGACAGAGACAGAGAGGTCTATAGATCTTCATGATAACTGTCGTGACATGCAAAAACTGTCACCAAGAGTGTCACTTAAGCTGTCAACGCGAAACGCGTCATTTGTTTCAATCTACGATTCGATTATTTTTCCGCTAAATAGCAACAACGCTGATGAGCGCTTTTGAAGTTTTGACAGCCAGTCAAAATCGATTCACAAAAATAATTCTGTAGCGCATGAATTTATTCATCCTACAAAATAATGGAAACATCAAACAAAATTAATGATCAATGGCGACTCACGCGGAAGCAAGTGCAGTTGTACAATTGTGCAGTTGTGCAGTTGTACAGTCGTGCAGTTGTGCAGTCGCTTTGATAAATGAAATGCGAATGTGAAAAGCTCTCTCGGAAAACGTCAATTCAAGATACTAGAGACAGCTATTATAATATACTGTGGTATACAACTTAAAATCTGCCAACACACATACAGGACGTGAATTATAGTATAATTAAAATGTAGTTAGGTGCGCATACAAATATAAAACAAATGCTAGGTCTACATAAATGAATGCACAGGTGCAAAGGTACTTAATATATATACAAATATATATCAATCATAATTTATATAGCGCCCTTTCAAGGTACCTACTCAGAGGCGCTCCCGGCCGAGATCAAGCGGGGGAAAACACAGTCTTCAACAGTTTCTGAAATTTACAACAGCTTGGGAGGTGTTGCATAGTCAAAGGAAGCCCATTCCAGGTTGTTGGATCAACCACAGAGAACGAACGTCTCTGCATTGTTGCAGAGCGAGTGAAAGGAACCATTAAGTCACCAAGGACGGTAGAGCGCATACATAAATACATAAACGCATGCATACATAAAACATACACAAATACATACATAAAACATGCAACCATATATAAAAATGAACAAATACATTAATCGTCGTCATCGTCGTCACCACCATCACCATCACCATCACCATCACCATCCTCATCACCATCACCATCACCATCACCATCACCATCACCATCATCATCACCATCACCATCACCATCACCATCACCATCACCATCACCATCACCATCACCATCACCATCACCATCACCATCACCATCACCATCACCATCATCATCATCATCACCATCATCATCATCATCATCATCATCATCATCATCATCATCATCATCATCATCATCATCATCATCATCATGTACAGCCATGCATACATAACTATGCTCATACAATATCTGTAACGAAAATCTGCGCCAGCCCCACCGAGCGTGTGCAGCTGTGAGAAAGAACATCTTGAGTAATATGATTCCGTACACGGCAGCTACAAGATGGCGCCAGAAGTATCATTCAACGTCTCCACACGCGGATTCTATTACGGATAAATTATCCGTGGCATCGGTTATTTTAAGCCGCTTGCACATTATTTTACACATTGACGAGACTATCACGATATGAGTCATCATAATATTATATGACTATATACATGTACGTGCTCTACTCATGTATATTCATAATAATATTATTACTATATTCACTATGCGCTACTTGTGGTAAGAATTAATCTTGTTATGATACAATTCCAGGAAACGATTCTTTGTAGCCTATGGCACATTTGCTTATCAAATGTGTATTTGATAGACTATTTATGTAAAAATATGTGTAGGGGCCTACAACTGCACGTAAAAAAGCCCTGTTCAGCTGTTTGCATTAGTATATCCTACTCTCCGCCCAAGAATAATTATTTTTTGGCATAGCCTATGGCAAAATGTAAAATCACTTCGAATTATTGAAAAATTATGTCCACCCAAAGAGAACTTTTTTATAATTTGAGTTTCTACGATACGGTCAGAAGTAAAGTCACTTCGAATATTAGGCCTATTGAAAATTTCGAATTACCAAAGCAGACAAGAATTACAAAGAATTATTTCTTGAAGGCATCAGGCATGTTTTTGTCGGTATATAGTTTATCAAAACTGATGGCAAACTGTTTTACTAAAAAAAATCATTGTAGTTGAAAGACGGCCAACAAATAAGAAAACAAAAACTGTAAAAACACACACACTGGCGTTCATAGATTTTCCGCTCAAAACAACTGCCTCCTTCATCGTCTGTGCCTAAGGCCGACACTGAGACTAGGGCACCATCTTATTCACCAGCGCTATGTAAAGTTGGAGGGGTGTCCAAAGACACCATACGAAAAAGAAATGGCTGCCTTAAGACCAGAGATGCAGACGGACAGACAGACAGACAAACAGACAGACAAACAGACAGACAGACAAACAGACAGACCAACCGAGGATAGATAGATAGATAGATAGATAGATAGATAGATAGATAGATAGATAGATAGATAGATAGATAGATAGATAGATAGATAGATAGATAGATAGATAGATAGATAGATAGATAGATAGATAGATAGATAGATAGATAGATAGATAGATAGATAGATAGATAGATAGATAGATAGACAGACAGACAGACAGACAGACAGACAGACAGACAGACAGACAGACAGACAGAGGCAGAAAGACAGACAGACAGAGACAGACAGACAAATAGACAGACAGACTTACAGACAGACCGAGGAGCTATAAAGGTGTAAGCTTATGTGTCTAATTTGAAAGAAATTGCAAAGGGTGGGAGAATTGTTGAGCGTTAGATTCCCTGGAAAGTGGGACTGTAATTTGTAAAGATATCACCGTAAATCCGAGCACTGAGCGTATAAGGCAAGTGATGGATGGTACGGATAAACCGACAATTTACGCAATTCAAATGCAACCGTATATAGCCTATACACAGGGATGTCGGCATCCCTCTGATTTTTCAACAAATGTTAGATTCGGCCCCAAAAAAGGCTAAAAAAGCTAGACTGGTTTTACGTTGAGATATACGTGGAATTTTCTTAAAAGTTTTATTGAAATTCAGGTTTAAAACTCACACGAACTTTGAACTGAACAGTGTTCAGTTTTGCAATATCGTTCAGATGTTAAAAACTAAGAACTTTAAAATGAAAATCGATTACGAAATATTTCAAAGATCATCAGAGTGTGGCCTAGCCTATCTATTTTGCGAAAATGCCTGGAAAAATTAAGACATGTTTCAAGAATTGCTGACAATGCGCGTTTTTAACGTGAAAAAAAGCTAGATTTCGAAAAAGAACCCACTAGAAACCTAGATAAGAGTGAAAAACCTAGATCTTGGCGGAAAATGCTATGAGTGGTATCTTTGACCATAAAAATGTTGCCGTCACAGAATTATATAGCGCTTCTAGAAAGTTCTTGTCAGTGGGCGAGATATCGTTGCACAGTCGAGGTGAAGTAGAATATTAACATGTTGCAGAACTTAGGAAGATAAGTTACCGGGAAGGCAAGAGCTTGGCATGTAAAGAATTTTCATGGAATAACATAAACACATAAGCTTATATATAAATCTCAGATAACGGATATATGAGGAAAGTGAATTTACGTGAAAAAGAACTAATCTTACAGTAGCCGTTCATAATTAAAGGCTACACATGCAACGTCGTTAGCGTGACGCAAATGCAAGAGCGTGCTGTGTTGTGCTGTGCGTAGACGTCAGATAAGCTTACCCTGCTGTTTGATATGTGTTTTTAGACGTATTTTTCATACATGAATGGCTTGATGAAAAGATGAAAAGAAAGAAGCAAGCAAGCAAGCAGGCACGCAGGCAGGCAGGCAGGGAATGAAGGAAGAAAGAGAGGATAGAAGGAAGGAAGAAAGAAAGGAAGGAAGGAAGGAAGGAAGGAAGGAAGGAAGGAAGGAAGCAAGCAAGCAAGCAAGCAAGCAAGGAAGGAAGGAAGGAAACAAGGAGGCAAAGAATGAATTTAGGGTGGATGCAATGATGCCGGAATAGAAGGAAGGAAGGAAGAAAAAGAATGAACGAAGGAACGAATGCAGGCTTGCATGAACGCATGCATGCACGCATACATGTATGTATATTGTATAATTATGTATTGGTGTATGTATGAATGGGTGAATAGATGGATGGATGATGAATAAATGGTATGGATAGAAGTAAGAAAGCAAAGAAGGATGAATATATGGATTGGATAAATGGAAGGACGGAAGATAAACAGACGGATGGATGGATATCAATATGACGGATGTTTCCTGTCAATGGCCCTTCACTGATAAGGCCACTATGCAATGTTTGCCGAGGCCTTCTTCTTCGCTTCCATCTTCCAGTGCCCATCTATAGCATCATCCGACACTGAGCCGCTGCTGCTGCTGCTGCTGCTGCTGCTGCTGCTGCTGCTGCTGCTGATGCTGCTGATATCGAGATCGCATCTCGGCATTCTGTCAACAGACGATACAGCCACGGTCTAAGTCGGGCGACACTATTTCACAAGATGTCTTCGACGGCCTTTCGTCGCTGCTGCTGCTGGCCGACTCATCGTCGCTTTCCCCGAAGACCAGCGCAATATGTCACGATGTCTGCAGCTCTCCAGCCTTGCGTATGCACGCACATTGCACAGCGAGCGCGATGTCCGCCACGGCCTTTCGTAGCCTCGTCTCGCCTATGGGCGTTATGACCGCGGCTGTGTTCCGTAGCGTCACAACAGCGCTGCGGGCAAAAGGAGTAGAGCGCATGCGCGGAAAGCATGCGGTCAAAATAACTTAGAATAAATTGCACATTATATTGCAGAGCGGATGAAATCACTGACGGTCGATTTCGTAATGGTCCTAGCCCGGGGCTCCATGCGAATCACGGTCCGGACCCTGCCCGTCCAAGTCTCGGCCCCATTTAGCTCAGGCTACGCTGGGTCCCTTACTGATCTATAACCTAGTACTGCATGTGCAGCCGTGGTGCAATGTGGTCCTAGCCATGGGCCATCGTGTCGGCCCATGGTAAGAGACTGGACAAGCTCCCAAATACCTTTGTGACGTGATGCATAAACCCCTCTCTGCAGTCTCTTCGCGGCCTCTCCGGTCTGCTGATCGACTTGATCTATTGGTTCCAAGGACAAGGACTGCCATGGCCCAACACCGTGCCTTTGCCGTTGTAGGCCCTTCTTTGTGGAATGACCTCCCTCCCACTATCCGTAGTAAGATCTTATTGGGGGTGTCATCTTCAGCCCTTCGCTACTTGAAGTCTTTTTTATTTCCTCGGAGCTCTCACGCTGAGAGCGCCTCTGAATAGCTAGTCTGTAAGAGGCGCTTTACAAATGTTCATATACCATACCATATCATACCATTCATCCCAAGCCTCAGCTCCGTGCTCGCCAATGCCCCAGTCGTCGTGCAGACCAAGCCCCGGGGCATTACAGTCGGGGCCAGGTTCCGTATCGGCACAAGCCCCGGGGTCTAGCTGCTGAAACCCCGATTCGTGTCTGCTTAATCTCGGGCTATGCAGCCGAATCCCCCGTGGTCATTATTGGCTGGAGTCCAAGTCATAATATGACATCATCTTCCCCTCTCCCCTATCCGGAGAACGGAATTAGACGCTGGCGAAGCAAAGGAAGCACTTAGCGATGCATGCGAAGGAAATTGGAAAGCATAAAGGAAGAGAAGAGAGCGACCGACACGGACAAGCAAGAAGACACGACGAGGAGGGGAAGAAAATGAGGAGAAGGATGAGGAGGGAGGAGGAGGAAGAGGAGGAGAAAGGGGAGAAGAGGAAGAGGAGGAGGAGGAAGAGGAAGAGGAGGAGGAATGGGAGTAGAGAAAGAGGAGTAAGTGGAAGAGGAAGAGGAGGAGGAATGGGAGTAGAGAAAGAAGAGGATCAGGAGAAGGAGGAGGAGGCGAGAGATGGAGAGCGAGAGGAAGAACAAGAAGATGGGACAGAGAGAGTGAAGACGATAAAAGCAACAGGAGAAAGAGGAGGTGGCGGAGCAGACAGAGAATGCGATCGACGAAGAATGCAGTAAAGAAATGCATGGAAGAGGAGGAAAAGGAGGAGGAGGAGGATACATACGGCAAAGAACAAGACACAGGCGGAGGTGGAAGAAACGCAGGAGGAGGAGGACGAGGAAGAGGAGGAGGAGGAGTAGGAGGAAGAGGAGGAGTAGAGGGAGGAGTAGGAGGAGGAGGAGAAGTAGGAGGAGGAGTAAGAGGAGGAGGAGGAGGAGGAGGAGTATGAGGAGGAGAAGGATTAATTTACTTGTACATCTAAAATAAACAGAGCTCTAGTTACAGGTCTTCCTTCCCTCCACCAAGAGACACACGATGCAATAATTATATGAAGCAATGGAGCGACGGAGTAGCGCGTGTCGACAGACAGACAGACAGACCGACAGACCGACAGACCGACCGACCGACCGACCGACCGACCGACCGACCGACCGACCGACCGACCGACCGACCGACCGACCGACCGACCGACCGACCGACCGACCGACCGACCGACCGACCGACCGACCGACCGACCGACCGACCGACCGACCGACCGACCGACCGACCGACCGACCGACCGACCGACCGACCGACCGACCGACCGACCGACAGACAGACAGACAGACAGACAGACAGACAGACAGACAGACAGACAGACAGACAGACAGACAGACAGACAGACAGACAGACAGACAGACAGACAGACAGACAGACAGACAGACAGACAGACAGACAGACAGACAGACAGACAGACAGACAGACAGACAGACAGACAGACAGACAGACAGACAGACAGACAGACAGACAGACAGACAGACAGACAGACAGACAGACAGACAGACAGACAGACAGACAGACAGACAGACAGACAGACAGACAGACAGACAGACAGACAGACAGACAGACAGACAGACAGACAGACAGACAGACAGACAGACAGACAGACAGACAGACAGACAGACAGACAGACAGACAGACAGACAGACAGACAGACAGACAGACAGACAGACAGACAGACAGACCGACCGACCGACCGACCGACCGACCGACAGACAGACAGACAGACAGACAGACAGACAGACAGACAGACAGACAGACAGACAGACAGACAGACAGACAGACAGACAGACAGACAGACAGACAGACAGACAGACAGACAGACAGACAGGCAGGCAGGCAGGCAGGCAGGCAGGCAGGCAGGCAGGCAGGCAGGCAGGCAGGCAGGCAGGCAGGCAGGCAGGCAAACAAGAGGAGTGTGCGGAAAGAGAGGCAAAAATGGCAGGCCGGCAGGTAGGCAAACAGGCAGGCAGGCAAACAGGCAGGCAGGCAAACAGGCAGGCAGGCAGATACTACAGGCAAACAAGAAGAGGAGGCGAATGAGAGGTTATCATGCAGGCAGACAGACATGCAGTTATTTTCCGTATGCGTCCTACGGGGGCGCCCTCTAGCCATATGGCTATAAAAAGCCGCCCTGAAATTGGGAGAAAATGGGTCAGTGGTCTGCCGCCTATATTGACAAACCCATCCCCCCAAAGTGCAGAGTGCAGACTACCATCGAAACAGACGTCCCGAAGAAATCATATCGTCGTCCGCAGCCGTACTCTTAATCAAATCCGATGAGAAAACATCCCATGTCAATGGTCATGTGGATATAATAATTGGACATCATCATGTCTACACAGCTGCTGTCTGTCTGTCTGTCTGTCTGGCTCTGTCTGTCTGTCTGTCTCTGTCTGCTTGTGTGTTTGTTTAAATATTGATCAATCCGTCTATCTATCTATCTATATCTCTATACATTCATCCGTCCAAAAAACATTCATGCTTTTGTGTACCCAGGTCAGAGCGACCTATCCACCCAATTGCACCCCTACATCCATCCATCCGTTCATCTATCCACCCACAAACCTATACCCACCCACCCATAACCTACCCATCCATCCATCCATCCATCCATAACCTATCCATCCATCCATAACCTATCCATCCATCCACCCACCCATCCATCCATACATCCATCTATCCACCCATCCATCCACCCATAACCTACACATCCATCCATCCATCCATCCATCTCTCCAATCCACAAGTCAATATCGAGCGGTTGAGTGTTTTTCCTTTTTAAAACAAACCACATAACATTATGATAACCACGGCGCCTTCTCGCGAATAACAACAACGATAGCTACATGTACTACATGTACATATGTATAGTCTATATATTATTTTATTTATAGGTAACAGAGGATTAGTTTATTCTCAAAAGGATAGCTACGTCATATCTATACCGAACCATGACTGAGTAATGCCGTGCTCAGGCAACACAGCAAAACACACACACACACACAAGCACACAAGCACACACACACACACACACACACACACACACACACACACACACACACACACACACAAGAACACACACACAAGCACACACACACATACACGTACAGTCGTACACACACAAGCGTTACGTCTAAACAAGCATAGCCATAATATATACATAGTCTCCCCTTTGAGCTGCGTTCCCTTCGCGGAACATGTCTAACTCTATTTTTGACAACCACTAAAGACTTTCTTCATTGGCCGTGCATGGGTCGAGAGCGCCACTGAATAGTTATATTATTATATATCTCGAAGGGGCGCTATATAAATTCCATAGACATACAGAATGTAGTACCTATCTCCCCCTTCTAAGCACCACGCTACCTACCCACACTGACCCCTCCTTCCCCGGGGATTCTGATATCGCACTGAACCTGGCAGCAT
This sequence comes from Lumbricus rubellus, assembly GCA_945859605.1. Taxonomy (NCBI): domain Eukaryota; kingdom Metazoa; phylum Annelida; class Clitellata; order Crassiclitellata; family Lumbricidae; genus Lumbricus; species Lumbricus rubellus. The sequence goes on from OX243828.1 coordinate 20,644,504, forward strand.
TGCGACTTGAGGTTGGTCTACTTGATTCAGCTGTTGCGATAAAATTATGGTATCGGCAGAAATTCTGAGATATACATTTTTGTGTATAATGGCCCACTTGAGTAACGTCTATGCACGACTGTATGTTTTGTGTAAAAAGCATTTTTATAATACATGAATGAATGTTCGCACGGAAGCACTTCTACGTTTATGAACAACATGCACTTGTGATGCCAGGTTTTGTATTTCTCGGCGCCGTTTCACATTGCAAGAGTAAACACGACTAACAAGTGCTTTAAAATCAAATACAAAAATACTCTTTTTATGTTTTAAGTATGTCTATATGAATGCGTATGTATGTATGTATGTATGTATGTATGTATGTATGTATGTATGTATGTATGTATGTATGTATGTATGTATGTATGTATGTATGTATGTATGTATGTATGTATGTATGTATGTATGTATGTATGTATGTATGTATGTATGTATGTATGTATGTATGTATGTATGTATGTATGTATGTATGTATGTATGTATGTATGTATGTATGTATGTATGTATGTATGTATGTATGTATGTATGTATGTATGTATGTATGTATGTATGTATGTATGTATGTATGTATGTATGTATGTATGTATGTATGTATGTATGTATGTATGTATGTATGTATGTATGTATGTATGTATGTATGTATGTATGTATGTATGTATGTATGTATGTATGTATGTATGTATGTATGTATGTATGTATGTATGTATGTATGTATGTATGTATGTATGTATGTATGTATGTATGTATGTATGTATGTATGTATGTATGTATGTATGTATGTATGTATGTATGTATGTATGTATGTATGTATGTATGTATGTATGTATGTATGTATGTATGTATGTATGTATGTATGTATGTATGTATGTATGTATGTATGTATGTATGTATGTATGTATGTATGTATGTATGTATGTATGTATGTATGTATGTATGTATGTATGTATGTATGTATGTATGTATGTATGTATGTATGTATGTATGTATGTATGTATGTATGTATGTATGTATGTATGTATGTATGTATGTATGTATGTATGTATGTATGTATGTATGTATGTATGTATGTATGTATGTATGTATGTATGTATGTATGTATGTATGTATGTATGTATGTATGTATGTATGTATGTATGTATGTATGTATGTATGTATGTATGTATGTATGTATGTATGTATGTATGTATGTATGTATGTATGTATGTATGTATGTATGTATGTATGTATGTATGTATGTATGTATGTATGTATGTATGTATGTATGTATGTATGTATGTATGTATGTATGTATGTATGTATGTATGTATGTATGTATGTATGTATGTATGTATGTATGTATGTATGTATGTATGTATGTATGTATGTATGTATGTATGTATGTATGTATGTATGTATGTATGTATGTATGTATGTATGTATGTATGTATGTATGTATGTATGTATGTATGTATGTATGTATGTATGTATGTATGTATGTATGTATGTATGTATGTATGTATGTATGTATGTATGTA
>OX243828.1:20646256-20796256 GCA_945859605.1 Lumbricus rubellus
AACACTCCTTCTTCACTTCCACTCCCTCCTTGTACACTCAACGTACGCTCGTCTAGACATCACGCGCTGTCCAGACAACCACCTGTCCAGACGCCGCGCGCCAATTTGCAGTTGGCCTACTTGCGTCGCTGTACGACAATCGTCGTGCACTGATTAAATTAGCTTACAGTATGTATGTATGTATGTATGTATGTATGTATGTATGTATGTATGTATGTATGTATGTATGTATGTATGTATGTATGTATGTATGTATGTATGTATGTATGTATGCATGCATGCATGCATGCATGCATGCATGTCTGTATGTATGTATGTATGTATGTATGTATGTATGTATGTATGTATGTATGTATGTGTGTATGTATGTATGCATGCATACATGCACGTACGTACGTACGTACGTATGTATGTACATGTATGTATGCATGCACGTACGTACGTACGTGCACACGTATGTATGTATGTATGTATGTATGTATGTATGTATGTATGTATGTATGTATGTATGTATGTATGTATGTATGTATGTATGTATGTATGTATTTATGTATGTATGTATGTATTTATGTATGTATGTATGTATGTATGTATGTATGTATTTATGTATGTATGTATGTATGTATGTATGTATGTATGTATGTACGTATGCATGTATGTAAGTTATCGATTGCAATTGTAATTAAACATTTATACAGCACCACTCAACAATTCAGAACCGTACATGTATGATATGTATATGTATTACGTCTATGCATAAATAAACGTCAGTCTGTGTGCATGTACGTACGTATGCATCATGTATGTATGTATGTATGTGCATATGTATGTATGCATGTGCGTGTGTGTATATGTATGTCGGTATAAGTGTGTCTATAGACCGTCGACTTAATACACGATGGAAAGAAATGCTTTGAAATGTTTTCCCCTCGGGTGAGATGCAGACGGAAGCGGCGAAAGGCATTTCGAAGATAAATGCCTTAGTGGAAGAGTTATAAAACGACAGACTGAAAGGTCAGGGTTCGCAGCCAGAGGGAAGAACACGGAGCGGTCTCATTTGGGGGAGAACGAAGAGGAGGAAGGAGGAGGAGGAGGAGGAGGAAAACTACACGAAGGAAGAGAAGAAATATAGGAGGAGGAAGAGGATGAGAAGGAAGGATAGGAGGAGGAAGAGAAGAAAAAGGTGGAGTCGGAGGAAGAAGAGGAGGATGATGAAATGAAGAGGAGGATGGCGACTAATAGGATGAATAAAACGACAAGAAAGAAGATTAAGACGAGGAGGGGAAAGGAGGAACATGAGAAAAAATATAGGGGGGGGGGTAACAAAAAAGGAGGAGGAGAAAGAGGAGGAAGATGAGGACGAGGAAGAGGACGAGGACGAGGAAGAGGACGAGGACGAGGAAGAGGACGAGGACGAGGAAGAGGACGAGGAAGAGGAAGAGGACGAGGAAGAGGAAGAGGACGAGGAAGAGGAAGAGGAGGAGAAAGAGGACGAGGAAGAGGAAGAGGACGAGGACGAGGAAGAGGACGAGGAAGAGGAAGAGTAACGGTAGCCTAGTAGCGTAGGAACGACAAGCGATACTGTGATAAAGCACTAATGATACCAATTAATGGTACAAAAATGAAACTGATTAATGTGCGCTGAGAAACTTCCGTGAAAAACCCATGTTCATACATTCCTGCTTTGCATTTTTAGTAGGCTACAGTGAACTTTCAGAAAAACACGAAATCGACGGTTCTGCTTAAACACCTTTTAAACGGTTTCCTCTCAGCTATATCAACGTACGCCAACCTGATAATAATACCTGTATTTCTTGTTTAACGACTCTGTAGTATAAGAAGCCGATATTACCTAACAATGCATTTAGCCTAATGGTATAGGCCTAATTAGCAAAATACCAAATTCTTAGCTCTAAACGTATTTACTTTTATGTTCCTTTGATTTTACTTATTGACAACCTGCACACAAAATTTATTTGTAAACTTTGAGCTTGTATTTCTTTGTGGTGGTTTTCAATAAAGTTGATTGATTGATTGAAAATTGATTTTGACAATTCCTGCTCAATACCATTCCCTTCAATTTCGCGGTTATATTAGCTCTTTGTGAACTTCGGCCTAAACATAACATTTGGCATGATTATAATGCTGTGAAAAACACAAATAAATAAAGATATTCTCCCTGGTCCTATCGTTATTTCGTAAGTTTGCAACTCGTTTGGCACGCGGTTGTAAAAATCACATCAATAAAAATGACCTTTTTGCAAACCATCGACTCATTGCTGCTTTTACTAAACATAAAAACCGTCGACAATTACTGAGGTTCTTAAATCCCTAACCTTATCACATAATTATAGCATACCAAACGCGACCTTCACAAATAGCCTACACAAACACACACACACACAAACACACACACACACACACACACACACTTAGTCTCATATAGGCCTAATATTGTTTCACATGGCATTCGTGTAAGTTTCATTATGAATGATTGGAGCGGGCAGTGAACCTCATTTTTATTAGCTCGACATCGTTAGAAACACCTTCATCACTAGGATGATATTAGGCCTATCTTGCGTATCGAGATGCATGGTTATTTTGGGTGCCACCGTCTCTGATCGGATTGGCTTTGACCACCACCACCACCACCACGGTCACCACCAGCAGCAGCAGCAGTAATAGTAGTAATTTTTACAAAACGCCCTTCAAAGTAGACTATTTAGATAAGCTCCCCGTCCATCCTCGGTTAAATAGAACAGTTTAATAAAGATGTAACAAACAATGCAGCGTAGCCTCTGACAAACAATCTTCGGTGGACCATCAGTGCATCGCCGCCAAAACTCAACGCACAGACCCTGCATGTATACGCAATCCTCTGCATGTGGGAAAGGGAGCCACCGGTAATGGCGGACACCCTCCCCCCCCGCGTCCCAGATTGTGCACAGACGTTCGTCTACCGTGACCCACATTCGCCGATCTAGACCAACTTCCGGCTACCTTGACCTACATTCGACAACCTTGACCCACATTCGGCTATGGTGCCGATAAGGGAAGGTGACTTGTGTTGGACGCGGACTATAGAGTTTTTATAATTATAAACATGTATAATAAAACAATTCATTATAGCACCCCAAAGATCAAAGCCTACGAAAGAAAACAGTCAATAAAACTTAATAATAATAACATAAACACTAATAAACAGCCTGAGCCTACACTGCCCTGAAAAGGCAAAACGCAGTAACTCGAAAAAAATCGTTTTTCATTTTATTGGATTTTTGCGCTTAAGATCAGGGTGAGAATTGCCGGGGGGGTTGGGGGGTTCAACCCCCCCAGTCTTTCTTAGAGCCCCATGTTAAAGTATGTTTTTCATACCCCAATTTAAAGTTTATCATAGGCCAACCCCCCCAGTTATTTTTCCACAATTCTCATACTGCTTAAGATGTTACTATCTTCATGCCCTGTAAGTGTCAGAGCTTTATTTTCACTGGTTTCCGAGATATTATGTTGGCAAAACACAGTAAGTCGGCTATTTTTCTTTGGAAATCAAGCCAAAACACAGCACTGTGTTTATAACAACAGAATCTGCTGCGCTTCCCAAACGAATGTCAAGCCAAAACGCAGTGCTGTGTTTTGGCTTAGCATAGGCACTACATAAATTACGGTCACTGCGCTATAATACGTCACATTTCTGTATAATATTCTATTTCCGGTTTTGTTTACAAGACGCGTGAAATATATTTATTAGTACGAAGTGATCTAATATTAGGCCCTATTGGGTTTTTCATTCATTTTTTCAAGTTTAAGTTTGTCTATTCATTCTACGTAAGTGTCAGACCCTATTATATTTATTATGTATTTTAATTGCTGATTATAATTATGAATTTTAACATCTCGGCGAATATTTCCTATATTATTTACATATGGCACGTGTTGTTATTATTGCTACGCGTGTGTGAATAGGCATTATACACGTATGGACGGAGGGTTAATGAATTATAAATGAAATGGTAATTATGAATGAAATCCTGGTTTAATGAGGTTTTAAGATATTTTACTCTAACTAGAGCCAAAATCAAATTATTCACGTCCCAACTTCAGTGATCTGTACAAAAATATCCAGATCAATATCGGTTGATCAATGTAACACACGCACGCAGCATAGAGTTGTCAAGCCAAAACGCAGTACTGTGTTTTGGGGTATTCAATTCGCATTGAAATGTCAAACCAAAACGCAGTACGAACGATTTTTAACTGTTTTGGTGTATAAATAATATTATTAAACATTTTTAATTGCTACCATAAAATAAAACACAGTTTACTTCATTTATGGTGCGAGTTTTGTTCGGATTGAACAAATAAATTCCGAGATATTTGAAATAAACTTTCAAATCAAGTTTGCGCAAAATATTGGTTTTCCGAGTTACTGTGTTTTGCCTTTTCAGGGCAGTACAGTGCTAGTTGATCGGTATTTCACCCAACGGGACCAACAACTCTGTCATCATTATTATTCGCAAGAAGGCACGCGCGGCCACATCCCCCCAATTCTAAAAACAACTAAGTGCCTGGATGACTGCCCACGCATCCAGGACCATTCTGTCCTTCTCTGCCTGTGTTTCTGTCTGTCTGTCTCTCCATGTGTCTTATATATACACACATACATTTATAAATATATATATATATATACATTAAAATTTGCATGTGCATGTATATTTATCTAAGCACGTGTGCAGCTATGTCATATTAATTCGCGAATAGGCACCGGCGTCATTCCACCGTCAATTATTCCTGGCTACATCATCTCCTACCGCAATAATATAGTCACAGATGCCAAAAGAAGCCTACCTGTTGCCGCAGCAGGACCTGTTGCCGCCGCCGCTGCCGCCGCAGCCGCCGCCGCTCCCGGCCCCGTGGCTGCAGCCGGACATACGACGTCTGATCCTGACGGTACCACCTTATTATCAGACATAGTTACCATCCGCGAACTCTATCCACCGTGGCGGCAAACGTCCAAGCCTTCTCACGGTTGCAGGTGTCTACAGCCCCAGCAACAACGCAAGGCAATACAAACAGCCGCCGTATGTGGTGGGCGCTTTTTATAGCGCCGTTGCATCGGCGGTGGTGGTGAGCCAGAGTAGTGTGTGTGTGTGTGTGTGTGTGTGTGTGTGTGTGTGTGTGCAGCGCGATTACGCCTCAGTTCGACAGCGCGTGCGCGCGCGCGTGCGGAGTAAATATCAATAGAATCGGGAGGCCGTTGCGGGATAGCGTGCAGGTGCGCACGCGCGGTTAGAGTCGTCTGCTAGGATTTGAGACGAGGAAATCGCATTTGGTTGGGTAAGAGTGGACATCGATTAGGGTAAGATTTTTGTAGGCTATTATATTCGCAACGTGTTCGAGAGCGGGAGGGAGTTGCAGACTTGCAGAGCAGAGTGGTGGTAGAATCTCAAGCATTGATTTAACGGAAATGAAACGGTGTAACATGAAGATGTTGCACTTGATAGTCTGTCCCTGCGTTATTGTCGCGAGCAGAGGCGTCGGAGAGGTTTCAAGAGCATTGGCAGGCAGAACGAGAAGGTTTTGTAAAGTAATGCCTTGTGACAATATTTTATACTCTATTATAGGCTTATAGAAGTTATAGGATCAAAAGAAGTGAAGTAGACCCTTATCTAAGCATTGAAGGAGCCAGATGTATAAAACTTCAGAAGGTCGCATCAGGGTCATGGAAGTTATTCAGCAGGTCGAAGATATTAAACGTAAAGAAAATATTAAGCGTAAATAAGATATTAAACGTGAAGAAAATATTAAGCGTAAATAAGATTTTAAACGTAAAGAAAATATTAAGCGTAAATAAGTTACTAAACGTAAAGAAGATATTAAACGTAAAGAAGATGTTAAACGTAAAGAAAATATTAAATGTAAAGAAGATATTATACGTAAAGAAGATATTAAACGTAAAGAAGATATTAAACGTAAAGAAAATATTAAATGTAAAGAAGATATTAAACGTAAAGAAAATATTAAGCGTAAAGAAGATATCAAATGTAAATAAGATATTATACGTAAAGAAAATATTAGAAATTGCAAAGAATTCTACACAGGTCATTTGGCAGGTCAAGAGTAAGACAAGCAGGACAAATGACCTGCCGCGACCAACGGCAGCGCCGTCACTTCCTCTATGGCTAAGCTATCCTGCATATAGGTAGGAAGCATGGAAGTAAAAACTCGGATGTCGAATGATCAACCGGACGAGGTATGTGTGGTAAAAATGGGTATACCTCCAAGTATATACACTCCCGAGTCCCAAGGGCATAGCTAGCTTTTCTGGGGACGAGAGGCGTTATCGAGTTGGCGTTAGTTATCGAGTTGGCATTATCGAGTTGGCGGCTGATGGTTTCTCCAGGTTCCCGCACAATTCGGAGCCGGACAATTCGGAGCCGGACAATTCGGAGCCGGACAATTCGGAGCCGGACAATTCGGAGCCGGACAATTCGGAGCCGGACAATTCGGAGCCGGACAATTCGGAGCCGGACAATTCGGAGCCGGACAATTCGGAGCCGGACAATTCGGAGCCGGACAATTCGGAGCCGGACAATTCGGAGCAGTCAAGAATTATTCTGATCAACATAGCGTCTATTGAAGCAAGGATTTCCAACTACCAATTTAAGCAACAATTTTTTCATCAGTCCAACTTCTGGTGCAGTACTTATTATTCTCATCAATCCAGCAACAGTATTTTCACCAAACTGTTGCATAATTTTTACTATACATGTCGAGTGTCATTGCTGCAAGGGGTTAAAACGTCTTCTCATAGCCTATACTTTAAACCGAACCATGGCATTTCCTTCGTAAAATCATTCATTCAAAGCCCTAAAATTACTCCCGATCGGATGGCAATGATCTTTTTCTTTTTATTTCTAGCTGCACGAAAGTGCTTCTACAACTGCACAAATCCATTTATAACTACACATTTTGTGAAGACGTGCACGCTAAAAAAAAACTCTTAAACTCTACCCAGGGTCAGGACCGGATTAAGGCATGTTCAACATTTTCGGCCGAACCGGGGCCCCCACACTTCAGAGGGCCCCACACATGCGGAAACAAATTTTTCGAGGAAAAAATGCATGTATATTCTGAGGAAAGTTTGGCCAAACGACTAAAAAAATGTCGTCAGCTATTTTGGCAGGGAAAAATCTGTATCTAAAGAAATTTCTACCAAACAACTAAACAAAGGTCATCAGATTTTTCAGCCGAAGAGCCCCAGAGTTTTTCCGAACAGGGCCCCCACGTTTCTTAATCCGGCCCTGCCCAGGGTTGACTCATCAGTGCTTTACAGGCTCCTTAAAACCTTTTACCATCGTGCTTAGACTGGGAGCGCTTAAGAATGGTTTCTTGAAGAGGGGCTATATAAATTTTGAAATAAATGAATTAATACGTATCTTGTTTCGCACCTATTAGGCCATGTGTTATCATCATAAGCGACCGCAGTCATTTTTGCAAGAGGGGCAAAACACAATGGCTATGGTTTAATTTTTTTAAACAAGAGATGAAAAATGCAAAGCAGAATATTAAGAACACGAGTATGTTTTCTCAGAGCTTTCTAAATGTACATTTCTCAGTTTTACGTTGCGTATCGTTAGTAACATTTGCACTTTAGCGCAAAGAAAAATTTGTTAAAAACCGAAAAGAAGTGGTTGAAAAATAGGAAAATCAGTTTTCCAGAGGGGGGCAAGTGCCCCCTCTTGCCTCTATGTGCGGGCGCCCATGCATGTGTGTTATCCGAAATACCAAACTGCGAGTAGGCCTAGAGTCCGTGCTTTCCAACGTGCATAGTTAAATTTTAAGCATACCATACAAGATGTCAAGATACACGAATACGTCTTTGTTTGTATGTGCACTTGTTATAGCGCCCCTTTAAGCTATCTCTACTCAGAGGCGCTCCCGATGCAGAGCGGACACTGCATCGGAGTTTCACGCCGAAGCGCTGAGCAATTGTAAGTGAAGGACTTGCCCAAGGTCCTTACGCGGGGAGGTGGATTCGAACCTCGGACCTTCCGGCTCCAAGGCAACGACGCCACCACTAGACCACCGCGCCCCATATATCCGAAGAGCGCAAAGCTCGACGGGAGACTAAGCCGGAGACATGGCGACAGAGATGAGAAAAGTAGGACGTAGTATAGTTAGTATAACAGTGAGACACCGCCAGACAAGTGCCGCTATCCTGTTGTATAGGATGTGCGCTGCGAAGCTAGTATGGACTATGGAAGCCAGCGTAAAACATCACGCTTGAAGGCAGAAACCGGTCCATATTTTGAAATGTGACCTTTAATAAGAAAATTAAGATCCTAACAATTTACCAGATTTAAAAATCAATTTTCATCGTTGCTTGCAATTTATTGGTGCGGCCCACGATTGCTTCATGAATAATTATTTCTTCGGTGTCAACAGGTTGGAGAAAGTTCGGAGACCCACCGTCTCTAAGCGAGCAATTTTACCGCTGCCCTCGAGCATGAGTAGAACCTCAACAACCAGGTTATCCCCCCCCCCCCCACCTCCCTCGGTAAAGACCAGGCGCCCTAATGATAATCGCGATCATAATAATGATAATAATGCGCGTATAGTTCTGATTCTGATGATCAACGTGAACAATAAAGAGACGCTTATCACGACTTGCTCTACCCGGTGCGCTTTTCCAATTACAGTTTTTCTGCGATGGGCGATGGCACCGGGTGTCATCACCCACTGCCAACAACAACGTGCCAGCAATCGATAGCGCCCTCTGAAGACGAAGAACGACACTGCGCCAACGCAGTCGAGTGCTGCTGGCGCCACATAAATAGCCCAACCACCCTCCCCTTCCCCTCCCCCTTCCCCTACCCCTACCCACCCCAACCATCCGAGGTATATTCGGCCTTCTGCTTCTGGGGTTGATGTTGCTGGCAGGGTTAAATCTGTTCTATTATAGTCAACGGCCGGCTGCTGCTGCGGCTGCTGGTCGCTATACCGAAAACGGCGGGAAAATGCAGGTCACGTGGCAACTGCGGATCGCTCTTACCCACAGTGCACCGTTCCGGAAGAGAGTGGCGGAAGTGCAATCACTGCGGATCGGAGTGAACGGAAAGGGTTTGGAAGAGGGAGAGCCTCGGGAGGACAGGTGAGGAGGTCATGAGGAGACACACATAGGGGGGGAGGCAGAGGGTCATGAGGAGACACACATAGGGGCAGGCAGAGGGTCATTAGGAGACACACATAGGGGGAGGCAGAGGGTCATGAGGAGACACACATAGGGGGAGGCAGAGGGTCATGAGGAGACACACATAGGGGAGAGGGGGTCATGACGAGACACAATAGGGGATAGGAGGTCATGAGGAGACACACATAGGGGAAAGGGGAAGGCAGAGGTCGATTGTCGATTGTCGGTGGAGAGAATATTGCTTAAAAATGGGGGGGAGATGACGGAGAGGAGTGGCAGGATTGCAGTAATTTCCACAGAAAAAACTATTGAAGGAAATGGGAACCCGATATGTATATAGTACTCTGTCGTCCAGAAAGAGAGTCCCATAGACAAAGAAAGAGCCACAGAGAGAGACATACAGACAGGTAGACAGACAGACAGGGACAGGTGTCGAGAGAGAGATACAGCGAGAGACACACACAAAGAGAGAGAGAGAGAGAGAGAGATACAGAGAAACAGACATACAGACTGAGAACACGGGCAGAAACAGGCAGACAGATAGAGGCAGAGGGCGCGCCCGAGAAAGGGAGAATGCGATTTAGAGCAACTGACAGTCGGAGAGACAAAGACAAAGAGAAGTAAATACACAGAGAGACAGAGACAGAGAAAAACGAGTGAGAGAGGATAGGGAGGGCGAGAGACAGACAAACAAAGAGAGAAACCGAAACACACACATAGACCGAGACAGTAAAAACAGACAGACAAGCAGACACGGCCATTGTAAGACAACTACATGTACATGATTTTCAACAGCTACATGTACACTATAATTGGACATCTGCTATTTTCCGACATCGGCCGCGAAGCTTTTAATGCGCATGATACGTCTGTGAAAGTACCAGCCACCGAGATAAAGAAGCGAATAACGACTCCAATAAAAGGAACATCATTCCACAATGTACATGTATATATTGGAACACGGTAGCCGACTGGTTACAGCGATTGTCTTGCAGAGAATATGGAATCGTGCTTCCTGCAATGCATGAGAGACAGTCCAGGCCTTTCAACAGCGCAGTGCATTCTATTGTCTAAGCCCTGCTGTCTTGTAGTCAAGACCTGAAAGCTAAAAACTAGGTCCTTTGGTCTCAAGACCAAAGAAGGACTTTGAACCTAGAGACCAATACTTCTATTCTCAAGACCAAAATCAAAACTTTGAACCTCAAGATCAGGACCGGTTTCAAAACCAAGACTTTTAGTCCCAAGACCAAAACCAAGACTTTGAACCTCAGCATCAAGACTCTCAGTCGAAAGGTCAAGGTCAAGACTTAGAAAAAAATTCATTCACACCCACACTTACTATACAAAGAATTGTCACGTCAAAGAAAAAACATCTTAACGAAAACATATCTTTTTTATCTAAGGCTGTTCAAGCAAAAGAACTCTAAATAGAACCCTCTGCCACCACCGCGTGCCACTTCTACAAATTACTATGATGCTCGTGGTGTCCGTATGGAGCCCATTCACAAGGACATTGGTACAATGATAGGGCAAGCATCCAACCCAATTAATAATAATAATACAATGCGGTCCCTACACAGGGGTGGGTTGAAAATCGAGACACCCTGCATTCAAACGGGGAGTAGTGGCGAAGGATCTCACCCAACTAATTCATTGAAAAATCAGCAGCGAGGTCGCAAATGAACATCGTACATTATAGCCAACATTGATGGTGTTTTTCGCCTTATACTCCATTACAATTTAATTTATACGTTCTTCATCCATGTCATACCGGACGCTCCACAGAATTCACTTTCAATGCAGCCTATAATTATTACATACCGGACGCTCCACAGAATTCACTTTCAATGCAGCCTATAATTATTACATACCGGACGCTCCACAGAATTCACTTTCAATGCAGCCTATAATTATTACATACCGGACGCTCCACAGAATTCACTTTCAATGCAGCCTATAATTATTACATACCGGACGCTCCACAGAATTCACTTTCAATGCAGCCTATAATTATTACATACCGGACGCTCCACAGAATTCACTTTCAATGCAGCCTATAATTATTACATACCGGACGCTCCACAGAATTCACTTTCAATGCAGCCTATAATTATTACATACCGGACGCTCCACAGAATTCACTTTCAATGCAGCCTATAATTATTACATACCGGACGCTCCACAGAATTCACTTTCAATGCAGCCTATAATTATTACACGTCGTCAAGCTGTGTCTTTCTAAGACATCCGCATGCCAGACTAAATAATTATACGGGATTATAAGACGAGACCTGTTTATTGTATAATTAAGCACTCATGAAGGCTAAGCATATAGACTTATAGATGCATACAATCATGTAGATGCGGATTTTGTCATTTTATTAAAGTCGTAGGTTGCATTTTCTCCATTTTCCAAAATTATTAGTCTATTAAAGGTGTTTCTGACATGGTCAAAATTTAGGAATTTATTCCAAAAATGGCGATGCTTTGTTCAGCAATTTAAAAAAAATTCGACCTTGTAAGGGACTTTTACGAGCTTGCTAAACTAAGCATTGAAAATGGGATTTCTTTGTTTGAACAGACGAGAAGGAAAAGTTTTTATTCTAAATATTTTAAATGTTTTTGAATTTTTCCAAATATTAACAGGGTGATCTAACTGAGCTGAGGCTTGAAAATATTTCTTCAGATGTTTCTTATGACAAACAGTTCGTTTCCATGGAAACGATTTAGTACGAGCCCCCCCCCCATGCCCATATCGTCGTATAAACTTAAGAGCGCTGTGGTGTAGTGGTATGTTCGTCGCCTTGCAGCCGAATGGTTGCAGGTTCGAATCCACCTCAAGTCGCCGCGTAGTGACCTTGGGCAAGTCTTTCGTCCGCAATTGCTCAGCGCTTCGGCGTGAAATTCCAATGCAGTGTCCGCGCTGCATTCGGGAGCTCTTCTGAGTAGAGAGCTTGAATGGGCGCTATAACAAGTGCATATACAAAGGTATACAAACAAACAAGTTGAAAAACGGGTTAATAAATCCTCAATAACAACAATATGCCCACGCAATTCGAAAACCTGCTATATATGCATTCGTTCATACACCTACATGTATATATATGTATACCCATACAATTACACACACACACACACACACACACAAACACGCACACACACACACGCACACACACACACACACGCACACACACACACAAACACACACACGCACACACACACACACACACACAAACACGCACACACACACACACACACACACACACACACACAAACACGCACACACACACACACACACACACACACGAGCAGAGGCATTATCTCTGCGTGCATACGTGTCCGAAGGGCAATCGTTGTCGGGCTTAGGTTGAAATGAGACTTCCATTAAAAAACCCGACGACTGTCGGACAGAGAGAGAGAGAGCGAGAGACTTCGCTTTTCCTCAACTCACGCACACTTTGATTTACGCCGCCCTTAATGCTCGCCTCCGCAGCCACAACCAGAAATCAACCGACAGATGAAATTGCTAAAAAAATTGGGCAAATTCGATGGCGTGATCAAAGCCCTTTTGGGGCACCCTACCGAAGTGGCTGCGCTCCTCCACCCCCTCCACCCCCGCCACAGTATTTTTGTCACGTTCACCGCATTTTTTTAGAGCAATGCCGTAGAAACGAGAGGCAGAGGGGACGTTCAAAAAAGGGCGGATACAGAAGCTATGGACGGGGGGAGCAAAAATTCTTGGCCATGGGTTTGGAAAAATTATCCATCGTATCCGCCAAAAAAGTTGATGACCTTGTTTCTTCTTTTTTAGTCATTGAGTCCAAATCCTTGAAAATACACCAAATTGTAAGCTTGTTGAAACCAAATGGGGGCACGATACATGGGCATTTCTAAATGGAGGTGGCCATGGCCGGATTGCCCCCCCCTGGATCCGCCCCTGCGTCCAAGCACCCAACAATCACTCACCGATGGCCTGCATAATAATTATTATACATGACATCGGAGAGCGTTGGGTTTTTGGACGTGATTATTATTCAATTCATTCTCACTCTTGTGCAGGATCTTAGCAAACGTTAAAACTCGGAAGAAATGCAATTTAATGAGAAGACACGCGTCATTGTCGTTATCATCATCATCATCATCATCATCATCATCATCATCATCATCATCATCATCACCATCATCATCATCATCATCATCATCATCATCATCATCATCATCATCATCATCGTATTCGTATTCAACATCTTCAACGATATTTAGTTCACTAGCGAGCGAAACAGACAGACAGACAGGCAAGCAGGCAGACAGGCAGACTGACAGAAAGACAGACAGGCAGATAAACAAACGAACAAACACACACACAGCAAGAGAATGGAATGGATATAGACTGACAAAGAGAAAAAGATAGACAAATGGAGAGAGAGACACACACACACATGTATATACACAGAGAGAGAGATAGACAGGGACAGAGCAAGAGAGAGATAGACAGGGACATACAGGGAGGCAGACTGACATGTGCACGTAGACAGAGATAAAGAGAGAATGACGGAGAAAGAGACATAGAGACATACAGACCTACAGTGTGTAAGCCTGTAAGGAGACAAATACATAAAGAAATGGAGCAAGTGAGAGAGAAACAGAAACAGACAGAGACAAACAAACAGATCGAGAGACGGATAAGAAAACCTAATAACTGGAGACAGCAGTTGGGTGCTAAAAGTCTGTCTGTTCGTCTGTTTGTCTGTCTGTCTCTGTCATTCTCTTTTTTCTCTCTCTCCATGTGTGTGTGTCTCTCACTCTCTTTCTGTCCGTCTCTTTCCCTTGGTCACTTTCTCGAAAAAAATTATCCTCTGCTGCTGATAAATATTCAAGACAGAACGATAACGTGAGAGAGAAAGAAAAGAAAGAGATAGAGACAGACAGAGGCAGAGTGGCAGACAGAGACAATGAGGCAGAGAAACATAAAGCAAGGGGAAACGAAAAAGAGAAAAAGAAAGCTCAATCTCTTTCCGGCAGACAATAATCGCCTTTGGCTTTTGCTTCAGCGATTCCCTCCAATGAGACAGACAGACAGACAGACAGACAGACAGACAGACAGACAGACAGACAGACAGACAGACAGACAGACAGACAGACAGACAGACAGACAGACAGACAGACAGACAGACAGACAGACAGACAGACAGACAGACAGACAGGCAGGCAGGCAGGCAGGCAGACATACATACATACATACATACATACATACAGGCAGACAGACACACAGAAAGAAACACAGACAGACCAACAGACAGACATACGTACATACAGACAGAAATGGCGACAGAAACAGGAGCATACAGACATATACAAGCACTCGTAGACAGGGTGAGGACAGACAGACAGAAAGACAGACAATCAATCAGACAGACAGACACATAGAAAGACAGAACAACAGAGACAGAACAACAGAGACAGACAGAGAGACAAAGAGAGACGTCTCTAGACTACAAATGTTCTCTAAACAGCGAAGCGCCATTTATATCGCGCTGATGCCGTTGATGGGATACTTACGGCTTTTGGAATAACTGCAGCGTAGAGAATTCCGCGCAGATATACATATTACATACATGTATATCTCTTGGCCCAGAAAATTTCCAAGACCTTGACGTTGAAGTCAGTTGAAGGTTATTAAATCTTCCGGCGTGACCTTGAGGCTGTCTGCAAGGTCACGAGTCTTGTGGTGATTCGTCCATGGATATCTGATCTTTTACTGCATGGATTAATTTCGCATTGATCACTGACAGTTGAAACGCAAGGCTTGTCGCCTCCTCACCTTGAAAGTGAAGGATCATGACTTTGTGCAAGGGTGATGTGACGTGAACTTGATGGGAATGATTTGATCTTGATGAATCTGGAATTGATTGGTGGATCTGACTTGGACTAAAATTATTGGGATGCAGAAATGACATCGTTCTTTTGGCTGCAATCACCATGGTGATACAGGAATTTCGAGTAGATTATTTTAAAACTGGAATTCTCTTCGTTAACGTCATTTCGTATAGCATAGATCTCACTTTTGGATAAATGGAAGCATCAGTTTATTGGTCATCTCTATTATTCTTTATCATCTCTACGGCGTCGCTACCTGAACAACAAACCATTGTTGTCTGTACAATGTCATGTAGACAATGAAAAGAACTGTTACGGTATACAGGAAAATGTCTGCTAGTAGGCCACCCTGCGTTACTGCGTCATTCCCACTCCACCAGACAAACTGTGTATCCAGGGTAGTAGTGGCAAAACTAGAGGTGAGTAAATGCTATACTGCTGCTTAGGTCTGACTTCAGGTCATTTTCCTGTATACTAAGCACACCTATTTGTGAGGTGATTATTGGTTATACTCTGCATACCCGCGTATACCCTCGACTATTTACAACCCTGGGTGTGGTTAAGTTCAGCCTCGATCTTCGTCGTTCAAGTCCACTTCTGAGACGAGGTTCTGAACGGCAAGGTCATCATCGACCGAGTACCCGACGTTCTTCCGCCTCAGGAAGATGTGGATCTCGGCAAAACTCGGCCTCTGAGCGTCGACGCTGTTCCAGCACTGCACCATCAGATCGTAGACCTCTCTGGGGCAGAGCGAGGGACGGTCGAGATGGACAGGTCGTCCGGAAACTGAGTCCGAGAACTGTCTGGCGTTGTCGACCACCTGTTCGTCGGTGAAGTGGTTGAACGGAAGTGTGGATCCGAAGGTCAAGATCTCCCAGAGGACAACAGCAAATGACCAGACGTCGCTCTTGACGGAGAAGCGATCCTAAACATGTACAATGGGAAATTCATCTGAATGGCTAAGTGTAGAACTGACCATATAATTATAGCAGTGGTTCCAAACCCGTGGTCAGCCAGGCTTGAAAAAATGGTCCTCATCTCTCAAAGAATTAACAAAAGATATGAAAAATTGACAATTTGGACAGAATAGATAGAGCACAGAATTATTTTCTATACTACAGATAATTATCTTATTTTGATGTCTACAAATAACATCAAACATTCTATTTTGAATCAATTTGGCTAGTATACCTTTTTATATGCTTTGAGTTAATTAAATTTTAGCCGTGTAGACACACACGAGCGCGCGCACAAACACGAACACACGAACACACACGCACATACACACACCCTCATACACACATACACACACACGCACACATGAACACACACGCACACACAAACACAAACACACACACACACACACATTCTCAAACACACACGAACAAACACACAGAGACAATTGACGACTGACCAGTAGAATTGCCTCCCAGGCCATCCAACGAATCGTCTTCGTCTTCCGGTTGACCTCATCGACCCGGAAGTAGTCTGCGTTGCGCGGCAGGCAGCGGGTCAGGGTGAAGTCAGAGACCTTGACGACGAATCGGTCTCCAACGATGCACTTGCGAGATGCAAGTGAACAATGGACGAATCGAAGCGACTCAAGGTGACGCATCGCTGCCGATATCTGCGACGCCATGTAGATTAGACACCCGTAACTACAACAACACGCGGCGTCATGCATGACGCTAAGGTGACATGACGATGACGTTTTATGACGCCAAGGTGTCATGACGTTTAGATGGCGTGACGCTAAGGTGACATGACGATAACGTTTTATGACGCCAAGGTGTCATGACGTTTAGTTGGCGTGACGCTAAGATGACATGACGCCATGTGACATGATGCTAAGGTGACACAACGCCATGTGGCAGATGGACTGTTTTCGAGTGATTCTGGGATCTTGGTGTGACTTCTATTGCGCCGCCACAAAATCGTGAGTAGCCGGGCTCGATGCTCAAGAGCACACTGTTTCTGAAGAACAGCTCAGAAATTTTGTGGCCGCGCAAGGTCTGCCTAAAAGGCCATCGAGAATGCTGCATTTCTGCTTGATTTCAATGAAATGTTAATGATGTTATTCGAACGCTGGACTGTTTTCGACTGTTTTTGAGAGCTTGTGGTGACTTCTATTGCGCCGCCACAAAATCGTGAGTACCAGAACTGGATGCTCAACAGCACACTGTTTCTGATAAACAGCTCAGAAATTTTGTGGCCGCGCAAGGTATGCCTAAAAGGCCGTCGGAGAATGGCCCATTACTCCTTGATTTCAAAACTGTTATTCTAACCATGGACTGTTTTCGAGTGATTTGGGGAACTTGGCGTGACTTCTATTGCGCCGCCACAAAATCGTGGGTACCAGGGCTGGATGCTCAAGATCACTCTGTTTCTGAGGAACAGCTCACAAATTTTGTGGCCGCGCGCAAGGTATGAAAAAAGGCCATCGAGAATGGCCCATTTCAGCCTGATTTCAGTGCTATGTTATTCGAACGATGGACTGTTTTCGAGTGATTTTGGGAGCCTGTGGTTACTTCTATTGCGCCTCCACAAAATCGTGAGTACTTGGGCTGGGTGCCTAAGGGCACACTGTTTCTGAGGAGCAGCTCAGAAATTTTGTGGCCGCGCAAGGTCCGCTTATAAGACCATCGAGAATGGCCCATTTCTGCCTAGGTATTTCAATGCTATTATGTTATTCGAACGATGGACTGTTTTAGACTGTTTTTGAGAGCTTGTGGTGACTTCTATTGCGCCGCCACAAAATCGTGTGTACATGGGCTGGATGCTCAAGAGCACACTGTTTCTGAGGAGCAGCTCAGAAATTTTGTGGCCGCGCATGGTCTGCCAAAAAGACCATCGAGAATGACCGATTTCTGCCTGATTTCAATGTTATGTTATTCGAACGACGGACTGTTTTCGAGTGATTTTGGGAGCTTGGAGCGACTTGGAGCTTGGAGTGAAGGGGCGCTATATAAGTGCGCATACAAACATACAAACAAAGATCCCTTTTGAGGGGCGCTCAGTCGACCCCTCCAATGATGTTATACTGGGTATGGTTCAACAATGTTTCTTTGTCTTAGAGCAAAAGTGACCTGCATTGTGAAATTCATTGAAACTGGGTTTATTATATATAATATATTAAATTGAGTTTAATTATGTGAATAAGCATGAATAATGTTGCGTTCACCCATAGAAGGGAGCCACAGATTGGATAAAATACTGTTGTACGAGAATAATATTGGGGAAAACTAACAGACGCTGATTGAAGTGGAGATTGGGGTCAATGAAGACTTTACTATGGGGTCCTAAGACTAAAGAGGGCTTGAATCCCTCCAACTTCGTCACAAACTCTGGAGAAGCCAATGCAGTAGTTATCTACATCTGTGATAACTACTGCATTGGCTTCTCCACTCTGCCTTCTTGACCCTTGAACCTCGACCTGAAACCAGGGTGAGAATTGCCAGAGGTTTCAACCCCAGTCTTTCCCCATAGTAAAGTCTGTTTTTTACAGACCCAACTCCAAGTGGACCATAGTCCACCCTCCCCCCACCTCCAGTTATTTCTCCACAATTCTCACACTGCTCGAAATTGAACCTGATCTTACTTACCTACTCAAATGTCTTTGTTAAACCTTCTACGACTGACTAAGCTGGTATAAGTATATGCAAATGAGCTAAAAAAAATACGATAGAATGAGCGAACAGATTCAACAATGTTTGGAGCACAGTGGTGTAGTTGGTAAGTTCGTCGCCTTGCAGCCGGAGGGTTGCAGGTTCGAATCCAACTCAAGTCGCCGCGTAGAGACCTTGGGCAAGTTCTTCACTCGCAAGTCGCAATTGCTCAGCATTTCGGCGTGAAACTCCGATTCAGTGTCCGCGCTGTAGTCGGGAGCACCTCTGAGTAGAAAACTTGAAGGGGCGCTATAGCAAGTGCACATTATATAATGTGGATGTGTATATTTATACATGTAGACCCCACCTGAGTGTCGTTTGTTGAGTGTGCGTCTGTGACCATCTACCGCCATCTGTCGAATGCCGATGATGTCTCTTGAGGAATCGCTGTAGATCACCATGCGGCAGAAACTCTGTAACGATGCACAGTGGCTCCAGCTGGCGAATGACGCCGACCAAACGAACGACGTTTGCGTTCGCCTTCAGCTGGCGCAGGACGTTAACCTCACGGTAGAAGGGAGCACTCCTGTCAGGACAATGCAATTTGGCCCATCATTAATGTCTGTCTGTCTGTCAGTTGTCTGTCTGTCTGTTTGTATGTCTGTCTGTCTGTCTGTCTGTCTGCCTGTCTGTTTCACTCTCATCCCTCCGTCTCTCTCTGTCTTTCTGCTTCTCTGTATAAAGTATCTCATGCATTCATTCCGGAAATTTATATAGCGCCCCTTGCAGAATCATTTCCCGCCACAAAACAACCGTCGTTCATAACATCCCTTGTAAAGATGATTGCAACTTTATCTCAACGATTCTTTACGGACACATAATACTACTAAAGCATAACCTAAATCAGGGGCGGATCCGGGGGGGGGGAATCCGGCCATGTCCCACCCCCATTTAGAAATGCCCATGTATCGTGGCCCCCCCCATTTGGTTTCAACAGCTTATAATTTATGGTGTATATATATATTTCCAAAAGGAATCCAAGGAATTGGACCTAATGACAAAAAAGTCATCAACTTTTTTGGCGGATGAAATAGAAAATTTTTACAGAGCCAAGGCCCAGAATTTTTTGCCCCCCCCCCCGTCCAAAGTTTCTGTATCCGCCCTTGACCTAAATAAGAAATAGGACTACTCAAGCCAAATAGGACTATACTCAATCCAATAACTGATTGCAACCTCCTACATCTTTTCATTGTTTCAATACTACTTTCTTCTCTGTGAGTCTTTTGCACCTCTAATTGGTGTGCACTGTGAGAGGCGCTATATAAATTTATATATACAAAACAATAAAGCCAGGCAGATAGGTGAATAAGTTAGTCAGCGAGTGATCTTGCCTGCAGGCAATGTCGTCGTTGACATCGGCGGCTGTTGTTGTAGAGCAGAAAGTCTTAACAACGACGAGCGTTGTCGTAGTCGTTGTGGTCGGATCACTCAGATCTGATGATGATGACGATGATGATGATGATGGTAGCATCTCACACAGACATATCTATATGACGAAGTAACATACGAAGCACTATCTCCATGTCATCATCATCATCATCATCATCATAGTCGTAGTCATCATCCTCCTCCTCCTACTCCTCATTATCATAATCCTCTTCATTATCATTTTCATCATCATCGTTGTCGTCGTATTCGTTATTACCGTTATTATTATAATTATCACTATTATTATTAACATTATTATTATAACTATATATATTATTATAACTATTATCATCATCATCATCGTCATCGTCATCGTCATAATCATCATAAATCATCATAAATCATCAAAAATCATCCTAAATCGTCATCATCATCATCATCATCAATGCCCCATTCACTTGCCCTTCCTCATCGTCAAACATCACGGCGCTACAGAAATCCACAAACACACGAATGACGTCAACGCATTGTATACCTCTCCATACGATCCGTGCTCCAGTCGATCAATGAACCGGACGCGCCCTCTGTCGATCTCATCCACCGACTCCATCACGTGACTTCCGCTTGGCACTCCATGAACGTCACTTCCTGTCCACTGCTGCACGTGATGGGCGGGCGGTGGAGGAGGCAGTGGAGGGGGACTGTCCCTCAGGGCCCGCGGCGGGGGCAGCTTCCTCGAAGGGTCGAAGTAGGCCAGGCGTCCTGCAGCCGGACCACCGCCGGTCAGGGCTATCGTTGATGCCATCATACGGGGACTGTGCAGGGGAGTGGCGTAGTTCGACGAAGTGACGTCAGAACAGTCGTCTGCGCATGCGTCAGACAAGAACCAGGATGTAGGTTTGTCGGTAGGGCGATTATATAGCGCCATCATATCTAAGCACTTCTGGAAACTGGATCATGGTATTTTTTTATGACATTTTAAGTTATTATATCAACTCAGGAAAGACCGGTTTTGACGATTTTTTTACAGTAAATAACATTCCGACGTGCTTGGTCTTTTAGCTGAAGCGATAAAGCCGATATCCTATAGCAGACAGGTAGACATACAGACAGACAGACAGACAGACAGACAGACAGACAGACGGACGGACGGACGGACGGACAGACAGACAGACAGACAGACAGAAACACACAGAGACAGACAGACAGACAAGTAGACACATAGACAGACACATAGACAGACAGACAGACAGACAGACACACAAGTAGACACACAGACAGACAGACAGACAGACAGACAAGTAGACACACACAGACAGACGGACAGGTAGACACACAGACAGACAAACACACAGGCAGACACACAAACACACAGGCAGACACACAGACAGACACACAGACAGACACACAGACAGACAGGCAGACAAACACAGAGACAGACTGCTATCTTTGATGCAACGCTCATGTACATGCATATTTGCATAAGCTGGTACTCTGTGCTGAGGTTTAGAAATTTGTTGGAGTTTACAATTACGATATCCTTTGCTTTAGCCTACAAATACTTACTGACTTATTTTACTTACTAACATACTGTCTCACTTGAAACTAAATCACCGGATGGAAAGATACTAACCAAAACAACTCGGTCAACAAACAGAAGTACAGACAGACAGACAGACAGACAGACAGAGACAGGGAGATGTGCATAGACAGATTCTCAAACAGACAGACGAGTCAATTTATTTTATCAGGCCTATAATCAAAATCTAAAAACCACAACCAGTGCTGGTTAATATACGGCACCTTCTTACTCCACCCTGTACAGTTTATCCTTTCAGCAGCGTACCCGTTGTCGTCGACGGTTGCTGTGGCAACTGTTGCCATTGGATACTGTCGACTGGTTCCCTGTAAGTGTCCTCCTCCTCGCTCTTGTTCTCTGGCGGACTGAGGCTGGACGCATCGCTTGGAGAGACACCATGGTTGTTGTAAGACACAAGGTTGTGTTGGGAATGAAGCCGGGCGCTTGCCTTGCGACTGCGAATGGCAACCAGGAGAACGATTGCCAAGAGCAGAAGGGCCATTGCCATGAGGCAACCGGTCACTATGGCAATCAGTCTTTCGTCCGTCATGCTCAGAGCAATCGATGATTGAATGTCATCGGCAATCGGATCGTCAATCCTGGCTGAAGGCAATCAATCAACAATTCAATCAACACTTCAATCAATACTTCAATTCATTCATGCATGCAATATCATGCATGTATGTATGAATTAATGAATTAATGCACTATGCATGCATGACTGCAAGCTTTGCATCTTCACGCAAAATTTCGACATGAAATCATTATTTGTGTAAGAAACGTTTTAAACGCTGCTATAATTATGTCAATATTTTACTATCTGGCGGGTGGCACCATAATTTTTTTTAAATATATACAATCGAAGGCTAAGCTTTAATGATGGCGATGATGTTTTTAATGTTGTATAGATAATGACGAACAATGACGGTGATTACGAAAAATGTGTCGTGGTAATGATGATGCTGGCGACTACGATGATGATGATGGTGTTGGTGGCTGTGGGGTGGTGGTGGTGGTGTTAGTGGTGTTAGTGGTGGTTGTGATGATGATGACGACGACGATGATGATGGTGATGACCACGAAAAACGACGAAGATAGCATTAGCGACACCTGTTGAGTTTCTTTGGCCTGAAAATAAATCAGAAGGCGAAGATGATGAAGAAGAATGAAGAGATTTTCGAATCAAGTCTCTGTTGTACGATTCTGTGACATCAGCTAAATCAAAAACAGCCAGCCATAAAAGTACCATCCATTAGTAAACACTTGTTACATGACTTTGTATTATAATCGTTGGCAGCTGTATGGAAAATAAGACGTCACACGGTTGTACATTGTGCATGAATAGTCAGAAATACTCAGATATGTCTGATGTATTCTTTCTGGCGAAATAGGTCCATAGGTCTACACAATTATAGTCATTGGTCAAGTATAGGTCATGTATGCATGTATGTATGTATATGACAATTTGTTATATAGCACTCCTTCAAGATTACTACTCTGAGGTGCGGACATTGAGCTTCACGCCAAAGTGCATGAGCAATTGCGAGCGAAGAACTTGGTCATGGTACATACATGTCAGGGGCGGATCCAGGATTTCTGGTTAGGGGGGGCGTAAATACTACCAATCCAATCCCGTAATATATATATATATATATATATATATAGTGCTTAAAGTGTAAAAAAGAAGTGCCAGGACGCTGTATTGTAGGACTAATTGGTTGTCAGTGGCGACGTCGAATTAAGGCGGGAAGCCCATCCCGACTAGGGGGTCTGGGGGAGCGTCGTAAGCTCCCCCAGCGGGGTCTGGGGCGGAGCCCCAGCGACTAGCGCATTTTTGGCTGTTTCGACCTTTAAATGGAGCCATTTTAGGCTCTTGTTTGCCAGCTATTTGTGAACGACAAAGTCGCGAAATTTTTAACAATAAGTCGTTTTTCAGTGTCGCAAGCTACCAGGATAACAATAAAAAATAAAAATGTTATTGTAAAAGAGAAAGGTTTTGTCTTTACAGTAAGCTCCCCAGCGGGGTCTGGGGGTGGAGCCCCAGCAACAAGCGCATTTTTGGCTGTGTCGACCTCAAATGGAGCCATTTTTAGGCAGTCATGGCCGGTCGTCCGTAACTGCATGGACGACGTCCATGCAGTCATGGACGACCGTCCAGGTAATGCTGGCCAAATAAGTCATAGGACGGCGTCCTGCCTCGAAAATAAGTGCCAGGACACCGTCCATGACCGTCCTGACACACTTAAGCCCTGTATAATATAATTATATGAAATTAGATCACGCCACACTATAATGATCCTTTTATAGAAAATGTTATGGAACTTAAAAAAAATATATAGTTTCTCAATTCTCATATAAAACCACTGATCTCCACTGAAGGTTAACAGTGAAACGATTATAAATCAGTTATCGGTTTTGATTATGCAACCCTTGATCCAAAAAGGAAATAATTAAGTGTCACATGACAGTGGATTAAGTAGTGTCATTCTTCTTGGATGCTTTCTCTGGCGTAGGCCTTGATAATGTGTAGGCCTATAACTTGATGTCCTTGTGGACAAACAATAAAACGAGTTCATTAAATCTGTCCTCGTTCATTGTACTTCGGAAACACGACTTCACAAATCGCAGACTAGAATTTGCTCGTTCAACACTGCAAGCCGTGACAGAAGTGAGCAGCAAAATGTGAATTATTGTGGTAATATTTGGATACATAATACGGTAAGAGAGCTCCATTCTGCAGGTCCAGCTACTTCAAACATCCTTTTTCCCAAATTGCAATTATAAAATTATTAGTTTTAGTCAGTTTAGTTTGAGAACATTTTCTGCAGTTTAGGGGGGGCGTACGCCGGCTCCGCCCCCCTCTGAATCCGCGCCTGCATGTACGCGGCAGCTTGAGGTGGATTCGAACCCGCAACCTTCCTGCTCCAAAGAACCGAACCCAACCACTACAACACACCACCCGACATCGTCATGTATGTATGGTATTTAGGTCATCGTCGCATCGTCGACATCATCATCATCATCATCATCATTATCATCATCATCATTATCATCATCATCGTTGTAATAAAGTAATAAAGATAGCAGTGAACATAGACACACACGCACACACACAGCAACGACAAAACAATCAACAGATCATCATCATCATCATCATCATCATCACCACCACCACCAACACCACCACCACCAGCGTCATCATCATCATCATCATCATCATCACCACCATCATCATCGTCGTCATCATCTTACTCACTCAACTGGAACCGGATCTCACTGATCATCAGCCACCTGGCGGCGAAGTACAGCTCCGTCTTCATGTAGCGCCCGACACGGTAGTCAATGGCAACGGCAACGAAACGCGCCTCCTCACTTTCAGAGTCGAGCCCAACATCCTTGACGACCGGGGGCCCCCAGTCCTTAACGATCGGGGGCTCCAAGTCCTTGACAACCGGGGGCCCCCAGTCGCCCTCGAAGGACCCATCGGAAGATGTTGCGAAGTAGAGGGCGATCCTTCGAAAGACGCGAACCTCCTTCGTGAACATATTGTTGGAATGGATGTGAATGGACGAAAAATTCTTCACTCCATTGAACTCGAAGATGATCTCAATTGGGGGGCGGTGGTCCACGGTGCTGTCGTTCTTCCACCCCACCCACTCGTACCCCTTCCGGCCGAGACCGTCCGCGTCGAACCGGAAGTTGGAATGGCCGACGGACCCGTCGGTCAGCTGGCCGAGACCTCCATTCAGGTAGCTGCCAGTGCCGATGTCACCGCTGCTGTCGTGTGTTGACTGTTGACCATCGTATGAATGATCGAATAGGTCGACCTCGAAGCCACGAGTCTCACCCTGAGGCATGCTGTACGACATCAGACCAACTGCATGGACAGAGACAAGAGAAGGAAGATCAATTATTATGATTAGATGTGTAGCTGTTGTGTACCATGCATATCCAATGTAATCGAGAGATAGGTAACCAACTATTTGCGTTAAGACTCTTACCAATAATTACCGGTAGCTGATCGATTATAATAGTAATAGTAATAATAATAATAATAATAATAATAATAATAATATTATTATTATTATTATTATTATTGTTATTATTATTATTCATTAGCCAAACATTGCCTCCTAATTTTTATAAATCCTCATGGATCATTGATACCTCGAGTAAAACAAAAATAATAATCTTCATTTTAATTTCAAACTTATTGATTATTTTTATACAACGCAGTATGATCACAATCCAATCAATAATTAACGGATAATCACAAATGAGTTATTACAGGAGAAGAATTACTTATTTAAACTGTTGGCAGCTAACAGGGCGCCCATCACGTCCTCCTACCCAATTTTACCAACGCCATCTGCCGAAGGGAAGGTTGAGTGGACACTTTCTTCTCTTCTTCTACACGGCACACTGATTTTGTGCGTTTAGCATATGTGGTTCCCTGAGAAAATCCTGCGCTTTAATAGTTTACAAATGTCGTCAAGATGCAAAATACCTGTCCATTGGCATCCGTAAAGTTCAAGTCGGAGGCAGACGGAACGCGGATGGTTGCTATAGGGAACGATTCTGACGCGCCTGGCGATGATCGGAGGAACTACGGGTCGTCTGTCGGCAGCGAAAGGGTTAATGTTTCCCATAAACATCTGAGAGATGCACGCATGAAACAACCAAGTAGAAAGACAGGCTATAATAATTATTGCGTAATAATTGCATTGCATTTATGTATGTATGAGCACTTGTTATAGCACCACCCCTTCAAGATGACTAACCAGAGGCGCTCCCAACTACAGCGCGGACACTGAATCGGAGTTTCACGCCGAAGCGCATGAGCAATTGTGAGTGAAGGACTTGCTCAGGGTCCCTACACGATGGCCTGAGGTGGATTCGAACTCCATTCCAGGGCATAGAGCATACATGCATACATGCATACAATACATACATACATACATACATACATACATACATACATACATACATACATACATACATACATACATACATACATACATAGCCTACGCATTACAAAAACACAGAGAGACACACACTCACGTACGTACGTATCAACTCACGCACGTATACGTACGTACGCACGCACACACACAGACACACACAATACATGATGATGATGGTTTTCTTCCCGAAGGCAGGTTCGTTGGCTTTAGGCCTACACCTCTATGGGATGAGATGAGTGAGGTGGTTTCCCGTTGCCTTCCCCACAGACAATGATGGGTAAGCAACTTGCCCAAGGTCGCTCCGCAGCAGCTTGCGCCACCGCGTCATATGCGTGCTAGTCCGAGATATCTAAATATCTGAATTTCGACTCCCAGCCCTGGGCTTGAACCGCAGTCCGTTGCAACTAACAGACGTATGCCGCCCTGGCTTACCGCCGTTACCGGTGTAGCTAACTAGGCCAGTACACACATACATACATAGGCCTATGAACAAAAAGGATTATAAGCCAATAGCCCTATAAGCATAGGCCTGCATGTACAATTGTACATCTGCATTCCTGCAATCTTAACGATTAAATAATTCTGGAGACTGTTGCTGGATAGTCAGTAAGTATGTCTGTCGTTATACTAACCTCAGTGGCTGTGTGGTCACGGAATCTCGTCCACTGGCCATCGCCGACCGCTGAGCGCTGATAGTCAACGAAGTAGGCCTCAGCAAACTCCTGTGATTAACAATGGGACGTTATGAGAAAGCGAATTAATCAATCTCTTCATCATCAAGTGTCGACATTGGCGTGAAGATAATTATTAGATGAGATGCGAATGAGGGTAACAGTAATTTGGACTAACACTAAGGTAAATTGACAAACTGAAAACAACGGAGACATAATAATTATATTGTCGACGACTTTGCCGTCCAAGTTGATATTGAAATGAGCCGATGATGATGACGACGACGACGATGACACATGATGATGGTGGTGGTGATGGGTGCGATAGTGGTGGTGATGGCATCATGGTGGTGGTAGTGGTGGTGGTGGTAGTGATGGTGGTGATGATGATTGATGAGGTGATGATAATGATGACGATGTAATTAAATTACTGATAACTAATTAAGCTATTGGTGTATTTGAAGGAAAAGAAGAACATGCTGTGGCGATGATGATGATGATGATGATGATGATGATGACGATTATTATCATGATGATACAGCCTGGCTATATATATTCTTGACATATATCTATGATGTCATTATCATAAATAATGCCTCAGACATGATAACCACTTTGACTGTTCTTGTATTTCAAAAGAAAGCCTATACGTAAGGTAAAGAAGTCGAAAAAGTTACGGCTTATAATCTGAGTGTATCACAACAGTACTGGTGTCTGATTAGTGATTAGCCAATCACACTTAACGTCTGATTAAACAATTACAATTAGCGTCTGATTAGCCAATAAACACAGGCGTCTAATATCATTAGTTTGAGTTGATAGGTTAAAGTTCAGGTGCAGTACCAATGCCATCTGTGACCATTCACAAGTTCCTATAACTGGAAACATACAAACGGAAGTGACGAAAGATAGACGGACAGGAAATCACGGGAAGTGCAAAATAAAAGCTCCCACTCGGTGCTGCAGGAATGCTTGATAGACGGCGCTCGCGTTAATCTGTACGGCGTTCCGTAGACTACGTGTTATGTCCACGCCGGTGTCGCGCGACAGAGTCTCCCCCCTAAAAGTCTCCCCCCGGAGACTTTATTTCGAAATAGATTCTCCCCCGGAGGATCTGTTCTATAATAAATTCGCCCCCCGGAGACTATATTCCGAAATAAAGTCTCCGGGGGGAGAGAATATTTCCTCCGTCCACGAAACAAAGTCTCCCCCGTTGATCGTGAAATCGGCTACAATCGCATAAAATTAATAGATGAGCATATCAAACCGTTAGTTTACGTTGCTAACACGATAACACGTTATTTAACACGAACATTTGTATACTTTTACACAAGAAAAATTTCTTTCAAAACAGATTTTCAGCCAGGGGGAGACTTTGTTTCGGGGGAGACTTCGTTTCGGGGGGAGACTTTATTTCGTGACACCGGCATTCCGTACAAACAGGACCGCGAGAGAGCAGGTATCATCCTTCTGCCATCTGCAGACTGCAGACTGCAGTACGATGTCGTGTAGGTCAGGGCTGGTGTCAGGGCTCCTCTAATCTAATCTAGCCTAACCTAATCTAATCAAATCCATTAGAATATGAAACAGTTGACTTGAGCTAAATTCTCAAATTATGCTCAACTTCACATTTCACAATCGGGTCGCAATTAAGTCAACAACACACTTCTTCTACATGCAAATAGGCCTACTGTAACACTCGTCCATTCTTTTGTCACAGCTCGCCTCGATTGAGTTACTGTGAATTTCGTTTCTGGTTTGTTTTCATATTCCCGGACAGATACGGTTTCTTTGCTTTTAGGTATGATAGGATATGTGTAGGCTACTCAGGATGTAAAAACAAGTGCTAACTCAGGTCCGCCTCTCCCCATAATAGTTTACCATGAAGGATAAGACCTTCGTTGATTCTATTCGAAAAGAAAGTAGGCTATACTACCCATGCATTCGATTCCTTATTCAATTCCTCAACTCATGTATGCTCTGATATCGGTCGCGTTTTCTTCCTATGCCTGCATAACTTGAATGAAAACCTCTTTGATAATTTTTAAGAGCAGATTCCGACGTGACTTGTGTTTGTCTTTTATTTTTAGAGAACCGATTAAGATGCTCGATATCTATGACGGTCCAATCATAATCGTAGCCTAATCATAATCGTAATAGTAAGCCTAATCGTAAGATCAAAATTTCTGTTCTGTAAGAGTCACTCGAAAGCCAAGCTCAGAACGCCACCTTATTGTCACGATCGCTGACAAACATTGCAGGACGTGTCTGCCTACAGTGTAAGCCGGACCGATGAAATATATCTCCGTTGCTTCTTTTATTTTTCGGAAATTCAAGCATTTTAGCTTAAATCACCGAGGGTTTCAGGTCCCGCTGTGGCCTATGCTTTGTGAGCTCATAACTTCTGAAATCAGAAGACGAGCAAAAATCGCATCCTGATATCTGGTTACCAAGGAAACGTATTGTGTTTGGAGCTGCGCTATGATTGGTTCAAGGACGGTTACCATGGTAGCGTATTGTGCTCAACGCTGCGCTATGATTGGCTACTAGCGGTTCGTTTTTGGCCTGAAAGTTATAAAAATGGAGCAATCCCTTGGGGGCACTCAGTCCCTCCTACGCTGGAAGAAGATCGGAAGAACAACAAGAGGATGGAAGACTACAAAGATCTCGAACTGGTAAGTTTGACTTATATAACTTATGCTGGCCGAAGGGAGGCGGTCCTCGCGGACCACGTGCACGTACCTCTCTTCGGCCAGCATAAGTTATATAAGTCAAACTTACAAGAGAACCGGGCCATAGTAGGCCTTAGATAGGAGTAATGATAGGCCTAGTTGATCTTATGCTGGCCGAAGGGAGGCGGTCCTCGCGGACCACGTGCACGTACCTCTCTTTGGCCGGTGTAAGAGTCAAACTTACAAGAGAACCGGGCCATCGTAGGCCTTAGATAGGAGTAATGATATAGGCCTATAGTTGATCTTATGCTGGCCGAAGGGAGGCGGTCCTCGCGGACCACGTGCACGTACCTCTCTTTGGCCGGTGTAAGAGTCAAACTTACAAGAGAACCGGGCCATAGTAGGCCTTAGATAGGAGTAATTATAGTTGGTTATTAAGTGTAAGGTTAATTAGATTGAAATTTGGTATTTATCTATATTTAGACTTATCTATATTTAGATTTATCTATAATTATTTAGATTTATCTAGGCCTATATTTAGATTTATCTAGTTTAGATTTCTTATTACTATAGTCCTGTATACGGACCGATGTCTAAGCGTTCAAGCTTAGACACTGGCCTGTCTTATTATAGCTTAGGCTATTGTTGCCCTATAAGGCGTTCTCTTAGGGCAGGGTGTTGTTGTTCTTGATTGCGCAGGAAGAAGACCTGGGAGAGGAAGTCGAAGCGAGACGGAGGGCGAGGTCTCGCAGCGCTCGGCGGGGAGCGTCGGCAGCAGCAGCGGCCAAGGACGACGATGACGAGGGAGCGACTCCTTCGCGACGGAGACGGAGACGCCGCAGACGGGGAGGCCGCCGTCGCCGACGACGAAGCCACGGACGACGCCGACGACGTCGCCGACGCCGCTACTAGACGACGCTGCTACGATCGGGAGGGCGTCTGCCTCCTCCTTCTACGCTGAAGACGGGAAAGACTCGAGCGACAGCAACAGATGAACTGTCGTCTGCGAACTAATTTAAAATACCAGATCGATGAAGTTTATTAATGTTCGATCAATAAAAGTTGAAAAGAAATAACTTGTCTTATTCTTCTAGCTAGGGTTAGACCTATAGGCCTAGTGTAGGACTTAGAATCATTGCAGGCTGCCCTGTCGGTTAGGTTCTCCGGTAGATTGGAGGCTTCAGCTTCGAGAGTTGTAGGCTATTGAGCTTCTTCCCCATTTGAAAGAACTAGGCCTTCCAGAATCTTACTCTTAAGTGTTCATGAAAATATATAGAAGCAGAGCAGTCCCTTGAACTTTAGTCTGGGAGGCGGCCATATGTATGAAGTGTTAACGACTTCATTTTCCCAGCCTCGGCATATAACGGTGGCGTGTGATGGCCCGTCCTCTCCCTCACCGTCACATCCTCCCGCCGACAAAGTGTGCGGTCAGTGTACTCATTAAAGCTGAGTAGGGTACCGGTAGGTGGGGTGCAACCCGAGCAGATATCGTTGCCTCTATACATAAGCAGTCGCTGCAGGGTGGATACTTCTTCCCGAGGATGGTCTGTTTTGAGAACAGTGTTCGTTTCCTTGTTTACCAGAAATAGTCGTTTCTTTTCCGTGTGCAATCTTTCCCTTCATCGCCATAATTATGTCTTTCACAGAACAAGACATGCATGCACTAACCAGTGTTGTACAGTAACGAAGTAAAAGTAACGCGTTACTGTACTTAAGTAAAAGTTTGAGTACTTTCACATGTAACGAAGTATCGAAAAAATAAAATACTTTTACTTTCAACGAAGTAAAATTTTACCCATATTTCAGTACTTTTACTTCGTTACAATTTATGCGACACTCGTTACAATTTTCGTTACTTCAAAGCGTTAATTAATATTTCGTTTCGCTAAGCTAAGACAGCTTATTCAAATTTGCATGCCTAAAAATAGATTTTCGATGGTGGTGCACGCTAGATGCATTGCCATTTCTGCAGCAGAAATGCTCTTCGGCTGTGCATTGTGCTAAAATGAATCAGAAGCGTGCGTACTAGACTCAACGATAACCACTTAAGAAATTTAGTATTTTTGAAGGTTAATAATCAATTGAGTTATAGAAAGGCTCGGTACTTTTACTTTTTACTTTAAAAGTATTATTGGAAGGGGATACTTTTTACTTTTACTTAAGTAAAATTTGTGATGAGTACTTTTACTTTTACTTAAGTAATTAAAATCCACTTTACTTTTACTTTTACTTAAGTACATTTGCCCGATACTTTCAACAACACTGGCACTAACATTACTTATAGTCTACATCAAATGCAAGTTTGAGTTCTGCGACGCAGAATCTGTTGACCAACCCAAACCACTGCACTGTCTTTCAGGAAACGGACATTTTCCCCTTGACATATTCCCCGATTTTGATTAGGACATTTACTCCCACAGACAATAATTCCGCTGCTCTGTACGTAGGCCTATCGCACGTTATGTTTAAAACCGGATGTTTAGAAGTAAGCGAACAAAAATCAATAGACAAAATTAATTAAGCTTATTTGATCCAAAGCATCGCCGCTTCGGTTCCGAAAGTCGCATAGGCCTACGTCATTATTCATTTATATTTATTAATAGTCATTGTTTATTTCATACATCTATTTATTCATACGTCATTATTCATTTTACACATTCACCGATTCATATGGATTTCAGGTATACGGCTATTAATGATTATTAAATAATTTTAATAATTAATTTTGTCTATTGATTTTTTGCTCGGTGCCATAGATGGCATAGAAGAGTCTCCTCCACTCTCCAGTTTAGATAAGAGTATATATAATACATCTTAAGCAGCAGCAGCAGCAGATCCCACCTGGCCATTTCCGAATCGACCTTGCGTCTCGATTTCCGTGATGACCTTGACGCCTTCGAGGTCAATCTCGATCCACTCGTAGTCAGCAGCTGAGATCGGTTTCCTTGGACACCAGGCGCCGCCACCGACTCCACCTTGACCTCCACCACCTCTGCGATCATTTTGTATCCTATGGGACACAACATCATTAATAGTCCAACTGAGAATCACATTATCTGCCCCCAAAAAGTCTTCTTTTCTTCCTACCCTTCCCAATCATTCTTCCTCTCTTCTTTCTCTTCCTCCTCCTCCTCCTCTCATTTTTCTCTATCTTCCTCTTCCTCCTCCGCCACCTCTTCTTCATCATCTTTTTCCTCATCCTTCTCTTTCTCCTCTTCTTGTTCCTCCTCCTCCACCTCCTCCTCCTCCTTCTCCTTCTCCTCCTCCTTCATCTTCTCCCCTCTTCTGTGCACGATATGGGTGCCAATCTATAATTTTTATCTATTCAAACCGCGGTTATTAAAAAAATCACACCGATTATTCAATGTAAATTCTCTATAATCATTTGAACTCAGACTCAGCATATGACTGCCCGAAGGCAGAGAAGAATACCTGGCCATCGCAGGTCCGGTGTTTACGTCATCGTACGAAGAACTGGCAGTAAGAGCATCGTCGGAAATCGAACCAGACTGCATTCCGAGAGCATCGTGACATTTCGCTGAAGAGATACATTCACATTATCACAAGAGATACACACATACGATATCTGAGAGACAGATAGATGAATGGAGAGATGGATGAATAGATGGATGCAGAGATGGATGGACAGATGGATGGATGGATGGATGGATGGATGGATGGATGGATGGATGGATGGATGGGTGGATGGATGGATGGATGGAGAGATGGATGGATGGATGGAGAGCTGGATGGATGGATGGAAAGAAAGATGAATGGAGAGATGGATGGATGGATGGATGGATGGATAGATGGATGGATAGATAGATAGATAGATAGATAGATAGATAGATAGATAGATAGATAGATAGATAGATAGATAGATAGATAGATAGATAGATAGATAGATAGATAGATAGATAGATAGATAGATAGATAGATAGATAGATAGATAGATAGATAGATAGATAGATAGATAGATAGATAGATAGATAGATAGATAGATAGATAGATAGATAGATAGATAGATAGATAGATAGATAGATAGATAGATAGATAGATAGATAGATAGATAGATAGATAGATAGATAGATAGATAGATAGATAGATAGATAGATAGATAGATAGATAGATAGATAGATAGATAGATAGATAGATAGATAGATAGATAGATAGATAGATAGATAGATAGATAGATAGATAGATAGATAGATAGATAGATAGATAGATAGATAGATAGATAGATAGATAGATAGATAGATAGATAGATAGATAGATAGATAGATAGATAGATAGATAGATAGATAGATAGATAGATAGATAGATAGATAGATAGATAGATAGATAGATAGATAGATAGATAGATAGATAGATAGATAGATAGATAGATAGATAGATAGATAGATAGATAGATAGATAGATAGATAGATAGATAGATAGATAGATAGATAGATAGATAGATAGATAGATAGATAGATAGATAGATAGATAGATAGATAGATAGATAGATAGATAGATAGATAGATAGATAGATAGATAGATAGATAGATAGATAGATAGATAGATAGATAGATAGATAGATAGATAGATAGATAGATAGATAGATAGATAGATAGATAGATAGATAGATAGATAGATAGATAGATAGATAGATAGATAGATAGATAGATAGATAGATAGATAGATAGATAGATAGATAGATAGATAGATAGATAGATAGATAGATAGATAGATAGATAGATAGATAGATAGATAGATAGATAGATAGATAGATAGATAGATAGATAGATAGAGAGATAGATGGATGGATGGACCCATGGAGGGATGAACACATGGATGGATGGATGGATGGATGGATGGATGGGTGGATGGATGGATGGATGAATGAATAGATAGATAGATGGATGGATAGATGGATAGATGGACAAAAGGACGAGTGGATGAACGAATTGGTGGATGGACTGACGAATAAAGTTGACTAAATGTATATCGTCATTCATTTATTCGTATCAAGAATTTATATGGCTCCTCCTAAGAAGCTCACTCAGAGGCGCTCCAAGCACAACCACGGTGATACAAAATGGGTCGACCCTATAAAACACCGATGAGTCAACCCTATAGGGCCTATAGGCTATAGGTAACAACGGAAGATTATGTATTTTACGCAGTTTTTCGACACCAGTAATATTATTGGAAAGGCCAGTCCAGAAAAATGGCACCAGACACGCTATACAAAAGTACTATTATAGTAGGCTATAGAAGATGATAAAGTAAAGCCCGAAAGAATTCGGTTTTCCGACAACTTAATTTAACTCCGGGTTAGAATCATTCGGGGTCTGTATTCAGGCCCGGCCTTAGGGCAAGGCGAGCGAGGCAACCGCCTTGGGCCCCGCGCTTCCAGGGGCCCCGCGCGCTGCTGGATATAATTTTTTCTTTGACGATATTGACAATGATTACGTCGTATAAAACAACTGTTCTTGCAGTCAATTTGTCACGCGAATGTGACATGGTGATTTGAGAGAACGAAACTTCGTAAACCTTAAGGCGAATCACAGCTATAGCCTACTTTTTTAGCGTTGACCTGCATGTAAAATTCTCTCCAGAGAACACTAATTAGGATCTAACTCATTTTGCTTCAAATTTGCAAATGGACATCAGCATACATTTTTGCTGGAGAGGTCAAAACACAACGATAGTGGTGACAATTTTAACGACAGCTTAGAAAATGCAAAACAGGAAATTTAGAACATGGATATTTTCAGAGAGTTGCCTAAATGTAGGCCTAGCCTAAATTTATCCGTTTCACTTTGTGAAAAATTAGCATCATTAGTGCTGGTGCAAAGAAATTTGTCAAAAGCCAAAACGCAGACCTAACATGCATCATTTGTATAGGCCACATCAATGTGGTTTGTTTTAAAATAGTGCTCTTAGCTCAAAAGAAATTTGGGAACAACGTTAAGTGTCCCATCTTAGATGACTCTCCCCCACCAGTGCCGTATTGACAGGAAATCAACTGCGTAAATTTAAGCTTGATGACCCGCTGCTGCCTTGGGCCCCGCAAACCCTAGGGCCGGGCCTGTCTGTATTCTATAATAGCCAAATAGGAGACAGCATGGCTGAACGTGGTGAAAACGGTTATCTTCTGATTATCACATCACTCTGATAATGATGTGTGTGCGTGTGCGTGTGTGCGTGTGCGTGTGCGTGTGCGTGTGTGTGTGTGTGTGTGTGTGTGAGGGGGTGTGGTAGTTGGACAGTTCGGTTTACAGTCATGTGTGATAAGCCTTGGATGCATGAAAGGGTTGATAGGTGTGTGTGTGTGTGTGTGTTAAGTGTGTGTGTGTGTGTGTGTGTGTGTGTGAAGGTGGATTGATTGGTGGCTGGATAACGACGTCTGTACTCGGACGTAGGAAAGAATGCCTGGAATTGGATGTTGGATGAAAGGACAGATGGAATACGGTATATCTCCACCACAGATGAATCGCACATGCACAGGTAAGCGATTTGAATCCGCTGCTGATGCCTTGTTTCATCTCATTTCCTGGCACTGAATCCAGACTGGTCAGTCCGTATATATATATAATTAATAATTATATATTTATATATGTAAATATGTATATAAAATATATTATATGTATGCAAATATATATGTATATATATATTTATATATATTTATATATAAAAATAAATTATATATGTAAATATTTATATTATATATAATTATATAATTATTATAAATATATATATGTAT
Organism: Lumbricus rubellus; assembly: GCA_945859605.1. Lineage (NCBI taxonomy): Eukaryota > Metazoa > Annelida > Clitellata > Crassiclitellata > Lumbricidae > Lumbricus > Lumbricus rubellus. Next base: position 20,682,991 of record OX243828.1, read on the forward strand.
GAATATATATATTTGTATATTTGTAAATATGTATATATAATATGTATACGTTTATATTTGCATGAATGTATATATATATTTATATAATATATATATAATTTATATATACTTATATCATCGTCCATTCATCAAACAGTGACCTCTCATCCCTACTTCCTTATCTTCTCTCATCTCACTCTGACCCTCTCTTCCTTCCTTCCTTCCTTCCTTCTTTCTTTCATCTCTGACTATCGTCTTTCCCTCGTTCGCTCTCTTCTTTTTCCACCTTTCCTTTCATTTCCCAACCCCTTTCTTCCTCCATCCTCCAGCTGTCCATATCCCTTCCAAGCATCGTTCCGCCTCTCACGTCATCAAATTGAGGTTAATGAAGCCATTCCATCCACCCTGCAAGCCGGCCATATGGTATCCACCTCTGTGTAGTATATGCCAGCGCTACCATGGTTCATGAACCTTCATCCTTATATCCAGATCAGTGGCGGATTCAGAAACTTTTGAAGAGGGGGTTAAAAAAATTTAGACGTGGGTAAAAAAATTCGTTGGTCTTTCGTCGAAAAATCCGGTGACTTTTTTAGTTTTCCTCCTATAATTATTTTGAAAGCGGATGACCTTTTTTTCAGTCATAACAAAATTATGCTACTTCTCTTTTTCTATGTCTCTGGCCCTGACCGATTCTGTCTGTCTGTCTCTGTCTGTCTGTCTGTCTGTCTCTCTCCCTTTCTCCCTCCCTTCATCCCTCGCTCCCTCCGTCTCTCCGTACTCCGTAGCTCTGTCTCTCCATCCTTCTCTCCTGCCTGACTGCCTGACTGTCTATCTGTCTATCTGTCTGTCTGTTTGTCTCACCTTTTCCCGCTGCATTGATTGAAAGTTTGGATTCTAATGGGGTGTGTGTGTGGGGGCCCACATCCTCTAATGGAGGGGTCATGGCCCGATTTCCCTCTGGATCCGCCCCTCGCCCAGACCATGCAGTCCATCGTTTGGTCCAGGCTCCATTTATCCCGTCCACACCCAGTCCCAGACGCCACGGTATCTCCGCTCCAATTCGACCAGACCCAACAGCTCATCGACGATTCCAACCGCTGACGGGATTATCAGAGGATGGATGGACCGACTCCATCCGCGGAGATGCAAAGCCGCATCACCACCAGCAGCAGCAACACCAGCAGCAGCAGCAGAAGCAGCAGCAGTTTCCGAAACACGATAATCTCCTCTCAGATCTTGAAAAGTAATCCCATCGTCGACGGACTACCCGTGTGACGTAACGACACCAGTAATCAAGCGCCAAATAAATCTCCTCGTGATGTTTTACTGCACATACTGACTCATCTACCTGCAGCGCCTGTGAGGAGTTACTGCTTAAGTGGCGCTATATAAATTTACCTTAGATCTTACAGAGTAAGTATTTATTCATGTGCAGGTCTGCACATCGGGTGACGCATCTCCCCCACACCTCTCTAGACTCTATATAAATTTACTATTACAATTATCTGTTTCGTTTACTACCTAGGCCTACCTCCGATCGATCGACTGATCAAACTGAGTCTTGGCCCCATGGGCGCCCGCACATAGGGGCAAGAGGGGGAACTTGCCCCCTGGAAAGTTGAAACATATATTTTCTAACTGCTACTTTTTGGTTCTTAATGAATTTCTTTGCACTAAAGAAACTATGTTCATAATAAAAATAATAAAAGTGAAACTGAGAAATTTATAAAAAATATGCATGCATGTTCTTAATTTCCTGCTTTGCATTTTTAAACCACTTGCTACAAAAAACTTTAACCGTGATCATCGAGTTTTGCCCCTCCTGCAAAATTTTCTGCGGGCGCTCATGCTTGGCCCTTCGCTCTCGAACTGCTATAATGCAGCGGCGCTCTTTCTCAGGGGCTGGCCGTAGAGCCTGGAAGGGGCTCCCTGTTGCACTCCATCTTGTGCCTAGAGGTCACACCACTAAGTTCCTTTCTCGCTTAAAAACTGTCTTATTTAGCCGGTGTACGACTGGGATAGCTTCTGAGTAGATTACCTTCAAGGTGCGCTATATAAAAGTCAATAATAATAATACTAATAGATCTATCTTACAGTTACAAATACCTTTCGAATATATCACTTACATAGGTCAACCTACAAATCTGTACTCTGTTACTTAACCTGCTGGTATAAATCCCTCAATTAACGCGTCTATTAGCTATGTACATGTAAGTAGCCTATGTAGGCTTTACCATGCGCTATAACAACAATAATAATTGTATTTCTTTTCATCTTGCCGATAACACCTGCGCGAAGCACATTAAAGCATCGTATACCAACGAGTAGAGATATAGTTTATGTTGCAAACCACTGATGCGATCATAATATTTATGTCTTATCCAATGCGAATAAATAATGTAGCGACTCTATGCATAGGTTAATATACGTAGGGTGTGGTGTAGATTATCACTCAATGCACAAATGAAAACTTCCAAACCATATAGCAGCTAGATAAAAAAAATAATTAGGCCTGTGTGTGTGTGTGTGTGTGTTTGTGCGTGTATGTGTGTCTATAGTCAGTGAGAATTGTGGAAAAAATAACTGAAGTGGGTGTAATGGATTGGGCTATGATCCACTTGGAACTTGGGTGTGAAGAGCAGATTTTACTATGGGGCTTAAAGAAAAACTGGGGGTTGAAACCCCAACCCCCGGCAGGGTTTAAAGTGGGTGGAAACGGTGTTCCTACTGTTCCCAAAATTCTCATCATGATAGGACTCTAAAACACATGCATTTCAATGAAATTCCTCAGCGTTCCCACTGCTTACATTCAGCGTTCCCACTGTTCGTTCAAGCCACTTTAACCACTGCCCCCGGCAATTCTCACCCTTCATAGGCCTACCTAAGGCTACCTTAGATTAGCATAACAATAATCTTGTGGACATGCATTGTCGAATCATGCGCTGAAGAAAAATAATAGTGTCTGCCATATGGAGCGACATGAATCAAAATCAGACAATGATTTAGTTTTGTCTAACAACTAATACAATCGAATAGGCTATTCAGTGGCGGCGCCAGGGGGGGCTAGGGGGGGGCTAAGCCCCCCCTAAACGTGGCTCAGCCCCCCCAAACGAAAAAGCCGAAAATGTCTATAACGCTTTCTTCGCAATGGAAACTAGACAACGACCAACGGCACCGAAATCAACTATGCTATTGTGGCGAAATTCAAAAATGTCCTGGGGATCCAGCCCTTCCCCTCCAGCCCGGATTCAGAACAATCCGGACCTCAGCCCCTTCCTCCCGCTAGTTCGAACTTTCAGCCCTCCATCCTCCAGACTGCTCCGGACCACAGCCCTCTTCCTCCCGCTAGTTCGGACTTTCAGCCCCCTCCATCCTCCAGACTGCTCCGGACCTCAGCCCCCTTCCTCCCGCTAGTTCGGACTTTCAGCCCCCTCCATCCTCCAGACTGCTCCGGACCTCAGCCCCCTTCCTCCCGCTAGTTCGGACTTTCAGCCCCCTCCATCCTCCAGACCGCTCCGGACCTCAGCCCCCTTCCTCTCGCTAGTTCGGACTTTCAGCCCCCTCCATCCTCCAGACTGCTCCGAACCACAGCCCTCTTCCTCCCGCCAGTTCGGACTTTCAGCCCCTTCCATTCTCCAGACCGGTCCAAACCTCAGCCCACTTCATTTTGCCAGTTCGAACTTTCAGCCCCTTCCATCCTGCAGACCGGTCCGGACCTCAGCCGCCTTCATCCCGCCAGTTCGGAATTCCAGCCCCCAGCTAGTCCTATACAATCACATACGAAATGGGGTTTCAATTAGCAGCAGCACTCATGGGGAGACTTGGGGGAAATGCCATGGGGACGTTCCACAAGTTTGTAGTCAAGCCCGGCCCTAGGGTGTGCGGGGCCCAATACAGCAAGCGATTCTCTGAAAAGGGTTCTCAATCATAGCATTTTCGAAGTTGATTTCCTGCCAATTAGCCTAGGCACTGTAAGCTTATACCATAGGCTTTAATATTCTAGAAAACTCGAATTCTACCGGTAGCCTAGGCATAGCCCAGGGCTGAAAGTGGTTTGGGAAAGTTGCAGGGTGTGACTGTGGCGGACGAACCGAAGCCTTTGAGCCGAAAATTTTATGACGATCTTTTTTGGTCATTCGCCCAAAATTGTACAAATTTCACCCACTTTTGGTACCTGACGACCTTTTTTAGTCATTTACTCATAAAATTTCAAAATCACACCATTTTTACCTATTTATTGTAGCCTATCTGACGACCTGTTTTTTAAATTGTTTTCCCAAAATTGTTAAACTTGCTTCCCGACTGATACCCGGCACCAGCAGGTCACGAAAATAAATGCCGGGTCGCACACCCTGACAGACCCGTCTCACTTTCAGTCCAGACCTAGCCTGCATGTAGGCCTACACTAGTAGTTGTGACTCGCTTTATTTGCAGACTCGCTCTTTTGGAATCTTTTCCAACACACACAATCACTTTCATTTGACAAAATGACCTCAGTAGGCTATTAATTAAAGCTGCCAATATCATCACAGTAAAAATTAAGGTGAGTAGCGCGAGGACCTGAAAGCGCAGGGCCCACGGCGGCTGCAGACTCGCTCGCCTTGCCCTAATGCCGGGCCTGTTTGTGGTTGGGGGACGGAGCCTCGGAGATGCTTAAGTGTAGGCCAACCCAAATATTTCATAAATATTTCAGATATAGGCCTATCACTATAAATTGCTACATGTACAGTGTTATCCATTGTTTATCAATGATGAGAAATTTTGTTAAGACGACATCTTAAAATGCTACCCTTGCAGTGAGGAAATTCAAAAATTTAAGCGTGGTGGAGACATATTTTTATTGAACTCTAAACCAGGTCTTTCAGCAATGAAATTATGAGAAATTTGTTGCGATAACAGCTTAAAATGTTACCTTTACAGTGTGGAGATTTAAAAATTTAAACAACAGGAGGGCACTTTCTGAAGTCACAAACCATGCACGACTATCAGCGATAAGACTATGAGGTATTTAGATAAAATGGGGAGGGGTAGGCTATTTATTGAACTCCTAAACCATGTCTTTCAGTAATGAAAATTATGAGAGATTCTGCTGCGATGACAGTTAAAAAAATACCATAACAGTCATCATCGTCGTCATCGTTATCCGTGGGTTAACAACCCGTAGGTGTCCGACGCCACTCTCTATCTGAGTCTGTCTCGCATCATGCTTTCCAGCTTCACCCGGTCCGGTCAGCATGTCCGCTCCATACCATTAACATCTTGGAGCCGCTAGACCACCTTGTCCGATTGAAGAGAATATTGGGAGAGAGGTACGAAGGACAACCTGGGTCAATGCCCGTATGTGGCCCACGTATGCTCTCTCCCCCGACTCTCTCCACTGGTCTGTCCTGACCGGCCTGTGCATGTATGCTCCACTTCATGACACCTTGAAGCATCTGGGTCGCTATGTTACTTGTGTCGTGGTTTTTGCGGATTTCCATGGTCTTGGTCTTTTTCTGCCAGTGTATCTCCACCCATCTGCAGGCAGACCTTCCTCCTTTGTCCGGGCTTAGGACCGGCACAGAGACGTTGTTGGTTCCCTGTGGCGGAGGATGGATGCAGTTTAACGTCATGCCCAGGACACACCATAACAGTACTGTTAGGAAATTTGACAGATTTAAGCAATTGAAGGAGACACTTTTGAAGTCGTTTCAGCACTGAACTGATGAGTATTTTCGCTATAATGACAGTCAAAAATGCTACCATTGCAGCGTGGAAATAATAAAAACCCATTTCGATAATGGGGAGGAGCATATCTCCTCCCTCAAAACTCATCTCTCTGCTAGTGGCTCAACACTAGCAGAGGGATGAGTCTGCTGTCCTGGCTCGCAAAGCCCTTCGCTCTGCCTCTAGTGGTAAGCTTTTGGTCCCACGTGTTGAAACATCAACTTGTCAGCGTCGTGCTTTCTCAGTTGTACATGTAGGTCCTTCTGTCTGGAATAGTCTCCCGGCCGATGCAGATGCGCTTGCTACCTAGGCTAGGGATGACTTGTCAGTGCTCTACAAGCTCCTTAAAACTTTTTTGTTTCACCGTTAGTGGATTTCTTGAAGGGGCGCTATATAAATTCATGAAATGAATGAATGAATGACTAAGCAATGGTTGCAAATTACACAAAAGTATAGGTTAAGCATTCACAGAATAAGTTTTTTAAATGAGGAAAAACCCACTACATATGACATGCCCCCTAGGGTTTTCCTATGTATAGCCTACAGTTCTGTAGGCCTACCCACATGACAGTATACTTATAAACTTGTTAGGCTATAGGCTTAAACTTTTAACTTTTGTGATTATAGTAGCCCAAAGATTAAGTCCATTTTTAATTTCTAAGCCATTTTCTTTTACAATAGTATTTTGACATTCTTATACTGATAGTCTGGGACTCTGCAAAACGACTTCTTATAGAAGTTTTCATGATTTTATCGTTCATATAATAGCTGGCAGAAAGAGCATAAAAATGGTTCCAGTTGAGGTCAACAGAGCCAAAAATGAGTTGGCGGCTGGGGCTCCGCCCCAGACCCCGCTGGGGGAGCTTACGACGCTCCCCAAACCCCCTAGTCGGTATGGGCTTCGTGCCTTCGGCACTCGCAACTTGGCGCCTTCGGCGCTTCGTAAAATTTTTTTGGGGGGCTTAGGGCTTAAGCCCCCCCAAACCTGAAATCCTGGCGCCGCCACTGAGGCTATTGTTTTTTGGTTGAACCGCATGTGTGCAGTTAAGTTAAATTGCTTTTCAAAACTGAGTAGGCCCAAACACTGCCACTCTACCTGGCGCCCAAAGCCAATTGCCCACCGAACATACGGAGTCTACAGTTAACCTTTTATAACCAAGAAATTTTTATTAAGACAATAGAACTTACCGAAGTTGAAACACTGGCCAAGAGGTAGTAGACTCAGTAAAGCAGTCGGTATGATCCATAGAAACGCCATCGCAATCTTCATCTTAGAAGCTGAAAACGCACACCTCCGAAAAGCGTGTAGGCTACACATGTAGCTTATTCGAGTCAAACTTCTGATCGGTATATCCTACGATTCAGACGAAGTAGCGCATGGACGACCCTTACTTTTCGACAGGCTGTGCTGGCCTAATAAGTGGCAGGAGAGCGTCCAGGTGTGAAAATAAGTGCACGGGTAGGCTACTGCCCATTACCGTCCAGTCACGATAATTAGCCCTGCCTCTGCCTACATAACAAGCCAAAACATTAGCCTACCTGGTCGACTCGTTCAATAGCACGCGCGAAATTGATTACTGAAAACTGAAGTTATGAGAACACGTGACAATAAGTAAGGCACCACTCAAACATTAATTCAGACTTAGGCCTACAATCAACTGTCTTGGACCTAAACTAACGGAACATAAACTATCTATTGCGTACACTCACCCAGGTAATATCAACTAAATTTTTAGGAGTGTATGTAGATCAACACCTAACCTGGAAAGACCACATAAAAACTGTATCTAATAAAATTGCTAAAAATCTTGGAATATTATCCCGTACCTCCCAGCTAGTGCCTCCTCAAATTCGTCTCACTTTGTATTACTCACTCATATACCATTACCTCACATACTGTAATATAATATGGGCCTCTACCTATAAATCTAGTCTTCTGGATCTAATGAAGCTCCAAAAGCGAGCAATTAGATATATAGCAAACTTGCCCTATGGAACTCCGACTGAATCTAAATTCCACGAATACAGCCTTCTCAATGTTTACCAAATTAGACAGATGCAGATAGGTGAATTCATGTTTAAATATTTCCATAGCCTATTACCTCCTGTGTTTAAGAATTTTTTTATCCATACTACTGAGGTGCATTCATACCATACCAGACACGCTGATTCTTACCATTTGCCCTTTGCCCACACAAACACTCGACGCTTCTCTGTTAAATACAGTGGAGTTCAAACATGGAATGTGATTCCTATTTCCATTAGACTAGTGCTGCCTAGTCTTTGTCTTTTTAAGTTACGTTTACGTTCCCTGATACTCGACATTAACTGTTGAATTATTATAAATCCCTACTACATGTACTTGTGTATTCCTCGACCATCCAATGACCTCCGTGCCTAAACCTCATACAACAGGTTCTTTGATCATCGATGTGTAACCGTGCTTTAGTTAAGGTGTTTGCTGTTTTTTTCCATAGTTATTTTGATTCATAATCTATGTCAGAACCACTCTATGGCAACTCAATGGCCATCATCATCTTGATGCTACCGCCCAGGGGACTCGCCTAGCGGGGTTGCAAGACCCTTTTGGGTCCCCTGTGCAATCAAATTCCAACTTTGGCATCATTAGTTAAGTATTGCTTTTTTATAATTGTTAACTCTGTTCTCTTTGATGCTTGATTCGATTTGTTCTTGTTTTCTTGATTATTTGGTTGCCAAATAAAATAATTTGATAAAATGATTTGATTTGAACTATATTTTAATCGTATTTCCTTTAAAAGTCTAAATAGGCCTAAAGCATACAGTACACACAAATACTGCGCTTTATTCCAGCGAGCGCTGACCACAGCGCAGTCTGCTTTTAAACAAAGAGATTGCTGTTCTTAACTGGTTGCACATTACGGTGTCAAGCGCCACTTAGCGACTGAAGTAAACAACATGAAGTGGTTACTTCAGCATTTATTACCTGCAGGAGCCTGGAATCAGATATTGGAATACTTAATAATATTACTAGTCGACGTCATTAACTTAGTGAAGTTGAAGTTAACAAAATTAATTATCATAGTCATACATTCTACTCCACGTACAATTCAGCATTTTACCATGACAATCATTTTCAAATGCATGCTGAATAGGTCTCTGTCTTGTGGGACTTGCTTCTCCTGGCAAGCCTTAATATAGTTTGTTGCCATTTTATATGTAATTCTCTTTTGTTCCAATGTATTGTTTTGTTTACGATTAGCAGATTGTGTTGATTATTATTGTTTGAAACTTTGTATGACTCGGATCAATAAATTGATTTGATCTGAAATTATCGACCTTAGCATTAGCAATCTGGATTCAATTCATATAATGGAAACAGTTTATTTGTATGTGCACTTGTTATAGCACCCCTTCAAGCTCTCTACTCAGAGGCGCTCCCGAATGCAGAGCGGACACTGCATCGGAGTTTCACGCCGAAAGCGCTGAGCAATTGCGAGTGAAAGACTTGCCCAAGGTCCCTACGCGGTGGCTTGAGGTGGATTTGAACCTCGAACCATTCGGCTCCAAGGCAACAACGCCACCACTACACCACCACGCTCCACAGTTAGAAAACCATTTTTGCATGCTAAACTAAGTTATCAGCTGCATGTATATTCCACCAAATAGAAACTTTATGTGATTTTCATGCCTGCACAGGTTGAAACCAAGTTCAGCATTTTTCAGTTATTATTTTCATTATGTAAAGATCGTAGTCGAACGACGGCCTGAAACTCAGAAAATCGACACGAAAGACGCGAAAAATCACCGACAAATTTATTGATAAAAGAGTCAACTCTGCCATAATCGTCGATTAGGAAAATGCAAACAGATCATAATATTATAATATAATACAATACATACAATACAATGCACAGCTTGTTTCAATCAGACCCGATCATAAGATCACTTTGTAAGATCATCATGCGACACAGATCACATGAAAATAAACAGAAGTCACAAAATGTTCAGCACAAGCGCAATCGGGCGCTATATAAATCTCTAGTTGCATAAATCAGCTGCCAGGAGGGGTGTCACCAGCGGAGGGGGTAATGGGTCCAAAGCCCCAGTCACCATACCTCCCCTGGGTACTTACAAATCTGATAAATATCTTGTCACAGTGTTTGTTACCAAATCAACCATCCTGTGACATAAAATATTTCCTTTTAGCCCCAAACACACAACCTGGCAGGCTGGCAGTTTATCTACACAATCTATATAAATAAAAATGAAACTTTCCAATAGTGCGGTACACCATCACGCCCAAAGCTACGCACCGATTGTTTTGAAAATTTACCAAAACCTTCCATTCCAATAGCACCGTGTCTTAAGATTTTCTTTCCAGAAAAAAACGCAATTTTTTCCACAAAAAGTGAACTTTGCAATCCGTTCGTCCGCCATTTACAAATTCAACACGTCCCACACGGCTAAACGCTGTCTCCAAACACAGCAGACGAAACATCAATGAGGTGGCGTTCTGTGACGTCATAAGCGAGTCGCGATTAATTTACCAAAGAGGCCGCTTTTAGGTCTTTTCCCAGAGCGGCCTTTGGGCTTGGAATGGACGCTGCGACGGAGGAAAGGAGCGGAGGGAGCGGGACAAAGACGGTGGGGAGGGAGCGGAGGGGGAGGGGAGGTGGAGGTCAAAGGGAGGGGAAGGGGAGGGGAAGGGGGTTGGGGAGGGGGAAGGGGGAGAGGGAGGGGAGAGGGAGGGGGAGGGGAAGCCTCTTTTCAGCCACAGCAACGCGTGGCCGGGTTCAGCTAGTTCTGCATAAAAATCAACAAACATCATAACTTCTGTAGAGTCGGAACCTAATAAAGCGCAAAGAAAACCTTCAGCAATTAATTACAAGGCCAGTACCTAAAATGACAACTGGGGAAAAATACGAGGGTTAACTCTTTAACGACCAGCATGTACTAAATGCACGGAAACATATGTATATCTGGTCGCTAAAGGGTTAAAGGCATGCAAGAGATTAACCAGATCCAAATCGAATGAGAACACTTCAGAATCACCGATATGTATTTTGAAAATGCGGCCGTTAACCTGAAAAAGTCGGACGAGTATATCGTGAAGCGGTGCTATATAAATTTGCAATTACAATACAAACAGCCACTTTCATTACCTTACCATTGTTAGGTTTTCTCAAGTGGCGTCCATTGTAATCCGTTAGAGAGCAATTTATATAGCACTCTGTGAGTTTTTAAAAAGTCCTACACAAGCAACTCTTCAATACATAAGTAACATAGCCCTTGCACTCACCTATTCCTTGCACCATGCATCAATAACAATCAACTATTATAGTGGTGTAGTACAGTCAAGACCAAATAAAAAGTGCTGTACACGATCTGCAAACATCCAAATACCTGTCGTCCTTCTCAAAAAGTTAAAAAAATAATTTATTTAATAATTTCTTCTGCAGTTCTGTATAAGTTTTTACTAGTTTTTCCCAACAAAAAACCTGCTAAGATTTGCTATGTTGAGATAGATCCTGTTGCAGGGTTTTCATTAGCTGTAGATGAATAAAAATATTTCTTCAACCCCCCAGATATATGCTGCTGGTCCGTGTACAGCACGGATTTACCAGGAAGGCCACGACAATTAATTTCTTTGATTTGAGTACCAATGACAAATCGTTGCAAGGCCACAAAACTAATTTCTTCAATTTGAGTAGCAACGGGAAATTAAATAGATTCTAATATACATAACCAAAAATAGTAATGTCTTCCATTTAAGCAATAACGAGAAATTAATGAGTGCAATGTGCATAAATTAACCCCCAAAAGCAATAGCAAGTTGATTTGAGTAACATCGGAGGAAATTCATGGATACTTACATACAACCCCAAAATTAATTTTTGCTGCTGTAGACAACAACAAAAAGAAAGTCTTCCTTGAATATTAACAATCCAATAAGAACATAAATTATTGCTGCATTACAATGCACTCATACACTTTGAAAACCAATCTCTTTCATTGTGATTTGATGCTGTCAGGTTGGGAGCGCCTCTGAGGAGTTTTTCATGAAGTGGCGCTATATAAATTCATAATTACAATAATGATTATTAACTCATTCACTTAATTCCTGTACAAATCTGACAAGAAATTTTCTTTCACTCACAGAAACTCTGAACCGTTCTAGCTGAAGCAAAGGACATAGAAAGCGGCATTCAGATCTGTCGTATAAAGCATTTTTCTGAGTTTTTAAGAGATGCAGACAAACGTGGAAGATACCAGTCAGAATTGCAAAGGCATGGATCATGTGACATCATAGCCGTCGACAATGCCACGTCACCTTACACTGTACAACGAAAACGAAACTGAAAGCACCAAACATCCACAAACGAAAGTGAAACTTAAATCGTCGGTCAACGCAGAAATAAAAAAAAAACAAAGAAAACCCCTTTACAATTCGTAAGATAGAGAGCGCGCTCTCTTGGTACTTCGTTGTCTGGCGCCTTTCTGAGATTACAAAAGGACCTACATAAATGCACAGATATATACATTTCAAGGTCACCTAAATTCCTTTAAGTCTGGATACAGCAGACATTTTAGCTTACAACCACTCGCCATACAATACTAGACACTGTGGCCTACATACGGACAATCGTTGTCATGCAAAAGGTTCTTACCAACAACAAGAGCAAACTGAACAGAACTTGGAAACCAATGCAATTTGTTATCAGATTGTTAAAGGTGCTATATAAATGTATTCAAATATATGTGTACACAGTAGGTTCTACAAAGCAAACGTTGTTACAGCAAGAATCCTGATATAACGTTGATATGATTCAAATGTGATCTGGAAAATTAATTCAAAATTTAATTCAGCATTAGACACTCATACACAGTTATAGAAAATGATCTGAATAAAAAATACAGCTCTGTAACAATGAATTCACTTGAGAAATGACCTCAATATAAAAACTAGCCTTGGTCATTTTAAAAATGACCTCGGTAAATAAGCTGAGCTTTACGAGAACATTCAGAAAAGAAATGCAGGACAACATGAGTTGTTAACTCAGTTTGGGTAGGTCATTTAAAAAATGACTTCAATATAACAGAACTGTGTATCATAGGGTCATTTTAGAAAATGACATCAATATAACACAACTGTGCATTGTAGGGTCATTTTTAGAAAATATCTTAGGACACCTGAGCTTTTTATAACAAGGTCTTTTGGAAAATGACCTCAACATAAAACTTGCCTTGGTCATTTAGAAAATGACTCTGGCAGCATAATAGGAGATCAATGTTAAGGCAGTTCTTAAGAGACTAACATGGACAGAAAAGGAATCACATAAACAGTGAGGCACTGTACGAAAGTAAATAACGTTGTTACAGGCAGTTACTACAGAGTATCACTATTATAAGAAGTATCATACTAACTACTCCTTCTATTTTCAAAACTCACCCAAGTTCCATGAACATAATAGCCAGTGCACTGCTTCACTCTGATATGTATAAACAATTTCCTTTGTGATACACCCACGTAAAATAAATTTCGTCTTCAGCAGATATCCATAACACAGCAAAGTCACATCATATAAAGATTGATTGAGAAAATTTTCATACAGCACTGATTCGGTTATAGCGCTGATTCAGTTAAAGAAACGATTCAGCTATTAACAGCACTACGGTTTTTAACACAGATTCATTTAGTGAAGATTCATTTACTAAAGATTCAGTTATTGCAAGTGATTACACTATAGCACTGATTTGGTAATAGCACTGATTCAGTTACAGCAAGCAAGCCATAGCACTGAATCACTCATACGACTGATTCGGTTAAAGCATTGATTCACCTCTGTTGCTGATTCACTTTTAGCACTTACATTGTCAGTTTAAGCAATAATTCAGTTAGATTTTGTTGCATTACAGAAACAGATCACAAATTTAATGATTGCAATTGAATATATCATAGCCGACTCATCTATAATAGCTTTAAACATAATGAGCATTGTGTAAATCTGCGATTATGATTTTAAAATGTTGCTTCAGTATAACATAAATTAAGAGTTGTAAAGATATCAGTGATCTCCTCAATTAAGAAACTCAACATTTAGACTACATTAATTAGCACGTTCATAATTTCGTAAGAGAGATTGTGTAACAAACTTTAAAATGAAGAGCACTGTCAAAAAAATTCATTTAAGACACACTCCCAGTTCAAAATAACTTCACATGATAGCAAAATAGCCACAAATAATAACAAAATAACTTCACATGATAGTATCCCAGTTTCAAATTAACTTAACATGATAGCAGAATAACCTCACATGATAACATCCCAGTTTCAAAATAACTTCACATGATAGCAAAATAGCCACAAATAATAACAAAATAACTTCACATGATAGTATCCCAGTTTCAAATTAACTTAACATGATAGCAGAATAACCTCACATGATAACATCCCAGTTTCAAAATAACTTCACATGATAGCAAAATAGCCACAAATAATAACAAAATAACTTCACATGATAGTATCCCAGTTTCAAATTAACTTAACATGATAGCAGAATAACCTCACATGATAACATCCCAGTTTCAAAATAACCTCACATGATAACAAGATAACCTCACATGATAATAACATCTCCAGTTTTTTTATTAACTTCACATAATGAACTTTTCCACAAAGCCCCTGGTGAAAACTCACTAATTGTACAGGTTCTCACAGCAATTGTATTTTGGATCCCAAGTTAGACTATCCACAACATATTCAAAAACAACTTCACAGCACATCAAATAATCAAAAACAAACTCGATTAATTTTGAAACATTATGAACTTATGAGCGAACACTTGATGTGCTTTTTAACAGCTTAACCTGGTGATATCCACACTCAGTAACATGATGCACTTTTCAAAAATATACACACTATTGCCTGTAACATTATAATGTCAATGTCATGCTCCTGTAGTACACACGTAAAACTTCTGTACACATGTGAAACTTCTGAACATGTGTTAAACACTTTTCCCGAAGCCAAAATTTTAACATGTGTGCTACTTTGTACACAGATTAAATCTTCCACACAAGGAAAGCTTTGGTACACATGTGCTAATTTGGTACAATTGGTACATATGCAAACTCCTGAACACATGTGAAACTATTTCACACTTGTGGAACTCTTGTACACAGTGTACACACTTGCAAAACTCATGTACACAGGCAAAACTCTTGTGCATATGTGAAACTATTGCACACGTGTAAAACTCTTGTATTTAAGTCAAATTTTTTTAACAGATCGATGTTCAACTCTTGCACATATCAGCAACTCAGATGCATTAATCCCATATATATGTGACATAATCATGGACATGTGCAAAACTAAAATTAATCCAACTCAGATGCATTAATCCCACATAACATGTGACATAATCATGGACGTGTGCAACATTCAATCACATGTGATACACTGATGCAACGTAAGATACAACATAAGCGAATATACGTGGCGAATCAACTCGATCGCGAAAATACAAAATAAAATTAAACGTAAAGTAATATTCACAGCCGTAGTAGTTACTATTACAGTCATTGCAGGAATTACTACTATTTCCAAAAGTAACTTTCATATAAGATCATTGTTCTTCCGATTCGCAGGACGCATTGAACTCGGTGTCACGTGTCAATGGTTGCCGTGACAACTGGTGACAGGAGTCACTGAGGTCGCGACGGAACCAAGGGACGGTCAGGAATGCGGGGAGCGTTAAATGGAGGGTTACTGCCAGGTCGACTACAATCAGAAACAAAGACAACATTGTTTTATTGTTCTTTATTTCTCATTATATGATTACGTAACCTTTATAGGCTAGGTAGTATTATTATTTATCAATATTTATTTTATGCAAGGCATATTTTTAATGAAATTCTGCTATTGCTGATTATATTATTAATCAATATTCATTTTCAGTTAAAAACTGGTAATAGGACTAGAACGGTCAATTTCCACCTTTAAATCCGTGTGAAAGGACCGTCAAACATGGTTTAATACGCATCCAACATATTAAAGTCATAGCATTTCGAGGCACTAATACTGCAGAGTCCTGCAGAGCACTTTTGTTCTTTCAGATCTTGACATGGATGGCCATGCAAGAGTTAATTTATTAATATCTGAAACCTGAAGAATTATAGATACGTCGGGTAAAAAATATAATAATGATAATAATGATAATAGTGACATCTAATTCCTTTATATCAGGGCTGTTTTAAAGGAATTTTTAGAACTGTACAACCCCTTCTTTCCTTTCCCATCCTCCGTGGTAAATTACTTCCAATCAGAGAACAATGTCCTTTTTTGCTAGTTTCAACTGTACAAAAGTGCTTCTACAACTGCACAAATCCATTTACAACTGCACATTTTGTGTACAACTGCATGTTAAAAAGCCCTGCTTTATATCAAAGGCCTGCAGACTTACGAGGGAACAAGAGGGGTTGGTAAACCGACTGTTCCAGGTGGTGCCGTGATACTGCCAGTCCTCGTCGATCGCTGAGCTGGGGCAACAGGGGCTGGGCGGGCGGGGCCAGGCGCAGTCTCTGGTCTCTGGGGAACCGATGGGTGATGACCCATGGGGCGACTCATGGCCGACCTAAAAACACAGACAACACAGGAAATTAAACTGTGCCAGAAAGTTAAATGTGAAAAGCAACTCTGTATATGTTTCATATCTGTCTGAATGTATGTAAGTTGATAAGAACATAGGTTAATCAGAGCATACATGAATAAATATGTACCGTATATACACGCAAACATACAAACATACATACAAACATACATACATGTAACATGCAGCAAATAAGCTTATCAAGTCATTTGGTTCTAAATAAGTTCTCCTAGTTTCTCCATCCAACTGTTCTGACAGCCCCATTTGTGATTGGCTGTTCTAATTTCCCCCATCTGTGATCTACTGTTCTATTCTCCCCCTATGTGATAGCTATTCCAATCTTACCATCTATGATTGGCTGCCCTAATTACCCCACTTGCTCCAATTTACCCATTCGTGATTGGTCGGCCCATCGCCGCCTCCGTCTTGATCCAGTCGTCGTCAACAGGTGGCGGCAGAGGTGTTGCCACAGTGTTCGTGTTGACCTCGCTGATGATGCTGAGCGCATCTTTCGTCGCGTGATACATGCGAAGGATCTCTTCACGGTGCAATGACTCCTCCGCTGATTCCTCCATCAATGAATTCTGCATAAGATCAATCAATCAATCAATCAATAAATCGATCAAAACAATCAATCAAAACAATTAATCAATCAAAACAATCGATCGATCAAAACAATCGATCGATCAAAACAATAGATCGATCTATCAAAACAATCAATCAAAAGAATCAATCAATCAATCAATCGTTCAATCAAAACAATCAATCAATCAAAAAATCAGTCAATCAATCAAAATAATCAATCAAAACAAATCAATCAATGAAAACAATCAATCAATCAATCAAAAAAATCAATCAATCAAAACAATCAATCAATCAATCGGTCAATAAATCAATCAATAAAAAATAATCAATGAAAAATGTATAGTCAATCCAACATATTGTATGCATGTATGTACATGTACATCTGTGCTCAATGCTACTCATGCGGGTATAAATGTATGTGTGTATGCGTGCATGTACGCATATGTATGTATGCTTGAGAAACAGCACGTTACCTGATCCCCGGACGAGTACAGGTGAGCGAGTAGTTCCGAACCAATGAATTCCTTCACCTGTCAAAGTAAACTCGTTAATAAAACTAACTTCACAAAATAAGAAAAATCAAAATGGCACAAGCACCAGGTAACCGACTTTAAAACATAAAAGATTGAAAGCGTGAAATAATAAGACATATTCAATAAAGATCTGCCTTACCACAAAGAGTAGGAAGAGGAAAAGGAGAGGAGGAAGAAAGCTATGATGAGGAAAAGGAGGAGGAAGAAGAAAGATATAAATTTTTAATCGCAAGATTAATCGCTATTAAATATTTTAATCGCAGCATTAAGCGCGATTAAAATTTTTAATCATTAAACAGCCCAGTAAAAACATTTGGAAATGATGCATCAATGCACATCGATGAATCATATCTGCATTGATTCACCGATTCAACGTAACGATTCACCGCTTCAACGTACGTCATTGATGAGAAGATGCATGATCGTTTTCGGTACGATGTCTTTCATCGTTTTGTTGACGATGGTCAGATACGATGCAACGAGCGATCGAATTATCTCGACTTGTCGCTCCAACTGTGGATCCGATTTACCCATGTCTTCCTTACTCTGTTATGAACAACACAAAAAAGAATCTCATCATTACCATTGTGGTCATCGTCGTCCTCTTCATCGTCATCAAACAAAATCATCATCGCCACCACCACTATCACTACATTATACCTTTGTAGCAACATCACAGTTTGTTTGTTCGTATGTGCACTTGTTATAGCGCCCCTTCAAGCTCTCCCTACTCAGAGGCGCTCCCGAATGCAGAGCGGACACTGCATCGGAGTTTCATGCCGAAGCGCTGAGCAATTGTGAGTGAAGGACTTGCCCAAGGTCCTTACGCGGCAAGGTGGATTCGAACCTCGAACCTTCCGGCTTCAAGGCAACGACGTCACCACTACACCACCGCGCCCCAAAGTAGCAGCAGCCATGATGATACTGATGATCGTAATCATCACCATCACGATCAACAGTCACGTCATCATCAGCAATCATCCCCCCATGATAGTCTTCATCAACATGGTAATCATCATAGCTGTTATCGCTGTCATCATAATAATCATCATCATGAATCTACTTCTACAGAGCAGCATGACACAGTACCTGAGCACCAGTTAATACCTGAGCACCAGTTAATACCTGAGCACCAGTTAATACCTGAGCACCAGTTAATACCTGAGCACCAGTCAATACCTGAGCACCAGTCAATACCTGAGCACCAGTCAATACCTGAGTACCAGTTAGTACCTGAGTACCAATTAATACCTGAGTACCAGTTAATACATTAGTACCAGTTAGTACCTGAGTACCAGTTAATACCTAAGTACCAGTTAATACCTGAGTACAGTTAATACCTGAGTACCAGTTAATACCTGAGTACCAGTTAATACCTGAGCACCAGTTAGTACCTGAGTACCAGTTAATACCTGAGTACCAGTTAATACATTAGTACCAGTTAATATCTGAGTACCAGTTAATACATGAGTACCCGTTAGTACTGAGTACCAGTTAGGGTCTTGCACAAGCATATGTTGTATATGTACTAGCTCTCTCTGCTCAATAGGAGCATTTGTAACAATGCCAGTTTTTGTTTGCTTGACATACAATCACACTTTTTCATGTTCCATACATCTGCTTTACTCGATACTGTTACTGGTTGTGGTGTGTCAACTTCATTATCGAATAAACGAATCACTTACTTACTTACCTGAGTACCAGTCAGTACCTGTTCATCCGTCTCATTCTTCGACCGCTCCGGGTAGACGCCGGCACGAAGGAAGGACGCCTTCCAGCCATCCACATCCTCCGGATTATCTGCGGACAACTCCAGCTGCTTGTAATCTTTAAAGACGTTTCTAAACAAGAAACCAGCTGCATGAAAATTATCCAGCTAATCAACCTTAATCCATGATTATCATTATCAATCGTGTCAATGATGCACTGTCGCCTGTCTGCATAATCACATAATCATCTGCATCATCATATAAGCTTCCACATCATGCACATCATCCCACTGGCCTGACGTTCTAGGAGCACATTATCACATGATTATCATTATGATCATCATCATCATCATGATTATGATTATCATCATGATTATCATCATCATCATCATCATCATCATGATTATCATCATCATCATCATCATCATCATGATTATCATCATCATCATCATCATCATCATCATCATCATCATCATCATCATCATCATCATCATCATCATCATCATCATCATCATCATCATGATTATGATTATCATCATGATTATCATCATCATCATCATCATGATTATCATCATCATCATGATTATCATCATGATTATCATCATGATTATCATCATCATCATCATCATCATCATCATCATCATCATCATCATCATCATCATCATCATCATCATCATCATCATCATCATCATCATCATCATCATCATCATCATCATCATCAGCTTCATCATCATCATCAGCTTCATCACATAATCATATACATTGTCACATAATAATCATCATAATAATCATCATAATCATAATTCCCATCACAGAGATCATCATACATCAAATCTAAAGTTAAAAAATTCTCAGACAATGCACACATAGTCACATAACAGCAGTCAACGTACTTAGTATTCTGCGAACTGCGTTCATCGTCTACTTCGCCGAAACCAAATTTGACGCCGCGCATACGTACGTACCTGCCTTCCGTGTTGAAGAGAGCGAAGATGATTTTGCGAGACATGAATCCAGCCTCAGCGTCGCGTATCTTTAGATTGTCCAGAGGAAGCATATACTTCCTGTCTTTCTCCTAAATCAATCAAAAAATCAATCAACAAATAAATCAATCAACCAATCAAAATGTCAGTTCCATGATGTCGTCTTCCTTTCTTTATCCTAAATCAATCAATCAACGAAATAATCAATCAATGAAATAATCAATCAATGAATGAAATAATCAATCAATCAATCAATCAATGAAATAATCAATCAATGAATGAAATAATCAATCAATCAATCAATGAAATAATCAATCAATCAGTGAAATAATCAATCAATCAGTGAAATAATGAATGAATGAATGAAATAATCAATCAATCAATCAATAAATGAAATAATCAATCAATGAAATAATCAATCAATCAATGAAATAATCAATGAATGAATGAAATAATCAATCAATCAATCAATATGTCAGTTCTATCATGTCACTCGTATCCAAACCTCAAACTCATCTATTTCAATTCACTGTAAACACAACATCGTCCGACTTCTATCCAACTTTCATTCACTCACCCCAATAATTTATACAGCGCCTCTACAGAAACCTACCCAGAGGTGCTCCCAGTCAGTCGCACCTTTTCACTTCTTACCACGCTCTGCAAATTCAATTAATTATTTACACAGAACTGTACAGAAGATTCAACAAAGGCTCTACACAGTGGTAAAAGTGGTTTGAGTGAGCAGTGGGAACGCCAAAGAAGAGTTTTATTAGAATGCGTGTGTTCCCACCAACTTTAAACTCTGGCTCTACATAAATGCGACCGACCTCATCGTCCTTGAACCACATGATATTCTCGGCGGTGAGGACGAACCAGAATTCCTTCGACATTCCCTTCAGCATCCCGACATTGTGCATCGCCAGCCAACCCTTGCGAATCACCTGGTTACCGAGTTTACGCTTGACGACAGCCTCCGTTCTCTGCTGGGCACTGAAGCGTAACGTAATCAGGTATTTATATAGAGCACTTGAGTGTAATAAATTAAATTTTCCATAAATTCTATAACATAGTTTAAATTTGTATAGTACATGAAGAAATGATAAAAATGAAATAAATTTGTATAGCACATTAAGAAAATATAAAAATAAAATACTACTTAATTGACTGATTGCAATAAACATTTTGGTGTACATACATCAGTGGTGCACAACGTCCGGCCCGCGGGCCAAATCCGGCCCGCGACGGGTTGTCAAGTGGCCCGCGATGACCAACAGGAAAGGCGCCTATCGCTGTGAGCAGACACTGTGGTCACTGGAAAACTATTATTTTATGACAACATAGAAGTGATATAAGTCCCCTCTCTATATAACTCTTAACATTTAGGCTACTGTTATTGCGCACCTCATCTTAATAAATTTGACATGCATTCGTCTTGCAATTAGGCCTACTATTACAATAATTACATAGCCTGAGTTGTCACACTTGTTTGGCCCCCGAAGGGTTTTAGAAATCGATTAGTGGCCCTTGGCTGAAAAAGGTTGTGCACCACTGACATACATGGTATTACTGTATTGTGGGGCGCGGTGGTGTAGTGGTGGCGTCGTTGCCTTGGAGCCGAAAGGTTCGAGGTTCAAATCCACCTTGCTGCGTAAGGACCTTGGGCAAGTCCTTAACTCACAACAACTGTTCAGCGCTTCGGCGTGAAACTCCGATGCAGTGTCCGCTCTGCAGTCGGGAGCGCCTCTGAGTAGAGAGAGCTTGAAGGGGCGCTATAACAAGAGCACATGATACAAACAAAGACAAACAGATAAGGTTGGTTTATAATTTTTTAGAGATTTCTATAGCGCATGTGATGTGTGGTCGAAGAGCAGTTCATACTTAGCGAATCCAATGAAGTCCTCGTGGTTTGTGTTCATGTAAGCGAGCTGAATGTCGACGAGCAGAACGAGCTGGTCCTTCGTCTTTTGCTCGTTCTCACGAATCCTCTGGTTCACGATTCGCTCGGCCTCCTCACGCAGATGCGGATATCGTTGCATCTGAGAAAACGAACAGACTGGTGCCCTGATTTATGCTCAATAGCAAGGGAACCAGAACAAGATGTCAGGCTGATAAACTTGAAAAAGGTCTAAGCAAGGCTGTAGTCAGGTTTTATTTTGGGGTGTTTACTCGACCGTGACCAAGCCCACAAGCAACCGAATCAACGGACTAAGTGGTTTGGTGAAGCGTCGTGAGCTCTCATCGCGGGTTCTGGATGGGCAATATATTGCACACTGTAGTTATTAGATCATACATGCTAATTGATGCATTATTTCATTCTTACATTATTTAATTTCGTGCAGTGTTCAAACACCCAAAACACCCCTTAGCTACAGCCTACGGTCTAAGATTCCGAATTGAATGTGTTGAGAGTTTGGGTTGAATGTACCAAGATTTTGAGTTGAATGAGCATTGAGCACATTCTGAGAGTTTGTATTGAATGTGTTAAGAATGAGTCAACTGCACTGAGTTTAGTTAAATAACTAAGCTGACAGTTTGAGCTCAATGTGTTAAGAGTTCAGTTGAATGTGCTGATTCTTCTGAGAGTTCGAGTTTAAATGCCAAGTTCGAGGTCAGAGCGCAAGTGTTCCAGTTGAATGTCCCAAGAGTATGGACTGACTGTCATCTAAGTAGGTACCTCAGAATACCATCACACACATGCTCAGAATCACCAAACGAATGAACGAATACCTTGTCCGTGCACTTTCGAACAACACCCGTTAGTTCCGTGACGACCATATCGACACACTTTAGTGATGGCACCTTCAGCTTCTCAATCTGCTTCTTGACGATCGCTTCGAACGCCATGTCAGGCGTGAAGAGACCGGTCCTGAAAAAGAAAATGGCCGCTCAGTGACTAGTCATCGTCGAACACTGGTCTTCAAGATCGTCATTGTATCGTAATTAGATATTTAAACCAGTGCAACATCGAAAGGAAACCTAATCAGAGTAATACTTGTTACAATGGCCTGAATGATATTAAACATCGTTAAGAACAGAAATCTGTAAGGAATGTGAAAAACTTGTGTGTGGTAGACTGATAGTCCAGTTATTACCATGAAACAGGGTTGTTTTTAAGGAATTGTTAGAACTGCACAACCCCTTATTTCCTTTCCCATCCTCCATGGTAAATTATTTCTATATGTACAGAGAAAAATGACCTTTTTGCTAGTTTTAACTGTACAGAAGTGTTTCTACAACTGCACAAATACATTTAGAACTGCACATTTTGTGTACAACTGCACGTTAAAAAATCCCTGCCATAAAATCATTATCATTAAAAACAGGTAAGGTCTGACATAATAAAATTCATGTAGTAATTATAAACGCTAATTACATTCTAAATGACCCATGCAGCGATTTCTGCAGAGCTATTTCAACTGTTTTGCATATATTCAGCCGCAGAACAAACTCCAGAATTAAACAACAGACATCATTGCTATCCATCAAACTGTGAATGGGGAAAAACTGCCGGGTGGGCTCCAAAAAACCCGGTTTAGCTAGATTGACGAGATCTGCTTGTGATTCGGCCAGGTTCCACACTCATTCTGGCTGGGCTATAAACTATTTTATTGATGAGTTCTGATCGTGATTTGCCTCTCTGCATGCATGCTGCCTGTTTGATTTTGTTTGTATGTGCACTTGTTATAGCGCCCCTTCAAGCTCTCTACTCAGAGGCACTCCCGAATGCAGAGCGGACACTGTATCGAAGTTTCACACCGAAGCGCTGAGCAATTGTGAGTGAAGGACTTGCCCATGGTCCTTACGCGGCGAGGTGGATTCGAACCTATAACCTTCCGGCTCCAAGGCAATGACGCCACCACTACACCACCGCGCCCCACAAATATATAAAACCCACATATATAGATCTGTTCTTGGGGACATTTAACATCAGACAGTTAGAGCACAGAATGTGTCCTCAGTCATGTTTTTCATGTAGCACTATATCAATAATGACAACAAAAATAGCATAGTACTTATTCGTGGGAATCTTGTACTAACCGAATGCCGTGAATGTTCTTTATCGCGTACGTAATCTCACGTCGAAGTTCTTTCTCGTCAAACTCAAGCTGACAACACAGACATCACTATTATTATTATTAAGTAGTAGTAGTAGTACCATTATCATTATTATTAAATAGCAGTAGTAGCAGCACTATTATCATTATTATTAAATAGCAGTAGTAGCAGTACTATCATCATTATTATTATTACTATTATTACGCAATTGCTAAACTTGTGTCACTATTTAATGACCAAAATTTATCAATGGCATTGACCATTTTAAGGACCCCCACACACAGACCTGTTATCATTATATTACTACAGTGACTGGTAAAACAACTGCAACAACTTCTACTATCATCATTAATATGTTAATTACATTAGATTGTTCTAGCATCACGAAACTCAAAATATCGTCGAACACATCGATTGAAACTTACTCGAACCAACTCGAATGGAAATCTTTCGTGGAATATTCTATTAATTTTAGCGCCACCAGACAACTCTTCGATGTTAACCTCTGACCCAGAACCTTCGATGCATTTGTCGAGATCTCCGCTGAACGACGTTATCAACCTAACGATCAACGCAAGAATAAAATAATACCGTAATTATATATCAGAGAAATTCTATATATAGAGTTGTCTTAGCAATGCTGAATGAATGGTATCAGTATTGAGTCACCACTAAGCAAAGTGGGGTCCAGACCAATTTGTTTGTTTGTATGTATGTGCACTTGTTATAGCGCCCCTTCAAACTCTCTCTCTATTCAGAGGCGCTCCCGAATGCAGAGCGGACACTGTATCAGAGTTTCACTCTGAAGCGCTGAGCAATTGCGAGTGAAGGACTTGCCCAAGGTCCTTACGCGGTGAGGTGGATTCGAACCTCGAACCTTCTGGCTACAAGGCAACGACGCCACCACTACACCACCGCACCTTAGCAATGCTCGTGAATGGCATAGGTATTGAGTCACCACTAAGCAAAGTGTGGTCCAGATCAATTTCATGTCAAGTCAAGAGGAAAATCTGAGAAGCACAGATAGATAGATAAACAGACGGACAGACTGACGCACACAGACTGATACACAAACAGGTCTAACTGAAATGACTTATAGAAATACAGATGGAATGTCTAACAGGCAGAAACACACAGACAGGCTTATCAGTTACAGCCGTAGACAAAGAGTTGGAGAGTCATACAGGACCAAAGAAATATTTTCAAACTGTTCCAGTATTCTTTCAGTGTCTGCTCTGTGCAAAATAAAGTATATACAAGGCATAATATTAACTATACATAAACTAATTACAGTGTATATACATGTAAATAGGCGCTATATAAATTTATAGATACAACACAATACAAAATGATAAACCAAATAAACAAGGAATGATTTTAAATGCTGTCGTTGACTACAGATCAACATTATCCGATAATCAATCAACTATCATGGAGCTATATAAATATCCAACATGATTACGATTACAATTACGCACTGCATCATCGCCTTCGTCTTCCTCGTCGGGTCGTCCGGTCGGAAGTTCTTGTACTCGTCGACCTCCTTCTCCATCGTCAGCAGCTGCGACTGGAGCTTGTTGCGGAGGTTGGGAAGCGTGGATCGGATGTGGTTCGTCAGCTGCTGGTTGAGCACCTTCTGCAGGTAAGCGGTTCCCATGCGATCGGCCATGTGCCTATCAATCAATCAATCAAAATCAATCAATCAATGAATTCAATCAATGAATTCAACCAATCAATTCAACCAATCAATCAATTCAACCAATCAATCAATCAAACCAATCAATCAATTCAACCAATCAATAAAACCAATCAAATCAATCAATCCAATCAATTCAACCAACCAATCATACAATCAACCAATCAATTCAACCAAATAATCAATTCAACCAATTAATCAATTCAACCAATTAATCAATTCAACCAATCAATCAACCAATCAATTCAACCAATCAATCAATTCAACCAATCAATTCAACCAATCAATCCAACCAATCAATCAATCAATCAATTCAACCAATCAAATCAACAATCAATCAATTGAATCAATCAACCAATCTGCTATTGGCCAATCATTCCATCCAATTAACAGACAGTCAGCTTTTCAAAGAATATTGAACAGTGATTCACTGAATCCATACACCAATCATCCAATGCATTAATCAATCAATCCCTCAATCAATGCATCAACAAATCAATCAACACATCAATTGATCAAATCCATCCCTAATCAATTAAATCCATTCATTCCATTTATCAATAAATCAACATTTTATCAAATCACTCCATCAAAACCAAATAACAAATCTGAGACACAACAAGCAACGCAAGCATCACCTGTAGGACGGATGGCTAAGGAAGAACTTCCTTTCGGCCACCAGTGCCGCCCGTATGTCCTTCTTTCCTTCAATGTCCTTCTGGCTACGATTAACAACTCCGATGTAACCTGGAAAACAAAGGAGAAACCAACAACAATGCTCAGTAGAACAAAGAACAATTCAATTTCTCAACCATTGTTGTCTAAGCGATTGTGACTTTCGAATGGCATTCGATTTATTAATTCATTCATTCATTTTGAGAATTTATACAGTGCCTCTTCAAGAGACCTACACAGAGGCGTTCCGAGCCCAGTTGCAACAGAGGGAAGGGTTCAAAACACAATTTTTGCAGACGTAATATATATGGATGGGCCCTAATAAAATCATAGAGTTTTCTAGATCAAATTACATCAATTGGGTAAATCAATAAATTGCTCAACTCGTCATTCAGTGACATTTATTATATTATCCACAGCTGCTGTCTGCTGTCATGTTTTGATGGATGTCTCTTGCGTCATGACAACAGTAGTAGACTAGACATCAGACTAGATTCAGTTGAAACAGTTAGAAATAAATCTTGCCAGTACACAACTGTGAACACCTAACCCAATATAATTATGAGACCCCGAGCAAGTCCTTCAATCGCAATTGCTCATACGGCGTGAAACTCTGATTCAGTGTACTCGCTGTATTCGGGAGCGCTCCTGAGTAGCATTCTTGAAGGGCACTATACTGTAACAAGAGTGTATACATACATACACTGTGTCCGGAAAAAAAACAACCAGTTTTGTAAATATGAAAATAAATAATAAATATTCATCGATTTTCACAATTCAAACACCATTTTAATCCTGACATATTTCTCTAACAATTGTGAAAATATAAAAGTTCCAGTCCAAATAATGACGTCATAATGACGTCATTTGCACAAAAAGTCAAATTTAAGAGATAAATGCGCAAAATCATCCACAATTTCAATATTTTATCATGTAATTTATCAATAATAAATGTAAGTTTAATTTTATTTTTATATCTGAATTGTGTCAGACTGCAATTTGTGGTCAAAGAGTACACCTTTGGCTTCAACATAAGCGTCAAAAGGGTCGCGCTAATACCCAACACCAGCATCGATAACCAGCTTATCAAAACCTCCGAGGCGTTAACAATTCGCTTACGGAGTTCTTCAATGTCTCTTATCCTTGTCTTGTAACCTGCACCTTCTCCTCCATCAATCTCCAACTCTTATTATCAGTGGGATTTAAGCGGGCGGCCGTTTTGCGGCCAAAGATTAAGATGAATGAATTCCGAGTCTTTTTAGTCAACAGATCAACAGATTCACGAACTCAGTGAGCTGAAGCGCTATTTTGTTGAAATGTGTAGGCTATTGTTCCGAATATTCTCGGATATCAGGCACCACTTTTTTATAGAGCAGACAATCCCTCTAATAAGCTGCATTTATTTTCACTTCTGGTTCTATTAAATGGATTTCCGTTTTACCAAAAGCCAATAATACCAAACGAACCATGCATGAATGGCCGGCTATATGCATTTTGATGCAACTGACGTCATCATGACGTCATTATTTGGACTGGAACTTTTATATTTTCACAATTGTTAGAGAAATATGTCAGGATTAAAATGGTGTTTGAATTGTAAAAATCGGTGAATATTTACTATTTATTTTCATATTTACAAAATCGGTTGTTTTTTTTCCGGACACAGTGTACATACACTTACGCTACAACAACTACTACCATTAGGCCAGTGGTTCACAACCTTTTTGACTTTAGGGCCACTTTTTCTAAGTTGGAGGACACAAGGGCTACTTTTTCTTAGTTTAAGGACATTAGGGCGTTTAGGGGGCCACAATGTTAAAGTCTAATTAACTAAAAGCATATAAAACTGCTGTAATTGATTGAAAATAGAATGTCTGACGTTATTTATAGACGTCAAAATAAAATAATTTGCACGTGAAAATAATCCTGTGTTCTATCGTGTCCAAATTGTCAATTTCGTCATTTATTTTTGCTAATTCTTTGAGAGATGAGGGCCATTTTTTGAGGCCTCGTGGGCCACTTTTGGCCCGCGGGCCTTGGGTTGGGAACCGCTGCATTAGACTGACCTCTTCGTAGCGGTAGCAATCGGTTCTCAAGGATTTCCTTAGCATCCGTTCCTTCGTCCATCAGGTCAAGCTTCGTGATGACGCCAATTGTTCGCAGGCCTAGAACAATAGTTGGCAGACAAAGCAAAGTGACAACAGCTGATATCTTAAAACAGTGCAACGGTAAAGTAAAAATGGTTAACATTTAATGATAACTTATCTTCAAGTAGAATCTAACGACTACTTGATCATGGCGCAAGACTATTGTTCGAAACGTTGGGATTCAAATCCAAATCAGGACGGAAATTCTTTCAGATTTCTGCTTCAACTGCGATAACTGACTCGGTTATATAAATAAGCTGACCGACCATACATTGTTGGTGGGAAGATGAGACAGCAAGGGAGAGGACTAGCCGCCAACCACAATAAGCTGAGACTAAGAAAATGAAGTTGCTAATGCTGCACACCCACAGTTGCCTCTGAGACCTGCTTAACCCTTTGAACCCGGAGCTCCCGTAACTCTATGGATAATGGGCCGCTATATGAGGCCAATAGGTTTCAAAGGGTTAAGGGACCGCCCTCCTTCTTTTTCCTCTCCAATTGATAGCTTTAATTCTAATTTCACTTACAGAGATTAAGGAGCTATTGGCTGCTTGTGGAAGTGGCCTAGCTCTGTAGGTTCCTTTCACCAGGACTCAAACCGCCTGTTAGCTGCTTTGTAAGGCACCACTGTAACAGCATGGCCGTGCTGTAGCGCCATATAAATTGCCGTAATTTTTAAAGACTATCGACTGCTGCATTGTATCTAAACATTTATATAGCGCCTTCTAAACGTAATAATAACAATGCCTATAAGTGATAGGATTATATATCTGTGCTGAGGTGTGGCAAAGAAAATACCCTGCGGATCGACCTCCTTGGCAATTTTCAAGGCATCCGAGTTGGCAAGGTCGGTATTTGCCGGCGAGATTGCCAAGATGAGGCAATTCTCTTTGCTGATGAACTCGAGCAGCATGTTTCGAATCTGGATTTCGATGTCCGGCGGCTGGTCACCGACCGGGACCTTCGTCATTCCAGGAAGGTCAATCAAGGTCAAGTTCAGCACTGCACGAAAAACAAAGTTTCTTCTAGTAATAATCAAGCACTTCAAGTGTAGGAATGTTTTTAAATTCAAAAATATACAATCATGGCAATTAAACAACACAATTGCCAGTATATTTAAAAAAATAAAGATCACGCTTCGAATGTTACATAGAATGATCAACAACTATTTTCAACATTTATTTTAGGCAGTCCAGGACTGAGCGCCTCTGAATATCTGAATAATTATCTTGAAGGGGTCATATAAATTGGATGGACAGATGAATGAGTAGATGATTGGATGGATGAACAGATAGATGGATGGATGGATGAATAGATGAATGGATAGATGGGATGGATGGATAGATGGGATGGATAGCTAGATGGATGATAGAATGTGTTGGCAGAAGCGTAAACAAACCGTGTGGAGAGAAGACGCGAAGGTTAATCGGAATGTTGGAGACGCCTTTGTTCTTTCCCGTCAGTCGTTCCGTGTCGTCTTCGATTTCTTTGCGGATTTGATCGAAATCGGAAAATATTCGGCCTTTGCAGTGCAGGAATTCGCCATATTCTATTTGGATACAAATAAGTTGATAACTGCTCAAATTTCAGCCAATTTAATCTTAACATGCCAGACATTTGGTCTATGCATTTGAAACCTGCTTATTTGAACACCACGGCACGTGTGTATGTGATGGTCGTAAACTAGTCCCCAAACAGTGGCCCAGTCTGGCTTAAGTAGTCATAGGAAAACAGCATGCATGGACCTGGCTTAAGCAACGACCAAGCTAATTGGATACCAAAATGGGCTTAGCCAAACTAAAATTGGTGTGGCAACTCGCAGCGTCAACAGTTTACAACTTTACATGCAAGTTGTGAACTCGTGCAGAATTTGAGTCATTTCTGCTTCCAGTCTTAGTATTTTAACACCACATGGTCAAGTACTGTTTAGATTTTTGAATTCAAACATTCCAACACCAATGGTCAAGTTTAGATTTTAACTCATTTAATCAAAATGCCACACATTTGAGTTTGTAGATTTTAAATCCATTTCTTCCACACATCACAGAGTTGCATCTATATTTTAATTTTAAACACATTTATTCCAACACCACATGGCCATGCTACTGTTCAGATTTTAAACCAACTCAATCTGTGCTCACTGCAGAGAATTTTTTTAACCAGTTGATTGAAACAGCAAACAGAGAAAGACAAGGAAAGGAGAAGCAAAAAGTCAATAAGAAGAGTGAACAAAAGAAAGACCAGAAAGAAGAGCCGTAAGACGAGGAGGAATAGAATCGGGAGTAGTTTGAAATGATGATGATGACTCTCTGCCATTGGCATTACAGCCATGGGGATGAGATGAGTGAGGTGGTTTCAAGTTAACATCCCCACAGACAATGATGGGCAAGCAACTTGCCCAAGGTCGCTCGTGGGGCGCGGTGGTATAGTGGTGGCGTCGCTGCCTTGGAGCCGGAAGGTTCGAGGTTCGATTCAACCCCCAAGCCACTGCGTAGGGACCTTGGACAAGTCCTTCACTCACAATTGCTCAGCGCTTCGGCGTGAAACTCCGATGCAGTGTCCGCTCTGCATCGGGAGCGCCTCTGAGTAGAAAGAGCTTGAAGGGGCGCTATAACAAGTGCACATACAAACAAACAAACAAACAAAGCTCCGCATCCCAGTCCCACACATGCTAGCTCAAGACATCTAAATCTCTGAATGTCAATTCCCAGCCCAGGGCTTGAACGCCAGTCCGTTGCAACCAACAGACGAATGCAAACTTTGAGAGCATCAACTGATGTCTGAGCAGTTAATGAGTGAAAATGTGAGCGTGCAGCCAACCTACCTTGCTTTGAATAGAAGAGTTGCAACACTAACGGTCGCCGTGTAACTATGCCAGAACCACGAGGCAGAAAATCACTGAAAAAGTGAGACAACACAACAAAACTTTAAATAAATGTCTTATAACAGAATTTCAAAACCCAATAAATCTTCTTCTTTAGTATTCTGCCCTTAGGCAGGTCCAAGATTTCAATGACACCATTTTTGTCTATTCTGTGATTTTTCCTTATATAAGACTTAATTAAATTATCAACGCTTAATCAATCAATCAACATTTATGTAGCGCCCCTTTAAGGTACCTACTACAGTTTTTAGTACATAAACTCGAACCTGAGACCCAAGCATCAATACTTGCACCCTAAGTACCTGACACGTCTCTATTAATAAAGTACCTGAACGACAATGCTTCAAAATGGTTTGCATAAAAGTGACCTGGTGAATTAAAAGCACAATGATCTAACGATCATTTCTAGACTTTGCAAAATAAATTTCAAGCCCGGAAGTGATCATATGGTTACGTGCAAAACGTTAGGCTGAACACTGCCAGAATAAGGTTTAATATTATTTTATGACAACCCTTGCCCTGAATTAAAAATACACAGTTGCCAGTGCCATCAAGTTCTGACCATAGCACGTATATAGAGCAGAAAATAAACATTTACCGTCCGACGAAATTTTCGAGAACGCTACTTTTGCCCGCACTCTGGCTGCCAACGACGGCTATCTGCGGCAGATCAAGACCCAGAGGGACTCCGAGGGACGCAAAAGCATCCTGTAACCGATTAACTATCGGTATCAACTGTTCCATACCAACGTTCCCAGCCATTTTTCTACAATTTGTAGAGTTTCCTTTCGACACACCTTTTACAGAAACTCATCAATTGTCAACAATGGCGGAGTTTGTGATTTGCTCGTATGGCTATAAATAAGACGTATTCGTGCGTGAGGTTCTTTCATTATCTAGCGCCTTTATTATAATCGTAAGTCAATTTCTCCGCTTCCATGTGGCTAATTAAGTCGTGGGAAGTATTCGCATGCTCTTAATCGATGGGAAAGGTTGGATCTTTGATCAGGTTCGATTTTGAGACGAAAATCTAGTTAAGTCAAATATTTATAACTAAGTAAGTAGGTAAGTAAGTAACTGAATGAAAAGCACTCTGGTTTCGCATCTATACCAGCATCGGACATGAGCTATGAGAATACAATGCAAATATGGTACAATATAAAGCGATAAAAAATTTCTTACGTAGTCGTATAGTCTACTAGAAAAATCTAGTGATCAAAAAGGTAGCCCTTTGAAAACCTAAATGATTCGCAGATTTTATTGTTGCGCTAAAAAATCTCGCGTCGAATGATGCCATCGTGTCGTATTGGTTTATTATTGCACGCGTAGACGCTATTGTAGAATTTATTGAAGTTTCTGGTTAAATTCGACAATAATATCTTGAATATCACGAAAGGTAATGATTAATTGATTTTGTAAAGCTAAAGCAGTTCTACTTACAATTAATATTAATGTGGGGAGATTTGACTTTCGAACGGGTATATAGGCCTACATGGCAAATGCAAGGGCCACTGTGAAGTCTGTGAATGATGTAATGTAAGAAATTTCGATACCGAAATTTCTAGCACCACAAATTCCTCCAAGATGTTTTGTCATTTACACGAACTTAAAATCACTGAAGTTTCTGGTTAAATTCGACAATAATATCTTGAATATCACGAAAGGTAATGATTAATTGATTTTGTAAAGCTAAAGCAGTTCTACTTACAATTAATATTAATGTGGACGCATTCAACAACAGAGGGGAACTCCTCAGAGGAAAACTAAATATGAGCCTTAAAAAGAGGATGGTCAAGACGCTGGTGTGGAGTGTGGTCCTGTATGGGTCAGAAACATGGACAATGAGAAAGGATGACATAAGACGATTGGAGGCTTTCGAAATGTGGATTTGGCGAAGAATGAAGCGTGTCAGCTGGATGGAACACAAGACAAACGAAGAAATACTGCAGATGGTGGGAGAGGAACGATCAATGATGGAGACAATACGGAGGCGACAGAGAAACTGGATTGGACACATCATGAGGAGTGACACCATAGTACGGGATATCATCGAAGGAAGAATGGAGGGGAAAAAGACAAGAGGAAGACCAAGAACAATGCTACTGGACTGGATGATGACAAAGGACGGTTACAGAGGGCTAAAGATGGATGCACAGAACAGATATGCGTGGCGTCATTGGACATATGAACCTGCCTGACGGCAGAGAACCAAAGAAGAAGAAAATCACTGCAGGCTGATGTCTGATGAAATCCTCAAACGTTTGGTTACCGGTACTTTCCGTTTCGCGTTAGAACACACCCTTCAAACCTTTGATCCAACCTGGGTCTAACTCTAATATTATTAGTCCCAGATCGATCCAACCGTGTTTATGACAAAGCGGGTGATTACGAAAGGTTGAGCCGAAGTTGTCAAGTTTAGGAGATCCGTGCAAATGTAAAAAGACAAAATATAGGCCAAAATCATTCTTCAGTGTAGCAAGTACCTTTTCGGATTTAGTGTACGGTACCAGTAGCTTTATAATGCACTAGCATTTAGAATTACAACATCGCCAGAAAATTGGTATTTAAATGTTAACAAGCTTCATTTAGATTCCAGTAGTGGTACCGGTAGGCCTAGCTTGCATAGGCCTATTTATTTTTTCATGGTTCTTCGACATTCTTGTTGTTTTATGTTTCCTATTAAATTTTGCATGCTATTATATTCTGGTAGAGGTTTATAAATTTAAATCGATTTGTGACATTGAAGCGATATGGCATGGTCGAATAATTTTGAAGAATAAAACGATCGATATATACACGCCATTTGATTTTCAGGAAAGAATATGCCGCCGAAAAACAATGCACGCGACAAAGGGAAGGGAAAGGGGAAAGAAAAGCAGAAAGTGGTTGTGGAGGAACCCTTCAATCCGTGTGACGTATTAAAACCGGGGGCATTGGTTGCTGGCAAAAAGCCGCCCACTGATGATCTGGACGATAAAAACAAAGAAACTTATCAAGTTCAGATCGACGACTGCCAAGCAAAACTCGAAATGTAAGAATTTATTCTATGATCTTGTGTCTTAATAATAGTAACTGCCACTGATATGACTCTAGTCTGACTCTAATTTTGAGACCACTTGTGTCATGAAATAATGTGTGTGTGTGTGTGTGTGTGTGCATGTGTGTATGTGTGTGACGGTTTCCAAATTTGTAAGGCACTACTTAAAAGCTAAGTGCTTGGCCCCAGCTTATTTTTATGGGGTTGCACAGTTTTCTTTCATGACCTTTCATGACCTTTCCTAGTTCTTCTGACTTTTCAGTGTTAATCATTACTACTACATGGTTTTTCAAAGTTTCATCAGAGTGAAATTTTGAAGATTAATGGATTGATTTGATTTCAATCAGTGCCAGTTTTTGCTATAAATTGTTGCAGATTGCAGAGAAGGGCCGATGAGTTGACCATCAAAGCTCAGTTTTATCCACAACTGTTTGAGCAACAGGATTTCGACACAAAGGACCTGAGTTTATATCTTGAGAGGTGCCTTAAGGAAAAAGGTTAGACTGTCTAACTATATATATATATATATATATATATATATGTCGGTTTTAACAACTTTAATAATATTAAATAACTAAACGTAATTCAGTGGTATGGAATGTAATGAGAAAAGAAGACCTTAGTTGTGTCAAAAGAATCATGCAAGTGGAGGTATATGGCCGGGGGCGATACAGGAAATGATGCGAGGATGCGATACCACAACCTAAAGCTGATGAAACTGAAGAAGGAAGATGCTGGAGACAGAGACAAGTAGATGGGAAGGATCCGAGCAGCTGACCCCTCACCAAAGAGGGATTAATCCAAGCTTGAAGGGAAAAAAGAAGAGATCTAATTTAGTTCCACAGCTGTTACAGACTAAAATTGTGTAGCTGAGGCTGAAGTGACAAACTTAACATAAGCCTAATAATGTGTAGAACTGTAGATGTGATATAATTTAACGTACATATATGTGATAAAAATTAAATATAATTTGTTGGTCACTCATTATAATAAAACTCTTAATTTTAACACAGATTTTTTTATAACACAGGTGCAGATATGGACCCACAAAAATATTCACTTTCAGAGAATAAACTTGCTGTAAGATGACTTCATTTTCAGTCGCTTCTCAATAATGACCCAAGCTGCATTATAAGGGGTACAGAGGGAACCTCTGGTTTGATGGGAATCAATTTAGTGTTAATTAGGGCATGCAACTATAGGATATTTTGTTTAAATTAGGGCAGTTAACCTTAAGCTAGGATATTTAGTATAAATCATGGCACATAACCTTAGAATATCATCATATTTAGCATAAATCAAGCAATGGATTATTTGGCGTAAATCAGGGTACATGCAGGGTTTAAAGTGGGTGGGAACGCCGTTCCCCGGGAACGCGAGGGAATGGCGTTCCCACTGCTCTCGAATTTCTTGCCTTGAGTTCCCACTGCTCGCCATGCATGGAACCCTTTAAACATGGGCGTTCCCAATAAAACCTCATCAGCATTCCCACTGCTCACAGATGGTGTTCCCACTGCTCACTGCTCAGTGCTCACCCAAACCACTTT
This sequence comes from Lumbricus rubellus, assembly GCA_945859605.1. Classification (NCBI taxonomy): domain Eukaryota; kingdom Metazoa; phylum Annelida; class Clitellata; order Crassiclitellata; family Lumbricidae; genus Lumbricus; species Lumbricus rubellus. The sequence continues at coordinate 20,719,162 of OX243828.1, forward strand.
AACTACTGGGTACATGACCTCAAGATATTTTGCGTGAATCCGGGCAGACAACTAGAATGCTTCACAACTTACCCGTGTCTGTGCAGTACGTGTGAAGCTGTGTTTTTGTGGTTTGTTTGGCAGAGGATACTTTCGCAACCGTGAAGGCAAAACGTGAAGTGTTTAAAACGGAGAAGGAGGAGCAGAGCGATGAACAGCGAAAGCAGTTGGAGGATCTTCGCATTGAGATCGACGAAATGAAGCAAAAGATCAGCGATGAGAATGCTGCCATGCGTAAGTCGAATTGCAGTTACAGTGGTAGGCAGTATGAGTTGTGGGGCGTGGTGGTGTAGTGGTGGCGTCGTTGCCCTGGAGCCGGAAGGTTCGAGGTTCGAATCCACCTCGCCGCGTAAGGTTCTTGGGCAAGTCCTTCATTCACAATTGCTCAGCGCTTCGACGTGAAACTCCGATGCAGTGTCCGCTCTGCATTCGGGAGCGCCTCTGAGTAGATAAAGAGAGAGAGCTTGAAGGGGCGCTATAACAAGTGCACATACAAACAAACAAAAAGAAATATTGCAGAAATTTTAGAAAATAACTGGGCGGGTCAGACGTTGATTTATGTGTAGTTCCGATATGCAATAAAGACCTTCCAGTGGGGGTCGTAACAAAGACTAGGGTGTTCACCCCCCCCCGCAATTCTCACTATGGTGATAGGTTGTGTTGCATCTAGGGCAGTGCTAAATGTGTAAAAAAGAAGTGCCTGGACGTCCCTTACCTTTTCAAAAGTGCCAGGACGCCCCTTACATTTTCAGGTGTGCTGGCCAAATAAGTGGCAGGATGGCGTTGAGATTTGAAAATAAGTGCCAGGACGCCGTCCATGACCGTCCTGCCACACTTTATTAGCCCTGATCTAGGGCATCTTCATTGAAAATCAATCTATTGTTAAAATTGTTAATTGACTAAATTTGGCTTGTTTGATTAATTTTTTTCGATTAATTTTTGTGCTTTTTTCGCAAATGTCAAGGGGTCACTTTAAGCACTTCAGTGAGTAAAATCTCAATATATGAATTCCTAAACGGTTTTTTTTGTGGTGGCAGAAGTGCAGTTAAATGCGATGAAGGAGGTCGACGAAGACAGGCAGGAGATAAACGACGAAATTAACAGTCGCCTCATGGAGTTGAACGCAAGAGCAGAGATGAACAAAGAGAAGATCTACCAACAGGAACGCAACGCTACAATGGCCATCGAACAGTATGTAGCGCCACATTTCGGTTCATCGTGTAGAGCATTTGTAATTAATTCAGACATTAATTTATATAGCGCCCCTTCAAGGAAACTACTCAGAGGCGCTCCCGACTCCAGTGTGCCCAAAGAGAACAGTTCTAAGTTTAGTGAAGGATTGTGGTAGAGTTCCAGGAATTTCATTCTAGCAGCGATTAAAAGAGTGCAACAGTTTTCAAATTTGGTGCTATATAAATTGTCGGACCAAATTGGTGCTATATAAATTGTCCTGTTCCTCTGCGTATACAGCCTGCGACGCAGCGCGAAAGACCACATCGCCACCGTGGCGGAAGAGTGCACGAAAGCGGCAGAGAAGCAACTGCGAGCGACCGTCAAGCAGTGCACGATCGACTCGGTCCGCGCCACGAAGACGATCGCGGCCAAATACTCGGACGATTCGATTTCGAGACTTCTGTCGACGAACGACGCGCTCCGACGGAGGACGGAGAAAAACCAGAGACTAATCGAGATCCTGGAAGCAAATCGAGACGTGTTGAACGGGGAAAACCAGCGGCAACGCCAGGTCCGTGCTCTGTAGATCCAAACTTGGTCGTTAGATGTGTACATGGTAGACGACGATTAGTTGGAGTGCTCACTTTGTAATGTAATGTGGGGTACGAGTTGGAGCCCTCTGAGACGTTTACTGTGTACAGTAGCGATCAAGCACGTGGGGCGCGGTGGTGTAGTGGTGGCGTCGTTGCCTTGGAGCCGGAAGGTTCGAGGTTCGAATCCACCTCGCCGCGTAAGGACCTTGGGCAAGTCCTTCACTCACAATTAATCAGCGCTTCGGCGTGAAACTCCGATGCAGTGTCCGCTGTGCATTCGGGAGCGCCTCTGAGTAGAGAGAGCTTGAAGGGGCACTACATGTATAACAAGTGCACATACAAACAAAACATGTGATCAGAATCAAAGTTTTGACTTGATGGTACTCAAATATTTATTAGATTACTCAATATGGACCTTACATGATTACATGATTTTTTATTTCTAGGTGACTGACGTTCTGGTTCAGAAGTTGAAAAGCTACGAACCTCCCGATCTGGATTTTCGCTACCAGCAGACGGACCGAGAGATTCTACGTCAGCTGGACTTCATGAAAGATTTCGTTGATGACGAAAGGTATACCACATTACCCAGCTAGATACCGTACATTTGTTGGAGCCAGTGGCGGATCCAGAACTGTTCCAAGGGGGGGGGGGCCATGTAAAAATGTTAGATCTTGGGACAGGGGAAAAAATTTCGTTCTTTGTTGGTCGCCCCAAAAATGGAAAAAAGTACGTTTTCCATTCGCCAAAAAAGTTAATGACCTTTTTATGTCTTTGGTCTTTGGCTAAGGAAAAAGTACTTTTCCATTCGCCAAAAAGTTGATGACTTTTTTTTAGTCCTCCGCTTGAAAACAGAATGCAATTTTCTGAATGGGGGTGGGGGCCAATATGCCATAACAACCGTATTCGTATTCGAACCGAATGGGGGGGGTCCACGTCCCACGGCAGTTTTAAATGGGGGGCCATGGCCGGATTGGCCCCCCATGGATCCGCTCCTGGTTGGAGCATAGACTGCTTTCGAAAGCATGCGGTTCACTTCCCAATGCTGACTTAGTTAAATGAAGAGATTTGAATCTTGGACTAGCATAGTCCTTGCATGAGGACCTTAAAGGGTTCCAGGTTCGAATCCACCTCAAGCCACCGCGTAAGGACATTGAGCAAATCCTTTACTCACAATTGCTCATGCATTCTGGACAAACATACATACATAGCCACATCCTTATCCTTTCTTATAGGTATTAGATATAGATTATATTTATTTATGTATTTATGTCACCTGGTGCCATCAGCTCCCGGAGCTCTGGCGAAAGCCCTGATGTATCCTATATTTATGTATACATACATATATGTCATATATGTATTATGTATATAGTGCAATATGTTATTCATTCATACAAGTATTTATATAGCTCCCGACTTCAGCATGGCCAAAAAGAACAAACAGTTTTAAAGACTGCTTATGGAATGTTATACTAAATAATTTATATTTCCCTGAAAAGTCAAAACACAATAAGTGGTAAACCCTAACAGTTTGAGTAACTGTGTTTTGACTTTTTTGGACAGTGGATAATAGTATAATATACATGATTATTATGGTATATGTATAATATGTACACATAACATATATTTTTTCCATTTGCACCTATACTTTAATTATAAAGTAGATAAATTTAAATTTTTCAAAAGTGCTAAACTATTCAATGTCTGTTTTCTGTGAGGCAGAAAGTGTCTGATCAATGCAACACAGAAGCGTCAGACTTTGCAGAAGTCTGTAGATAAAGTCAACGGTGAGGTTAAGTCAATCGCAGTTACCAACCAGGACTTGTACGACACCTTAACAGCCGCAGCTCCAGGCCTCAAGGAGATTCTACCAGTAACTATGTTCATTCATTCAGTTGGAGCATTTATATAGCACCCGTTAAAGATGTAATGTAATAGAATATCCGCAGTCACGGAGTGACCCTTCAAGATATCTACTCTGCACTAGTACACAGGGCGTGACCTGCTGGTGCCGGGTCTCAGCCGGGTCGCATGTTTAACATTTTTGGGCGACAAATAGGTAAAAATTGTGGGAATTTGACAATTTTTGGGCAAATGACAAAAAATGGTCGTCAGAAAATATTTTCGGCTCAAAGGCGTTGGCTCGTCCACAAAAGTCAGACCCGGCAACTTTTCCAAACCACTTTCAGCCCTGCTAGTACATGAGATTTTTGTGTACTGAGTATTTTTTTGCCTGTTGACTGTGCTGTTGTTTAGTTAAGGGCACCCGTTAAGAAATTACCTTGAAGTCATAAAATTAATGAAGACATTTAGCCTTTTTAAATTGTTGACACAAATATGCATTGCTTAGAAATTGAACGAAGAACCATGATCAACCATTTCAGCTAAGAGTAGATACGGGCACCTCTAATATCAGGTGGGATAGCCATAGTTGGTCTTGGGCACGACGTTAAACTGCATCCATCCTCTGCCACAGGGAACCAACAACGTCCCTGTGCCGGTCCTAAGTCCGGACAAAAGGAGGAAGGTTTGCCAGATGGGTGGCGATACACTGGCAGTAAAAAACCAAGACGATTGTAATCCGCCAAAACCACGACACAAGTGACATAGCTACCCAGATGCTTCAAGGTGTCATGATGTGAAGCAGTCATGCACAGGCCGGTCAGGACAGACCAATGGAGAGAGTGGGGGTAGAGAGCGTGGGACACAACGGGCATTGACCCACGTTGTCCTTCATGCTTCTCTTCCAATATTCTCTTCAATCAGACAAGGTGGTCTATAGATGTTCCAAGATGTTAATGATATGGAGCAGACCTGCTGACCGGACAGGTTGAGGCTGGGCAACATGGCACGAGACAGACTCAGACAGAGAGTGGCGTCGGACTCCTACGGGCGTTGAGCCTAAGGATATTGATGATGATGATGATGATAGCCATAGTAACATACACCTGGATTTGCTCAGCTCTGTCTCAGTTAAAGCTAGATCTTACAGGACCCTTCTATAACACTCTGTGTGTGTATATATGTCTGTATGTCTGTATGTATGTATGTACCAGTAGGTATGAATGCATGACATTGCATGTATATATGTATACGTGAATGTTAATTTATTTATTTTTAAACAGGCAAAATGCTGTAGATGTACAATGTTGCACATAACAAATTGACAGTGTGGCTACTTAGGGTTGTGTTTGTAAGTACATGGCTAGCTATGGTGTAGCCATGGCTGGATTTGTCCAGCTAAATCTCTATCTGTTAAGGGTGGATAGAGGGACACCTTCACCCTTGTACAGCAACATGACTATAATAATCTTACACAATGACCTTTTCTAACAATTGCAGAGTTCCAATGCTGATCTGCTGCGGAAGCTGGACATGCTGGCATCAGACGATGCTTTCAAAGCCATGGAACCGAGTGAGGCGCCGCCTTCAAGACAACTGCATATGCCGAAGCGAAAGACAACGCGGAACTGCATCGAAAAGTCTACATAGGCAGATATGAATGGGACAGTACCATATGCCTACAATGCTACTCACCTTTGAAACCTTCCCATACTAATAAGACCCTCCCTTTCCAATCCAGACCCTTCAATGCCAATCCAGACCCTGCCTTGGAAATCCAGATCCTCCCTAGCCAGTCCAGATCCTCTCTTGCCAGTCCAGACCCTTGCCAAGCCAGACCCTGCCTTGAAAATCTAGATCCTCTCTTGCCAACCCAGATCCTCTCTTGCCTATCCAGATCCTCCCTTGCCAATCCAGATCCTCCCTTGCCAATCCAGATCCTCTCTTGCCTATCCAGATCCTCCCTTGCCAATCCAGATCCTCTCTTGCCAATCCAGATCGTCCCTTGCCAGTCCAGACCCTTGCCAATCCAGATCCTCTCTTGCCAACCCAGATCCTCTCTTGCCTATCCAGATCCTCTCTTGCCAATCCAGATCGTCCCTTGCCAGTCCAGACCCTTGCCAATCCAGATCCTCTCTTGCCAACCCAGATCCTCTCTTGCCTATCCAGATCCTCCCTTGCCAATCCAGATCCTCTCTTGCCAATCCAGATCCTCTTGCCTATCCAGATCCTCCCTTGCCAATCCAGATCCTCCCTTGCCAATCCAGATCCTCTCTTGCCTATCCAGATCCTCCCTTGCCAATCCAGATCCTCTCTTGCCAATCCAGATCCTCTCTTGCCTATCCAGATCCTCTCTTGCCAATCCAGATCGTCCCTTGCCAGTCCAGACCCTTGCCAATCCAGATCCTCTCTTGCCAACCCAGATCCTCTCTTGCCTATCCAGATCCTCCCTTGCCAATCCAGATCCTCTCTTGCCAATCCAGATCCTCTTGCCAATCCAGGTCCTCCCTTTCCAATCCAGATCCTCCATTGCCAATCCAGATCCTCTCTTGCCAATCCAGATCCTCCCTTTCCAATCCAGACCCTGCCTTGAAAATCCAGACCCTGCTTTGCCAATCCAGACCCTGCCTTGCCAATCCAGACACTCTTTTGCCTATCCAGATTCTCTCTTGCCAATCCAGATCGTCCCTTGCCAGTCCAGACCCTTGCCAATCCAGATCCCCCTTGCCAATCCAGACAATTCCTTGCCAATCCAGATCCTCCTTTTCCAAACCAGACCCTCTCTAATTACCGGCACCAGCTAGAACATTCCTAGCCATTTAAAATCCACCCTTGCCTTTCAGATTACCCATGCTGTCCAGATTTTAAATAATTTCCCAAATACATTGACGGTCGCTTATTTTCATGTGTTCTCTCTGCATAATTTTGATGTTGCCAAACTTTGTTTTAAACTTTTAAAATATTTATTGAAATATTTCTACTGTTATTCTGTCACCACAAAAACTGGACAGTTTCAACATGTGCTTCATAAATACAGTAATTTCCTAAAAACCAATCTGGCTGAGTGCTTACTTTCAAGCTTGTGTGCGAATGATATCGGGGTCGATCGCATTGGAAGTGCTTCTAAAAGGCTGTTTGCTGAGAGAGAAGTGCTTTATAAATGGTCATAATTATGCAATACAATACAGACAACCAGTCTGCTACCAGCACTTAGTTGGCATGTCAGGAAGACGAAACAAAGAGAGATCGACAAACCACATCCGTTTATAAGTTTGAACACAAATACCAAAAGCATTCACAACGTTATGGAGATGAATTTAAATGATGCTCAGCGTTTAAAAAGTGATGGCACAACAAAGCAATTTTCAGTGAGTAAAAAAGTCACCATCCGTAATATTATTCAAATTAAAATACCCTAAATTGACTTCATAAAGCCTGTTTGCCACACAGATGCCTCTATGTAGAATCAGAGTTTTGAAGAAACAAGTTTCTTTCATAACACACATTTTACTATATTAATTTAACAATGTTCCACGCGTACTGTAGTTTCCTTACGAATCAAAGTAAAAGACCAGCCAGCAGTTGGTGGTCCTGTCATAAATCGGCTTGACCTCTTTGTTCCTGGGTTCAGGACTGCCATGGCTCAATTAAGATTATTTGTCTGCATAGGTCCCTCTGTACGGAATGGACTTCCACCATCAGTTCGCTCCGCCTTTCTCTCCGGGAGTTTTTCCTCATCTTTTTCTTGCCTCAATTCCTGCTTTCTCATGGGTCAATCACACTGGGTGTGCTTCTGAATGGCTTTTGATGTGAGAAGCACTATATAAATGGTCATATATACGATACGATAAAAATACGTAGCACACAACGGTGAACAAAAAACTGCGCTGTATAATTCTGCACACATAAATTAAATATATTGAAAGCGTTCAACTACAAAACGGGATGAAATCCAAAAACACGGCACTTAAAAATTGCAGTGGCACACGCACGCACACGAGTGATACTGAAGTGATAATGAAGTCAGAGAATTTTAAACATAAAGTTTATTTTCGTTAAAGTGACGTGTGACGATCTGGGTAACATCTATTTTCCTTCACGGATAGAAAGGAAGTTGCATCAGAGCTGCAGCAGAAATGCTTCTTCCAGCGAATCGACCACTTTGAACGTTCGATTAAAACTAAAGAAATTAACAAATTGCAGTTAGACAAGTGAAGAACAATTTTCAAGCGAATAACAATTTTCAAGTGAAGAACAAGTTTCGAGTGAAGAACAATTTTCAAGTCAAGAACACTTTTAGAGTGAAGAACAATTTTCGAGTGAAGAACAATTTTCAAGTGAAGAGCAATTTTCAAGTGAAGAACAATATTAGAGTGAAGAACAAGCGCTGTCAAGTGCTCACGATGTCAAGGGCGCCACAGAAATGGTCAATTTTTTTCAGGAGGAGCTTGAAAAATGCTCGGAAAGCAGAAAAATAAGAACATCGGTCGTTTTCACAGAGGTTCATAAATTTACCTTGTTTATCATTAGTATTTCAGAGTTTTAGTGTGAACAAATTTTTTTCTTCAAAATCCCAAAAATAGTAGTTAAAATATAGGAGTCAATTTCCTGGGGAGGGGCAAGTGCCTCTCTAGTCCTAGGTGTGGGGGGCCATGCATGATGTTAACAGCACATTATGTGGGTTCCAATGCATTCAGATAGAAAGGCAGATATTGGCAAGATGGGTTAGATAGCATACAAAACACAGCCAACCTTTAAAATAATTGTGCATAGCGAACAACTGATCAGGTCACAAACTAACACATTTATTCATGACTTAATTCAGAGTTTAAAAAGTATACAAATTCATTTGCTTTTCGTTTTTCTCTCCCGTACGATGTTTGAATGCAGATTCAACATAGAAAATAGAGTAGGAAAAAGTCTTATGAGATTGCTGCTGTCCTAGACCCCTCTCCTGAATGTCCTTTAGCCCACAAATAGACATGTTTCATAGGTGTTGTCTGATCTGATATGCTTATTCTAATCTAATCACGGCTATATAATCTAATCTGACTAATCTGATATAATCTGTATAATCTCATCTATATAATCCAATCGAATTTAAATTGACTTCTATAGCACTATTGCAATAGCACAAAAGCATCAATGACTACATGGTTACTTCATGTGAAATAGTACTAGGAGAAATCCAGTAGATATTCAATACATAGAGAGAAGTAAAGCTAAGGTGGTTAAGAATAAGCAAGCTGCAAAAAAGAGTCTCAAGACTTGCCTAGTTTGGAAAGCGGTGGATATTTCTTCGACTTTCTTCGGGTGGCAACATACGGCAACCCTCGACTTGGTCGAATCAAAGAGTGGTCCGAGGTACTTCTGGCCGACCCTGCGCATGTCCTCTTTCGTCACTGATGGGATCTTCTGAATGATGGTCCTACATTCAACAGAGAACACCATGCGTTATTAATGTTACTACCTTTTTTACCCAAGGTATCGATGATCCCTCTGGATATTAGGAGCAGGAAATTTGTCTGAAAGGTCAGGCCTCGTCTTTGGGGTTTGTAGGAAAGGTGTCTTTACTGCTATTATTATTATTATTGATTAACCCTTTAACGACCAGCGTCTACTAAAATGCATCGAAAACATATGTAGCTGGTCGTTAAAGGGTTAATGCTTGGTGATTACATAGTGGCACTAAACAAATGCACAATAATAATATTGAGTGTTTTTATGTCAAATTGTCTTGGAGTTGTTCAGCTTGTCAGAGCTGTTTCTTTACTGACTAATTGTTACGATTGTAACCTGCAGCGTTTTGACAGCTGAATAATCTATTAGATGAATCTACGATACAACACAAACAATAATCCAGTATGATGTCAATTCTACATTCTCGTAACATTGTGTGTTAAGGAACCAGGCTAAAGTCCTGCACCCGTTGTTTTTTTTTACAAATCATCAGGTCGTCTTCACACAAATGCACCAATATTCGAGCTTAGCACAGAGTGGAAAACGAGCGTAGGAAAAAAAACCATCTTTCCACCACCACTGACCTGTTGTAGTCGTGGCTGACGCCAGTAAAATAGCTAAGCATCGATTCAACGGATGCGTTCGCTGGCGTCTTCTCCTCCTCGATAATCTCGAAGATGAGACTGCTCTTCGCCGACTCCAACTCAACGTCGCTCAACTCTGATGTTCCATCCACCAATCCATCCTGTTATAAGATTAGAACTATCCATTAGACGACGAACAACAGTACTATCTCATACTATCATCATCAGAAGCAACGATATAAGTTAGGTACAAGGTATCATACCAATCGTAAGGTAATTTACCTTTGGTGTAAATTTACCATTGCTAATTTACCTCTGGTATTTACCATAGGTAAGATAATTTACCTTTGGTATTTACCATTGGTAGTCATTTACCTTTGGTATTAACCTTTGGTATTTACCATTGGTAATGTACCTCTGGTATTCACAATTTGTAAGGTAATTCACCTTTGGTATTTACCATTGGAAAGGCAATTTACCATTAGTATAAATTTAGCATTGGCAATGTAATTTACCTCTGGCATTTACCATTGGTAAGGTAATTGTACCTTTGGCATTTTACCATTGGCAAGGTAATGTAACATCAGTATTTAGCATTGGCAACATAATTTACCTTTGGCATTTTACCATTGGCAATGTAATTTACCTTTGGCATTTTACCATTGACAAGGTAATTTACCTTTGGTATTTTACCATTGGCAAGGTGATCAGCAATTGGAATAAACTGTTGTTAAGGCAATCTACTAACTAGTGTTATGGTAATTACCAACAAGCCATTCTTATCCTAAATAATAATAATAATAATAATAATTTCCATTTAATTTCAAACTGACACAACAACCATAGATGTTTGTTCTACCTCAAATCCCTGTTGCATCAACAATTCCAAACACGACCTGTCTACTGGTGATTTTAATATACAATACAATGCAGCAATGTTATCCCGTGTACAGCGCCCTTTCCTTCGGCCTCGGCTGAGCTACGGCGCTATATAAATCGTCTTATTATTAAACATTCAAAGCAAAATACGAAAGCCTTACAATGATCTTCTTCGCCTGCTTGAAGGCCTCGACCAACTGACTCGACTTGTACAGCGAGAAATAGATGAGACCGGTCTCAGGCTTCAAGACTATGCTGCAGAGTTCAAAGCAAACACAAACCATAAAGACATTTGACAGCAGAACGCAAATGAGGTTTAATTCTGCTGAATGTAACCGCTATATTAAATTCCACAGATAGAAACAATAAGTCCGCCACTGGTTGTTCTCTGCCAGTGCCAGTCCCAAGCCTGGCTAAAGGAGGAGGGCGACACTAATCATCTTTGATATGGCAGTGTCGTTAAACATGTAACAAGCACAATAAGTCCAACACTTGTGGATAGGCCCAATGCGCACGGAAAAACATAGCACATGCAAATATGCCCAATGCTCATGAATAAACTGGTGCCCTGCGTTAATATTTAGAGTAGCACTTTAGTAATCTGGAGTTTCTGACAACTGTGGTCCATCCGGCTGGGTTCTACAAGTCTCTCAAGTCTTTTTTCTTTGGTCGTGTTTTGGCTGAGTAGATTCCTGAAGGGGCGCTATAGAAATGCTCTGAATGAATGAATGAACGGGGCGCGATGGTGTAGTAGTGGCGTCGTTGCCTTGGAGCCGGAAGGTTCAAGGTTCGAATCCACCTCGCCGTGTAAGAACCTTGGGCAAGTCCTTCACTCACAATTGCTCAGCGCTTCGGCGTGAAACTCCGATGTAGTGTCCGCTCTGCATTCGGGAGCACCTCTGAGTAGAGAGAGCTTGAAGGGGCGCTATAACAAGTGCACTTACAAACACATACAAAGACAGACTGACCCGTATGAATAGGAAAGACCAAGGCCGCGAATCTGTTTCCACATCGGTCCCTCCAACTGCGTCAGGTAGTTGAGACAGACGCGCAGCGCCGGAATTTCCGGATCGGAAAAGTCGGAGACACCTGGCGCCACCTGGATGAGGAAGTTTGACTCCACCGAACCGACCCCGACGATCATCGCTCGATCGGAGCAGGACTTGTCCTCGTTAACGAACTCACTGTCCTTCTTGATCGAAGGCCTGGTGAACACAGACAAAGAAAACGACAATTCGATACACTGCAAACGCAACCATAATTATTAAATTATTTTTTATTTACTATTTTTATTTATTTATTTTTCCTGAACCAAGACAAGAAACAAACATGATACAATTATGACAGTGAACAATACTTTAACATAATTTGGTTAAGAAAGGGAGACCCAGAAGGGATGGACAAATCCCGCTAATAGGGCCACCCGTTATTCGTGTAAAAATATTTTGAAAAATCACATGAAAATACATCAATAGGCCTACGTAAAGTTGAATATAGAGGACATAGGAAGAGCAAGAATACCAAACCTTACTAAATAATAGTAATAATAAATAAAAATCTTTATTTCATTTCAAACTGACACAATGCAGGACGATTACAAAGGCGTAAAAAAAAAGTGTTGTGTTTCCGGTAACGCGACCGACCCATTTTTACGGCCGCGACCAAAATATTTTTGTAAAAAAATTTTATTAAAAAAAATATTTTTTTTTAAAAACTTTTTTTCCAAAAAAATTTAAATTTTTTTTCAAAAATTTTTTTTAAACATTTGTATTGACATAACATAAGAGACGTCAACAAAATGAAATTAATAGGACTGTTTCTAGAGCTGTTTTAGGTGCAGACAGTCGGGAAATAGGCAGTTTATACTTGCTTAGAACACGTACTTTGTTTCAGCGTGCAAAAAAGACTAGTGGGGTATACTTTTTCGGATAGTCACTGCATAAAAATATTTTACAAAATAAAAATATTTTCCGACCTACCTACCCAATTTTTTTTAGCTCTGTTACCGGAAACACAACATTTTTTTTTTAGGCCAAATCATGGTATGACGGATGATCACAAGTTACTGGCATTATAAGAAATTGAATTAAACTGTTGGCAGCCAGCAGGGCGCTCATCAAGTCTTACTTACTCAATTTGCCAACATCGTCTGCCGATTGGAAGGCTGGGTGTATCTTTTGGGAACGGAGCGGGAAGCGATCCAGCTTTTGTGCACTCTTTATGCCAGAGTGTTAACCCTTTATCGACCAGCTACATATGTTTTCCATGCATTTTAGTACACGCTGGTCAGTGAAGGGTTAATGTCCTAAACTCCGATATTGTGTATTTCAAGTTGTCCAGAACAGACAACCTGCAATAGTTAAGATTTATGTCTTCTGTAATTTGCGTTCTTGTCAATTGTTTAAGTTGCATAAGTGTACAGTGTAACCGGTTGCGGACTGTCAACCGGATTGTTTCAATAACGAAAAACATTACTATTAACATAGGACATAGAAATGACAAGAATATAGGATCTTATTTTATGCATGCTTTCTTGCAAGTGAGCTGCACTTTGATTTACTTGCCACCGTTGCAAACATGTCACCACTCGCTCGGTGCGCCACAGAGAAAAAATGAATTCAGTTTTCAAATTTTTAATTTTAGTTCCACTTTTGTACTTTTTCAAATTTTAGTTTTAATTACAGTTTAAAAGCTTTTCAGTTTCAGTTAGCAAAAACAAAATTTTCACTTAACAACGAAGTTACTCTCACTTTTAATTAGCTTAACTAACAATGATTCATCTTAAGTAACGATTAAACATCGAATGATCTTAGAAGGAAATCCGACCTGGTGTTGATTCCTACCACATTTGTGGTACAAGAACACAAAGCCCGCAGCCGTGTCCAGCACCTGTAGAACTACTATTCTGTAGTACTGTGGTACTGCCGTGCTTAACGGCATGTAATATGATCTCCCACACTACACATGCGATCACTGAGCACTTGATCACATACTCAGTTGCCTCACTATCCAACTAACATGTTTTATATTGCCTAATAGATTGTGACTATCACAATCACTGTCACTACGATCAAAATATTCATCATCTGACATTTCTGCTGGGCAGGTAGTTGTCCTAAAACCACAAAAGCTGCTGTACACCTTTTCTGAGATGTCATTCTATCTACCAGAAAGCTGACGTCAGTGTATAGTTACTGTATACATAAGCGATCTAACACAGGGCATGGGTGCATTTACAATAACAGCATGTACAATATATAACAAAATGAATTGCTGTTTACCAAATGGCAGCAAAGACCATAGCAGTAGCAGAGACGTGTGGCCTGGATTGCCAGTCTTCTGACTGCGCCTGTAGTCGCTGTGCACTGAGTCCTGGCTTACCAAATGGCACACGAGTTAACTTGTACCTCACATTCCAAGTGTCGATCAAATTTAAAAGGCAGGCAGAAGTTAATATGAAATGTCACAAGCCAGGGTGATGACGACACTTCAGAAAAATGGGGTAATGGTCTGACAGGGGGCTTGGTGAGCACATCCCAAAATTACTCCAAAACTAAATCAGGTACGTTTTTTCGCATGCAGTCAAATTAGTCTTAAGAGGCAAAGCTCCATGGGCCAGAAAAACCCTGCAACAAGTCAGAAATGGCTCTCAAATCAGCACTTTTATGTCCCAAGATCATATATATGCGAAAACCCAGTGAATTTTTGTCATCAATGTCACTAAAGATTACTGCCTTCATGCAGCACTTGAAAATGCTCCAATCTGATATGCACATAAATAAGTAAGCAGCCTTTGTGGGCGTCAGACACGCGCACGTTTTAACCCTTGAACTGCACTTACTTTTCCCCGTCTGTCGCAATCCCCTTCGGCAGGAACTCATCAAGCCAGACTTGCGTGAGGTTGAAGTTGCAGTGACGCGTCAAACGATCGACATGGGCGGCCATGTGAACACGAAACTGCGAAGGAAGAGTCAGGATCTTCTGCACTGCACGCAAGTTATCCAACATCTCCGCCTGAAATGGACACAGAGGCAGAGTAAATACAGTTGTTTATGACGGTAAAGGCACCTCTAGAACGTGATGGTAAAGCAAAAGTAGCATCATTTCATGTACAGTGCAATATTTGTTTATGTTTATGAAGGTAATATGATGCTGCAGATAACTAGCCAGAAAACCAGCCCGTCGGGTTCAAAGGGTTAAACTTGTTTCACGATTTTGACGCATCCAGCATCTTTCTGCTCGTCTGTGATGTTTCTAAAGGCACCAAATAAATGCCAAGGCACATATAAATTAGAAATGCGGTGTTGAATTGTATTACTAGTATTTCTGTGTTGCCCTTTTCAGCCGACTCCAAGAGATGCGATAGAAACGTGTGCTGTCTAAGCATGCTCGTCACGTGATGGTTTGAATCTGCAATAGACACAAAATATAACAGAAAATCATTTAAATATCACAAAAACTATTAAAATATTACAGAAACATGTTAAAATATTACAGAAACATGCTAAAAGTCATACAAACTCACTAACATATCATAGAAACAAGTTAAAATACCAGAAACAAGTTAAAATATAATATAAACAATATGAAACATAACAGAAATATGTCAAAGCATCTCAGAAACAATGTGGAACACAGCAGCCAATTGGTTGCTCCCTCAACTTGTAATGCAGAGCTAGAGTACTATGTCAAAATTCATAAGAAATAACAGATCATTTATGAACCTTTGTAAGCAAATAATAGGCCATAAAACTATAAATACAAACATTTAAGATATATGGAAAATGCAATAATATTTATTAATTTGTAGCATAAATCTCTATTATGAATAACAAAAAATCTTCAGAACTTTGTAATTGTAATCGTACATTTATATAGCGCCACTTCAAGAGAACTCCTCAGAGGTGCTCCAGTTGTATGGCAAGCTTCGGTTGGCTAGTAGCTGATAGTTTTCGTGCTAAACAACATTTTATCGCTGCCAGAGGCTTAACATCGCTCCCCCATCCTCATTTTCCAGGCTTGTGACCAGCACTACAGAATATGGGCAGTGGGAAAGCAGGCCCGAATTAAAGCAGGTGTTAACAGTGATGCAGCATCTTGGCCCGTAAGTTTGACGGGCCCGCAGTTATAAATCAGTCAAAAATAAATATGTGTATGATGGACCGGTGGGTTGTCAGAAGGGTAATTATCACAGCAACTGGGCCTGCACTAACCTTAACGTGTCCCTGAGTGGGGGCGGAGGAGGGGGGAATTGATAGCATTGTAGAAATACCTTTGCTGTAGTTGATCTCGCGCATAATTGTCTGGACGACCGTGCGGCCATCGCGTTTCATGCGTGCGACGTCGTTGACCATTTTGCTGGCGACAATCTTCAGACGTTCCTCCGTGAACTGGACGTTGTACAGCAGATCCCGCAGCCACGTTATCGCCTTCTTGTACTTGTCCATCTCAACCTGATTTATGAAACAGAAAATAATCATTCGATTGCTAATGCATTATTATCATATTATTTTTCCTTTGTTATATTTATTTTCCAATTATTATTATTTAGCTGATTCTTTTATTAACATTATCTTTATTATTTCATATTTCTCTCAGTTATTTTTGCCCGGTGGTACTTCTGTCTCTCAGAGATAATTATTATTATTTCTGGAATAAACACCTGGTGGGTCAGGCCTCATCTCTAGGGTGTAAGGCAAAAACTATCATAACTATTATCATTATTATCATCATTGTAATGACAAAACATACAGATTGAATAGCCAAACCAGGCACAATGTTATGGATGGCAGCTGTAAAACATTGTCAAACATGGAAACTACAATCACCACAATCATACTATCCAAGTGGTGCAAGAATTCAACTAATTTAAAATCTTTGTACAGAAACTTCGAGTTGAATTGCTGCTATTGTTAATGATTCATCGACCTTAGGCAAACAGCTACAGATTCTGTACACATACATATATATATAACTATGACCACTGCACTCTGTAAACCATGTAGCACTAATATTAATAATCTGCCATTCTTCTTTATATCAGTAATTATCACGCATCCATTTAGCACCACAACATGATTACACTGATCACTTGCGAGTGAAGCACTTACTCAAGGTCTCTTGTAAGCTCAGTTGCAGTCTTTGGGAAGAGGCTCACACTAGACATTACACACGTCTAAACAATTGATTACCATGCTTATAGAGAACCTACTCAGTACCCGGACACCATACTAACACCACGGATAGAAACCTTAACCAACCAAAAGTGTAGTAAATGGTACATGGAGAATCCTATACCCTCGGTCAGTAAAGGGTTAACTTAAACAGAGGAAACCAACAGAACGCTCTCGATTCTAAGGCAAACCTTGAGTGAAAGGACAGCAACGTTCGAGAAATGACCGCAGACAAAACGTGATCCACCGATGCCGAGACTCGTTGAGTAGCTGAGCATGTCAGCGGCCATCTCCTTGACGACATCCTCAAACGAAACGATGGCTGGTTAAAACAAACAACAATGGACTCTTAACACAACAAATGAATGAAAGATTACTTATTTCTTTAGCAATCATTTCATTTTATTTCGTTTATTTCTCTGAGAACTAACTACAAGTGAAACATACAACAGAAAGAAAAAATCAAACAATTAATTCACATGATCTAAAGATATGTGGGGCACGGTGGTGTAGTGGTGACGTCTTTGTCTTGGAGCCGGAAGTTTCGAGGTTCGAATCCACCTCGCCGCGTAAGGACCTTGGGCAAGTCCTTCACTCACAATTGCTCAGTGCTTCGGCATGAAACTCCGATGCAGTGTCCGCTCTGCATTCGGGAGCGCCTCTGAGTAGCGAGCTTGAAGGGGCGCTATAACAAGTGCTCATACAAACAAAAACAAACAAATAACAAATAAACAAAAGATTACTATTTCTTTAGCAATCATTTCAATTTATTTCGTATAATTACTGCTCTGAGAACTAACTACAAGTGAAACATTGAACAGAAAGAAAATAATGAAGCAATTAATTCACATAATCTAATTAACGATGAGCTGGTTTTGACAAGGAGACAATGGGCAACCTAAAATAGAGAAGGAGCCTTTTTTAATGTTAGCAGGAGATGGAAAGATCAGCAGAGACGGAGGAAGCATTTCAAGTAGGGTAGTTTTAGAACAAGAGATAAGCACATTTTTTTTTAAACAAGAGAAAAGACATGCTGCATGAAACCCGATAAATATTTTTGCTGTGTGTGTGTGTGCACGTATCAGATATTTAAATTTTATAAATCATTTGATTAATTAATTAATTTCTTGATAAATCTCATCACGTAATCAGAAACACTCTCGAGCATTTGTAGACAACCATGCACAGAAGTACAAAATTAACTCTATTCTGCTCTTAAAGCTGAGACCAGATCTATGTCAATTACGAAAAAGTTGCAAAAAGCAACGAATCTACAAAGAATAAATTTAAATATTTGAAGACATATTTCAAATAAAACACAATTCCAGTAAGGGAGAAATTACCACTGAGAAAAAATTCCAGATATGACCAAATTCCAAACTCCTACAGAAACAATTTTAAAAAATTCGAATTATACTTTAACCCTAAAGTTACCGACCAAAGTATAGCAAATGGAATGGGAAATCCTATACCCTTGGTGAGTAAAGGGTTAAACAAAAAGTCCAACTCACCGCCATCTCTGAGAATCGATGATTCAAGGATCATCTCGAGGTACAGAGGCAGGTAAGGCTTCAGTTTCAATGGAACCAAGTTTGTGTCCATCAACACAGTCATCTGAACAAATAAACAGGCATCATAATTGTAACCACAAATTTACATAGCGCTACTACTTCCAGAGGTATCCAATGCATCACCCAAACGTATAATGCACACAAATTAACAACACAATCATTAAAGCACTTTGAGAAAAATGATATTTTAGTGTAAAATAATAATGTAACACAATAATAGGAAGGAAAAATTTAAAAAAAATAATAATAGCAATATTATCAATTTCATATCAGCAACAATCTTGAATTTTCAAAGTTTATAATAGTAGATTACATTTAAAATATACACGCATGTTTAATAACGAGGCAGTCATTACAATTACATTTTTCCTCTACCGTGCAAAAATCATATCATAGGGAAAAATTAAAATTATATTATTACACCATTATAATTATCATCATAGGACAAAAAACTGACAAACAGTCTAATTAAATTGACAAGTTTTTTCAGTTTGTCGTGTGCACACCCTTCTCTGTATTGTTGTTTCTGCTGTTGTTGTCACTGATGGTTTTATTGTTATTATTGTCGTTATCATCATTAAGATAACCATGAGGCTCTAGTCCCGTAAATTGTTGATTGACAGAAATGGTTACTGCGTTCTACTCTACTCTTAAGACTGTTCTCTTTAGCCTTGGTTGGGTCAGGAGCGCTTCTGAGTGGATACTCTTGAAGAGGCGCTATATAAATGTCTTAAATGAATGAATGAATGTCAGAAATGGATATATTATAACCGTGACAAAGTTAGTCGTGATGTCGTCCAACTGAAAGATGAACGGAAACTTTTCCAGTGGAAACTGATGGTTGGCATTCGCTTTTGCCGCGTCGTGGTTGCTGCTTGGACTGATGCTGTGGAAACGAATGCAAGACACGTCTGGCACGTCAACGCAAGTCAACATCTCGTGTGGAGCCGGACGCTACGGAGGAGGAAACACACTTGGTGTTAGATTTTCATAAATTGGAATTATCATCATTCTTGTAATCATCGTCCTTTTCATCCATATCATCATCTTTAGATTCATAATCATCCGTGTAATCCATATAATCATTTTCTTAACCCTCATCCTTATCATCATCCCCATACTCATCATGACCACCACCTTTACCATAATTCTCATCATCCTCGTAGTCTTAATCCTCATCTTTATCATTGTCGTCGTCATCATCATCGTCAGCATCATCTTGCTCCTCATCTTCTTCATCATCATTCTCATAATCAGCATCTTCATTCTCATCTTTATCATCCTCATGATGCCTCATCATCTTCACACTCTAAATATTCCGTGTCAACATCCAAATCGTCCTCCGTCACCAACGTTAGCAAGTTAAACTTTTAACCTGACCTGACTTTTCTAATAAATTATGATTTTTCTGTTATTTCTGCATGCGCCAATTTAAACATAAACATTCAATCATTCTGACACACACATCAGCCATTGTTACACATGTATGCAACATATCAACATAATTAGACTTCGACCCGCAATCGTGTTTCTTTTTCGACACCAAAGATCTTTCTGAACAACTAAAACATCCATAGTAGCCACAATTCCAAGCAGAAGCATCTCAAAAACGAAGGGACTAACCTCGTTCTGCTCCACAGCCTCTTTCAATTGCTTCTTGAGCGTCTCCAGACCCTGCTCTCCAAGTTTTGTCCTCTGCTGAGCTGTTCGCTGGTCCTCTATTTCTCCCATCGTCTCCATCAGCCTGTGACTCGGCTCGCCAATTATCTACAAGATGAAATTGCCAGTCAATAATATATAAAAAAACAGATACATTTATAAATGGACCGTAATTGCAATTGTCATCGCAATTGTAATCGCAATTGTAATTGTCATCGCAATTGTAATTGTCATCGCAATTGTAATTGTCATCGTAATTGCAATTGTCATCGTAATTGCTATTGTCATCATAATTGTAATTGTCATTGCAATTGCAACTGCCACCATAATACCAATTGTCACCATAATATTTAGCAATAATATTGTCATCGTAATTGCAATTCTCATCGTAATTGCAATCGTAAATGTAAGTTCTGTAATCACAATAATTATTATAACTGAAACCACAATAGTAATTGTCTCGTTAAATGATCGTCAATAAGCAAGCAAGCAATGCAAAGAACAACTGCTGTATCACAATCTCACTTCTGAAATACATTCTATCGTGCCATATGACTAACTAACCAGAACGTGGTTTTTGTCGACAAAGTAGGAAGCAGTGAGGTCGGTCCAGTACTGCGCAGATTCCGTTTCCAGCTGACGAAAGATTTCAATCTGGTTCAGTCGCAAATTCATCTGAAATTTACAGTCAATAATATTTACCTTATTTGTAGTACATAAAATAATCGTCAACATATTTATTTTCAAACAATTATCTTCAAAATTTCCCTTTATTTTCAAACTGGGGATTATTTTTATTATTTACTAGCTGAACCCGGCCACGCGTTGCTGTGGCAGAAAGACCATCCTCCCCTCCCTCTCCCCTTCCTCTGCCCCTCCCCGCCCCTCCCCTCCCCGGACAGCGACGCGGATAGCGCCCTAAAGCGCGTTAGTAAAAAAGGCCGCAATCGAATGTGTTGAAATGCGCTACATAAACGTAACACAATTGAACCACCATTTGAAACGCGCACGAATTGAAAGGCAACGCTTATCGATAGGCGTATGTGTTGAAAACGGTAGAATTTGAAATTTTGCTTTTTTTAGGCCGCAATCGAATGTGTTGAAATGCGCTACATAAACTGAACACACTTATCGACGGGCGTATGTGTTGAAAACGGTAGAATTTGAAAATTTGCTTTTTTTAGGCCGCAATCGAATGTGTTGAAAACTTGAAATGCGCTACATAAACGGAACACACTTAACAACGGGCATATGTGTTGAAAACGGTAGAATTTGCAAAGTTGCTTTTTTTGTTTAAAACATTGCGCTTTTTCCCAAAAAGCATTCTGCAAACCCGGCCGTGTTGGAACTAAACGTTTTGGTGAAGTTTCGAAAGCAATCAATGAAGAAAGTTCGGAGATCTTTGAAGAGGTGCCAAACGCGGTTAGATTTTTATATATATAGATTTACTGAGAATTTGATATAGCACGCCTTCAAGGCTGCTGCTCAGGAGCGCTCCCAGTCCAACCCCGGTCAAATAAGACAGTCTTAAAAAGAGAAAGAAATGAAGTAGAAAGGCCAATAGTTATTTGACGAAGGATAACAGGGAGCCCATTCCAGGTCGCAGGGCCAGCCACAGAGAAAGCCCGGCGATGCCTGATTGCAGTCCGTGAGCGTGGATTAACCCGTTTACCGTGTAATAAAAATTTTCTTAGTAAAAATTGGACGAGTTAACTCGGGGATCACGGTAAAGGGGTTAAGTAGAATTAGGTGAATGATGGCGTGGTATGTGTAACTAGAAGTCAATGCAGAGGTGAAGGGTTCAAATCCTATATGAGGGTAGACATTTTAATGTTCCTGCTCTAATAGCACCTCCCAATAAACTCATAAAATGAGTGCATCAACTGTACACTCTCAGTGGAAAGACAATGCGATGAGAGCAGTAGCCAGTTGGTTAGAGCATTTGGCGTGCAACATGTAGATCAAGGCTTCGAAATCTTATCTGTTCACTTTACAAGCCAAGCACTACTGAAAACCAAACATTCAAATTAACCATTTGAAACCTTCCAAAATACTTTTAAGTGAAACTGGAGTAGCGTTTTCACAATTCACAATCATCAGCTTAACATTTGAGGCACCACAGTTTTGTGTTAAATTATCTTTCACGGAGTTGTTTATTCATTCATTCATCCATACTGAGAATTTATATAGCGCCTTTGTATATTGTTGTTAGACATGCTCTTACATCTTCGAGTGTGTTTCCATAGAGGAATTCCCCGATGATGTGAAAGGCAATGCAGTTGTGTGGACTGTCTTCCAGCTGCCAAACAAAAAAACAATTGGTAAAATAATCTAAATGGCAATCAACTTCAAATACTGCACAGCACATGGTTAACTTTTTTG
This sequence comes from Lumbricus rubellus, assembly GCA_945859605.1. Classification (NCBI taxonomy): domain Eukaryota; kingdom Metazoa; phylum Annelida; class Clitellata; order Crassiclitellata; family Lumbricidae; genus Lumbricus; species Lumbricus rubellus. Next base: position 20,741,517 of record OX243828.1, read on the forward strand.
TCAAATAGTTTTGCTCTCCTTTTTACACCTACTCTTGTTTTCATAGCACAGATCAAAGCATGTTTCTGATTAATATCTTATGCCTAGCATGCCAATGTCTCATATTAAATTTCAACCTTCTATAACTTTCCTTTCATGCGATAGTTTCTAATAAAGTTTTCTGAGTAAACAAACAGAAAATTTTATACAAAGACAGCAGCACAATATGTTTCATCAAGAGTAGGAATGAATTATTTCAGTCGAACAACAAAAAAAGAAAAATGTGCAACAATATTAACAATAATAATTTAAAAAACTGCTGAAATAACACCACCAAAATGCTCAAGACATCAGTTGACGATGATGTTGATAATAATGATGATGACAATGATTAGTTCTGTGCACAAAGGGAAGTCTCTTTGCTACTATTTGTCACCCGAGATTACCGGTAGATCAGTGTAGTGGTTTTCCATCTTCCACACAGACAATCATGGGTGAGCAAAAAAAGACTGAGCAATACGTCCAGGATCCCCCAGCAATGGCTTTTAACCCTTTAATGCCAAGATGGTAGTAAATGGTATGGGAAATCCTATAACCTCTAGCATTAAAGGGCTAAGGTAGATTCAAACCTGCATCCATCCGGTTGCTACAAAACACGTCAAAAGTAACTAGGCGACTTACGGCGCTCATTGCTTCCAGAATCTGACGATGGATGACGCTTTTCATTCGCTTCATGTCGATCTCCTCCTGTGCGTTGGCGATGTTCTTCAGCAAACTCAGAAGCCTACAGAAAACCACAAGCTCAAACATAATATAAATAGTCTCAGTACTAAAAGTGTAAAAAAGAAGTGCCAGGGCACCCCTTACCTTTCCAAAAGAAGTGCCAGGATGCCGTCCATGACCGTCCTGGCACACTTAAAGCCCTCAATAGTCTATATTCTATGACATTGTGGGTATGTTCATTGCCTTGCAGCCGAAGAGTTGCAGGTTCAAATCCTCCTTAAGTCGCTGCGTAGGGACCTTGGGCAAGTCCTTCACTCGCAATTGCTCAGCGCTTCGGCGTGAAACTCCAATGCAGTGTCCGCGCTGCAGTCGGGAGCACCTCTGAGTAGAGAGCTCGAAGGTGCACTATAGCAAGTACACATACAAACTGAGAAAGGTGTCAATTGATGCACAGGAGAGAAACAGTTCACAAACGAATGGTTTAAAATTAGACAAACCTCGGTGACAATTCCTTGAGTTTGTCCACCGGAACGTTCTCGAAATGAAAGTAGAAGCAAGTCTCTGAGTTCTCAATGATCGAATAGCTCACCTAAAACAACACAACACCAAACAACAAACACCTCGGCTAAAACTGGCATGACGACAGCAAAATAATCATCCAACAAAAAATAATAAAAAAATAACAACAACATCTGTAATACGTACTCAAACCCCATTTATAACAAGCTCACTTTACTCATTCTCAACAAAACCTTTGTTTGTTTGTATGTGCACTTTATAGCGCCCCTTCAAGCTCTCGCTACTCAGAGGTAGGGCATAGCCGGATGCTGACCCGGCAGATAACCGGACCGGTGATAAAAGGTCTACCGGGGCCGGGTGGGTAATTATGAATAGCATACCACACATGAAAGGGCTTAACAGCTAACCTGCAAGATCTCTCAACTGGGCATTGTAGTACAATGAACAGACAATCACAGAACAGACAGCCTGCTGATGGTTGCTTTATATTAGACTATCCTATTTCAAACAGGGACCAGCAAGATGAGGGGGGGAGAGGAGGAGGAGGAAGAGTTTGTATCACCCTCTTCCATGCTGTATGTCTTCCTTCCTCCTCCTCCTCCTTCTCCTCTTTGTTTTCTACTACCCCTTGCTGAGAGGAACAGTGGTAGACTTGAAGGAGAAGAGGAATAATATATATATACATATATATATATATTCAATTAGAAGAGTGGCACCTTGTTTCTCTTCTATTACCCCTTCCTCTTCCTCCTGCTGTTTGGCTGTTTGAAATATCTAACAGAGAGAGACAGGAGATGATGAAGTAGGAGGGGGTAGGAACTGTGGTAGAAGGTGAAGAAGTATAGCAGATGTAGCTATATAGGTTGGCCAGTGGTCATCTGTTAATCCCTTATCTTTAAAGCCTGTTTGATCTGTCATTCAAGTCAGAGGGACTAGGAAGGGATACCTTCCACCTGTTGACAAGCTTTTGCAGCCAAACTTAATAGCCCCCCCATAATCCATATGACCAAGTATACATGTACATCTCACAGATTAAGGAATGGTGCACTTTGAAATATATCTACATGTAGTTGGACTGCATACACCACAGAAACAGGACTGTTTATCAGTGCTGCTGACCTCTGACCTCCTTTCTGACTGGACAGTTCATAATTTCTATACAATACATCTATCAGCAGAGTTCATGAACAGATTTTACTGGCACCTCTGAAATCAATAACCCCTCGCAGAACTCAACTGTAGTAAAACTCTGACACTGAAGAATTCGACTCAATTCCACCAAAGGTAGTTAACAAACTGAGTGGTGTTCTTTTGACAGCATTCAAAGGGGAGACATACTATTCAGTTTAGAGATTAACGATTACTTTTAATATCCGGACCCGGTACCCGGACCCGGCAGATTTTATTCAAACTACCCGCACCCGGTACCCGGTTGAAAAACGGCACCCGGCTATGCCCTACTCAGAGGCGCTCCCGAATGCAGAGCGGACACCGCATCGAAGTTTCACGCCGAAGAGCTGAGCAATTGCGAGTGAAAGACTTGCCCAAGGTCCCTTCGTGGTGGCTTGAGGTGGATTCGAACCTCGAACCTTCCGGCTTCAAGGCGACGACGCCACCACTACACCACCACGCCCCACATCTGTAATAAGTACTCCCACCCCTATATAACAAGCTTCCTCATTGTCAACAAAACCTGCTATTACAGCTCCTCTGCCTCTTCTCTTCTGCCCCTGGCCCTCAGAAAATGAACTCATTCTTCATTATGTAGGTCTCGACAACCCTCTGGACATGATGCAGCAATCGTAAACATGCTGCCATCTTGCACTTCACTTCAGACTAGCGCTTTAGAAAATTGGTGTTCAGGACTATGACCATTTCCTTGTGGGGTGTGGTGGTGCAATGGGTATGTTCATCGCCTTGCAGCCGGAGGGTTGCAGGTTCGAATCCCCCTCAATCTGCTGCACAGGGACCTTGAGCAAGTCCTTCATTTGCAACTGCCCACGTGCTTCAGCGTGAAACTCAGATTCAGTGTCCGCGTTGTAGTCGGGAGCGCTTGTGAGTAAAAATCTTGAAGGGGCCAGTGCTTAAAGTGCGGAAAAATAAGTGCCTGGACGACCCTTACTTTTCCAGTCTGTGCTGGCCAATAAGTGGCAGGACAGCGTTCAGATTTTAAAATAAGTGCATGGACGCCGTCCATGACTGTCCTGGCACACTTTAGGCCCTGGAAGGGGCTCTATACAAACATAAGATAAGCAGTTAGATACAAACATAAGATAAGTAGTTAGAAACAATAACAAGAGCAACACATGGATCTGTGCAGCATGATGCTTCAATCGACTGATATTATTGCGTGCGTGCGTCTGCTTACGTCGCTTGCGTAGGGATCTTCAATCTCAACAAAGTCCCGCTGCAGAGGAGCGACGGCCGTGTGGGTCAGGTATTCCATCAGGATCAACAGCGCAGTCAGAATCTTCTGTTCCTAACGTCAAAATAATCACACAACAAATTTTTAAAACTCTTTCAGAAATTCATTTTTATAACAATAAGGTGCAGTACGATACAACAGTATTTGGATACAATACAATGCAATTGTTTTGGTACAATACATACAATGCAACTGTATTTTGATACAATACAATACAACTGTATTTTGATACTGCTTGCCATAGCTGTGCAATATAAATCATCTTATTATTACATTTTCTTTGGTCTTGGCTGTGCTACACTGCTACATAAATAATCATAATCATGTAATCTAACTGTATGACTGACAGCTTAAAATATCAAACTATATTATAACAATAAAACTGTATTATAAATCAGAACTTATTGTAATTGCATTAAGTCATACTATATCATAACAATAAATTTGTATTATAAATCAAAACTTAATGTAATTATAGTTGTAAGAAAGTAAAACCAGGAAAAGCTACAAACCTTAGCTAGAGGGCCGCGCCAAGCAATTAGAACCATTCCGGATTCTTCGTCATCGCACGGATAGAAGACGGTGTTTTCCACGGTTTCCGATAGCGGGGGCACGGGACTCTCCCACGGACGATTGTAGGTGGAGCGACCACCCTAACAAAACAAAAAAACACAAAAGAAAATCCTTAACCCTTTTCCGGTTTATTAAAAAATTTCTGAACCGGCCTACACCGTTCAATTATTTTTGGGTCTACATGTTGTCAGGGTTGAACATACCAGCCTGACTGGTTCTAACTAAATAATTTAAATAAAATTTATTTGGGTGTTGTTATTTGTAAGTCACACTTGTCTCGTGCTATAATGATAAGTAAATTTACTAGAAAATAATCGTAAGTAATGTTTTTCTGCATGATAAACCTCCAAGAACAGCCCTGCCACGGCCCAGAGAGAGAATTTGCTATTTGGAAAATATTGTCTTCAACAGCGTCCAACACATTTCCTGTTCAGGTTTCTGCACAATACTGTGCAGTAATAAGTTTAGTAGGCCTAATAGAAAAATACTGTCGACTTATCATTGTTTGTGACAGTCACTGACTGCTATTTTGTTCCAACAATGAATCATTTGGAATATGATGGTTTTGAAGCCAATTTCCTCGAACATGGGCGGAACCAAATTTTCCATAAAAGTAGCTCAAACTTGGGTCCAAAACAATGTCCGAAAATTCATTCAAACCATCTAATTGTGATATTTCTGATTCATCAAATGAATCTTGAGCTAAAACTACTTTATAAAACTGTTTTAGACCGACCCTGACTTAGCGCGTACAGAAGTTTCGTTGCTTCTAAAGAAGAATGTGACATTTTCACGGTTTTCCACCGCAAATGTGTTTTTTCGGCAACTATTCAAATGAATACTAAAAATAGAATGCTAAATATAGAACACCATAGACGATATAAATGATAGATCTATATAATAGAGCAATAAATACGCGAGTTTATTCGGGTCAAACTGTAGTGGAAAGGCTTGGACAATGATCGGCGAGTATACTCGGGTCAAACGCTGCAGGCTAGTTAGCCGCCGGGGAGTATACTCGGGTCAAACGCGTAAGAGGTTAATAAATATATTTATTTATTTACAGCCCTGTAAAAGCTAGCAGAAGAAATCAATTTAAATACCAATGCGAGTGCAAAGTCAGTTTAAATATGATAATCAAGCATGAAAAGCAGCAAAACATTTATATAGCGGCTATTTAACAAAGTCAATCCTGCTCAACATATAGGATCAACATTTTGGATCCTATGAAAACATAATTTCATAGTCTGCATTGGATGATGCATTTTATAAGAGGCCTTAGCATTCAGTCATTAAATGAATTTGCATAGAATCATTGCTCATCAATCCAGCTTCGATTTCAACAAGATTGTTTTTATAAATCCCACTTCTATTTTATTAAAAATTATTTTAATCAATTCAACTTATATTTATCAAGAATTCTTTTCATCAACCGACTTATATTCGACCAATGATGAAACCAACGCAATGGCGAATAATTTACGACGCTAAATACACGTCTACCGCTGTTCAAATAAAGCATATACTTACTTAATTAATTAAAATTACTTAGGCGCCCTTGTAGCGGAATGGCCGCGCTACGGCGCCATATAAATTGTCGTTATTATTATTATTGTTACTAAAATGATCATAGTGCAGACGATAAAACCTACGCACCTTTGCCTCGATTTTCTCCTCGAATGACTGAAGTTTTGACAGAACCTCTGATGGTTCGACTGCTCCAGTTACGATGAGGTAGAGATTTTCCGGTCGATAGAAATCCCGGTGGTAATCCTTCACCTGAACGCAACAAAAAACAAACGGTATTCACTTCGTCACATGGAAAGGTCATTGAGTTGCTCTTGTCAATATTGGGCCTAAAAAAAAAAATCTTGTGTTTCCGGTAACAGAGCTAAAAAAAATTGGGTAGGTAGGTCGGAAAATATTTTTATTTTGTAAAATATTTTTATGCAGTGACTATCTGAAAAAGTATACCCCACTAGTCTTTTTTGCACGCTGAAACAAAGTACGTGTTCTAAGCAAGTATAAACTGCCTATTTCCCGACTGTCTGCACCTAAAACTGCTCTAGAAACAGTCCTATTAATTTCATTTTGTTGACGTCTCTTATGTTATGTCAATAGAAATGTAAGAAAAATATTTTTGGGAAAAAAAATATTTTTTTTATAAAAATTTTTTACAAAAATATTTGGGTCGCGGCCGTAAAAATGGGTCGGTCGGGTTACCGGAAACACAACACTTTTTTTTTACGCCTTGTGTTTCTCAATTGACTCAATCAATATCATTCATACAGTCAATCAGTAAATCAATCAGTCACTTGATTAATCAATGAATAATAAATCACTAACTCGATCAATCCTTTCAATCAATATACACATACACAAGCAAAGTATACAGCCTAATAAAATCAATCATTCAATCAGGACTTAATTTGTTCAAACTTTCAATCATTCACTCAATCAGTCCTACAATCGTTCAATCAATACACATACACACTATAGTCTAATAAAATCACTCACTCATGCAATCAAATAATTATTCATTCAATCCTTCAATCAATCTTTCACTAAACTACTCAATCAAACCTTCAGTCAATCACTCAATCCATTCAATCAAAAAATGTGCAAGACACTGGTCCTATCTCCATCAGCAGCTCCACAGAAAGTGACAATTATAAAGCGCCTCTACTAGGGTGAACTGTTCAGTGGGTCTCCCAGTGCGCAAGGCCATGCCCCTATACGGTGGAATGAATTCTTACCTTCTCGTGAGACGTACTGGTTCGGAGGTTTTCCAAGATTCCACCGGTTTCCGACTTGTATCCGCAGCGACCCGGGTAGACCGCACGCAGCATCTCCAGGTGGGTCCTGCTCTCCCCCGTGTTCTCCCTCGCCTGCATCTCGCAGTAGACGATACCTGCGTCCTCACCCTCTGCGTTGACGTGGTGCACCTCGGTTTTGTACGCCGACTCCTACAGTGGCAAAGCGAACCATATGAGTGTGCTGGGTGCTTAACCCTTTACCCGTTTGCCCCGACAATATCCGCTGAAAACACAGGCTTAACGGGAAAAATGAACGGGTAAAGGGTTAAAAGAAATAAATCTAGTCAATAACATCAATTACTTATCAACGACTCTCTAAACAACAGGACTGGTCACTAGTTAAAATTTTGTGGAAGACACAGCAATATTCAAGGTAAGGAGGCCTGGATGTGTTGCATGGTCTGAGAGATCAATTTTTAAAAAATTAGCATAATCAAGGTGAGAGGAGACAATGGAGTAGATAAATGGGCAGACTGCAATTTAGAATTCCACATAAATAGATTGAGTGTACAGTGTAAATGTAAGTTCAACAAGATAATAAATAAACAAGCTAATAAAAAGTAATCAAATCAAGACAAGTTAATTAAGAAAAAAATAAACAAATAGACATATAACTAAATTAACCTGCTAAATAAAAAATTAAAATATGACGAAACTTCCAGATTACATAAGAGATCACTTTAGAGATCTATCTATAAGTCGAACCGAATGGTGATGGAGAATACGACTGCGGACGTACCTTAAGCGTGGGATAGAGAATGTGATCCAGGTAGATTGGCATGAGCTTCAGGAACCCGTCGCTGCCAGCAGTCGTCATTGTGTAGCAGGTATGGTCCGTGTCTGTCCAGGCATTCGTTCCGGATGACAGACACCTGTTCGCCACCAGATCAAGTACACCCTGAACACGTAAAACACGGCCATTAAAGTGACAGAAATCGAACAATGAGATGAAAGACCTCAGCCTACATTCTTCTTGTGCTTCAACGATTTACCCAGACATCGCAGTCGTAATCTCAAAATTTATAAAGCATCACTCAAAAGCAAAGCGTGGGGCACCAACTTATTCACGAGCGTTGCGCTAAAAGGGTTGTCCGTAAGATTAGTCCAAAGGTGGTCAGGGTCGAGTTACCACACATGCATCATATTCCACCAGTGATGGACAACTCAACACGTCTCCGCACACCTTGTCACCTGTCGTCACTCTACTCTATCAGCACAACATGGGTGTTGTGGTGTAGTGGTGAGTTTGGTGTCTTGGAGACGCAGTAGTAGTGGTAGTAGTAAGTAGTAGTGCCAATAATAATAATAATAATATTAATAATAATAATAATAATAATGTATTCCGCAGTGCCTTTCCAGAGCAGGATCTCAATAATGATTAGGTGCCATTCCAGATGTTTTTATTCCGTTTTAATATTTAAGTCCCTGAGGGATCCTAATACCTCGGGGCAAAATTTTTTATTTTTAAACAATAATAATAACAATAATAACATTCATTCATTCATTCTGAGAATTTATATAGTGCCTCTTCAAGATATCTACTCAGAGGCGCTCTCTGCGCTAACTAGCCCAAATGGTCATCAGGTTTCTTACAAATTTATGCACTATTTATAACATTTTGAAAATCAACCAAATGCCAAAAAGTCAGCTTATAAACCATGCATTCACTCATTTCTTTAAAAAAAATTAATCACTACGATTCACTGAATCGTTGTGTCTATCAATCCATCATTCAAAATCAGTAATGCATTGAATGAATCTAATAAAATCCAATCCTGGAATCTAGTTACTTCTATGGAGCCATTATCATAACGCACAAGCATCAATCAATGGCCTCTTCAAGTGAAATCGTCAAGAACACAAAATCAAACAATCAATCATCAATTTGATCAATCGTAAAAAAACTTGTAATTCATTCATTCGCTATGAGGATTTATATAGCGCCTCTTCAATGTAACTACTCAGGAGTGCTCCCGGCCCAATCTCGGCTAAAGAGGTACGTAATGTGAAGACACAGCACAGTGGAGCAACATAACGTGTTATAAAACATTTAAGTATGATTAATGTCACACCTTGTACGGATAATCTTCACTTCCCATGAAAATAAGATGTTCCAGAGTGTGCGGCAGGCCATCATCGTCATGCGCCTCTGTGGCTGTTCGATGAAAAACAATGCAAGCAATTGACAACATCAAGCATAAGAATAGAATTTTAAAAGACGCACATTTATGTTTCACCTGTTCAATTCTTGGTTAATAAATTGTAATTTTTGTTTGTTTGAATGTATGCGTTGCCCGATGTGCAGACCTGCACTGGAAGGACTTATGCTAAGTAAGTTTGAATGTATTCAGTTTGCCATGTACAGTGCTGAGCATATGCTAGTGATTCTCATTAAAGAACATACTTGCTTACTTACATAACTGTGGTGGACTAAGTTCTAACTGGACCAAGACTTGGTCAGGTACTTACCGAGACAGAAATATCCATTGACGAGAGGTCCCTCGACTTGGGCGATAATCACTCGCAGTCCACTCCTTTTCGATCGGTACTTCAGGACGGGTATCACCTCGTTAACCTTCCCGCTGTACTGCAATTCGTACCGATCGTCGATCGCTACCGATTCACAGACGTTCGCGCATTTTTGCGACATCTCCGTGATAATAATTTCTGACAATTATTAAGTGAAAATGATTCTTTCAGCGAAAATTACCACGATGCCGATCTTAAGAAACAGCGCCCGTAGTCAAAGACTACATAGATATAAATTTGGGAGAAGAACAACACTGCAGTTGAATGAGTCACAGATGCTATGAACTGTGGGACGTTCAAAAATCCACGCTGGAAATCCACAAGGTTTCAATAATTATTAATAGAGCAGCGGAGATTAACCTTCTTAAAATGGGAAAAGTAGGCTGTCTAATAGGCCTATGAGCTCTTTTATCGAATATTATATATTACCATACCAGATTTTAATCCTTAACAGCCAAGAACCGTTGAGGAGCCCTTAACACTTGGCTTAGTAAAAAGTTGAGTTCTTGCTATTAGCAAGAACTCAACTTTTTTAAAATTTGAACAGCACAATTCCTTAACGCTTGCTGTTTAGTAGATTTAGATATCCACTGCGTTACAGCGAGTTAGCGATCTCTGAGCCGCGCTGCGTAGTGACTAGCGAGGCATTGACACCAGCAGGTCTGTGATTTAAATCACAGCAACTCTTTATCAATTCCGTGCTGAAGCTCACCCGCTCACGGTGGATTTTGGATTTAATCAAGTAAGTAAGCAAGCGAGTAAGTAAGGTAGGCCTAAGTATGCAGCTCGTTGAACCGCCTGCAAACGCACTGCGGAAACATTGGGAACAGCGTGTGCAATCCTTTAAAAAAATCAAATAGCCTACTCAATTCGACAAAATGCAGATATTTACAAGGTCTTCTCAGCTTCAAAGTGATGGTGATGTAGCAATTTTAACTATACTAACAATTCGAGAAGTGATTTTTTTAAATTTATTTTATATTTCGATTTTGCATTTAACATTCGGTAAACATACTTCCGGCATGAATAAAAAAATAATCTGACCTCGCTAGCATCTCTATGGTGTTCTCAAATCTTTGGTGTTCACTGATGTTGCAGTTTCCGCGTGTACATCGTGACGTATACACTTCGTGTGTACGTGTGAGATGGTGTTGGATTTAAGTGCGCCTCGACAGTCAATAAACTGAGCATCAAATCAGCAAAAATAGGTCTTACAAAATAATGGCAGCGAAATTTCCGGAAGACGCTCTTTCTCTCGTAAGAGACCCGTTGCTATCTGGGTCCGAAAGCTGCTTGATCTGTACGGAACGTCTGAACAATCCCCGCACCCTCCCCTGTCAGCATAAGTTCTGCGCCCTTTGCATAGAGAGGTTCTGCCGATCGCTGGGTGACGTGAATGAGCAGAGTCGGTCGTCGGGTACGTTCCCGTGCCCCGTATGTCGACAGCCGGTCACGATGGACGACAACGAGCTGAAGGCTTCGAATGAGGGCGAAAGATCGGACGCTGTGAGGGATATGGTTGCGAAGATCGCCTCCCAGAAGCGCGTCCACTGCGATGTCTGCCGCTACAAGAAGCGCGAGGTCATCGCACGTGACCACTGCACCAGCTGTGGACTCAGTTTCTGCGAGCAGTGCAAGAGAGACCACGATCGACACTACCTTTTCCAGACTCATTCCGCAATTCCTGTCACGCAGATGGCACAGTCCGTGCTCAAGTGCGAGCAGCACGAGGCCGAACACGTACGATACTACTGCGCAACGTGTCTGGCACCCCTCTGCACTGTCTGCGCCGTGACGGACCACATGAACCATGAAACTACAGAGCTGGTGACGGCGCTTGGTAACAAGAAGGAGACGATTCAGGCAAAGATCTACGGGATGAGCGAGAAGGTGATGAAGCACGAGGAGATGCTGGCAAAGCTCGAAGACGTGCAGAGCATCCGAGAGGCGGCGATGAAGAAGACGAAGTTGGAGATCGAACGACACGCAAGCACGCTGCTGGCAATGGTTCATCAGCGGAAACAGGCGTTGCTGGACGAGGTGGAAAGGTGCAAACTGGAATCTCTTTTGCTTACTAATATAATTTAAAACGTACCTCATTTCACTCACCATATAATGACATCCATCCAAAATGATTTCAACCCGTCCAAAGGATGGGTGGCTGACCAACGTGCTCAAGGTTCATACTCAGAAACTGCCGCATAGGAAGGAGGTTTGAAGTTCCGATACTCATCACATTGCAATTCAAATTTTTAACTAATTAATAGCAGGTCACGCATTCATTCATTCTTTCCGAAAATTGATATAGCGTTCCATCGTGAAGGCTACTCAGAGGCGCTCTGAGCCCAGCCACACCGAATACAATATAAACCCACATCTGCTGCATTAGTAAATGATGGCTTTGTTGTGGTTCTAGATATCACGAGGCCAGCATCAAGGCGATCAACATCGAAAAGGACAACTCATCTCTACAGCTGGCCAACATGAAGAGCCTCTGGAAGTTTGCGGCCAAACTGACCGAACCCGGTCAGTCGATCCAGCTGCTGGCCATGTACGGCGACCTCACCAAGATGGCCGAGGGTCTGGTCAACTGCGCCGAACCCCGGCTTCCCCGCGAGATCACGACCATGCTGATGTTCGTCCCCAAGGAGCAGCTGCACATCGGGGAACTCCAGAAGTGTGAGATATCCGCGGAATTGATGCGTCGCGTCTCGACCATCGGAGACGTTTCCAACGGTTACGAGTCGTCGCGGGCGACAAGCCCCGCCCCTTTCATGAGCAGTGATGTCATGACGCTGCGGTGGCAGACGCCGCGGCTCGTCTGGAAGGCGGACAAGATGGGTCAGAAGGTCGGGGAGATTAATGAGGTCTACGACGTCGCGATAACGCCGAACGGCACGGTGGTCGCAGCCGAGTGGTTGAACCAGCGCCTGCAGGTCTTCGACGCGACGGGGTACTCGCGGGAGGTCATCGGACAGGGCCAGATCCAGCCGTGGGGCGTGGCGCTCACCCGGGACGGTCACCTCGCGGTCACCGACGAAAAGGAGCACACGGTAAAGTTGTTCAGCATGAGCGGTAGTTGCCTAGCGACGTGGAAGAAGATGGCGTTCGGGTGGGCACGCGGGATCGTCGTCAACCAGTCCGGGCAGTTCATCGTCACGGATACGCAGCACGGGAAGCACACCGTCAGCATCCATCTTTCGGACGGGCAGTGCATCCGACAGTTCGGATCGCAGGGCAGCAGCAACGACCAGTTCCACTGGCCGAGATACGTCACGGTCGATCGATTCGACCGGATCATCGTCTCCGACAGCAGCAACCACTGCATCAAGGTCTTCGATCCAACGGGCAACTTCCTCTTCAAGTTCGGTTCGATCGGGACGGGGGACGGACACGTGAAACACCCGAGGGGCGTCTGCGTCGACCCGAACGGGGGTATAATCGTCGCCGACCAGGACAATAATCGCGTCACGCTGTTCAACCCCGAGGGGAAATTCATTCGGCATTTGCTGGGGATCCACAGGCCGTGGGGGGTTGCTGTTAGTGAAGGCGGCCTTCTGGCGGTCACACACAAACCTTCGCTTTCGCTCTACAAGGTTTTTGAGCCGATGCCGTAATCGCCCTTCTGCAAAATGCTCGATTCGTGATGTAAAGCTTTCCAGTTTTCGAGTCGTTGGTGGGATGATATCTCTGTGCGATAAGTATTCAGTACTATGGAATATATTGAAAAGTACCAGTATTCGTTAAGGATCTGGGTTTGTAATGATCGATTTCCTGAGTTGAATCTTGCTATGGAAATATTTAAACTCGTGACTGTAATCATTCCGTATAAAATCAATTGAGATTTTCTTTTCTGTTTCGTCCGTATATACATAGTGAATTTTTCTTTTTAAAGAGAAAATTGTAGTCCTTTTTGTTAGTCACAATTAATTATGGTGATTAATTATTAATATTGGGGTGTGCAAATTATGAGAGATTTATTCTGCAATTCGTTTGTATATGTTACAGGTCTCATCTTTGCCCAATTATTGAGTTATAAATGTTACCCTGCTGGCATAACAGTGCTGCCGTATTTGGCCAAATTCAGTCATTTTTGTAGCTCCTTTGATTTCTCAATTTTTTGCTAATCGTAGACTACTCCCAAGTATATTTTACAGCGCTGTGTTTCAATTATTTCCTTTGAGAAAATTGTATTTCAGAATTGTAAACAGCTTATAATAATATATGCATAGAATACGTTTTGGATGAGAAAATGAGAGCTGAAGCTGTACATTTTACGCCGCCATATTGAGGCAGTTCATGAAGTATGACTGTATCTTTATGTATGTGTGGGTGTATGCTATATACAATTATACATACATATTACAAACACACACATATTTGTGAACGTCCTTAATGGGTGCACCAGCAGTTAAAGACATTTCTTTTTAATTGTTGTCTTGTGTTGTGATGTTGGAAGCACTTCTGGGACGTTTCCTTGAAAAGGTTAACCCTTTAATGCCGAGATGGTAGTAAATGGTATGGGAAATCCTATACCCTCCGGCATTAAAGGGTTTTAAACATAAGTGTGCATTAGAATCCATTCTATGAATTTGATCGTCATAAGAATAGTTTGAGCTTGACTGTCATTTCATTCCAGTATTAATGTTGTTTGTCAACGTGTTTCATTTCTCGTTGTTGTCTTAAGATTTTCCTGAATGATCTTCATTCCAATAAGGTTTTTGTCTTCTGTGTTATCGTGTGTGTAGAAATTTGTTAATTGCATAAAAATATTTGATAATAAACCAAAAAATTCAAAACATATCGTGATGGCATTCGCCATAAACTTTCAGACGTGGGGACAGGGTAACCAAAGGTGTACGAGGCGGGGGGGTCCAGAGGGGGCAAATGCCTCCCCAAATTTCGGGAAAGTCTGTTTTTCGGGCAAGAAGACCCGGGAAAATACGAAAAAAATTGTATTTTTCACGACATATTTCAACTTTTTTGTCTGGGAAAAATAGTATTTCCCACCACGAGATTTATTTTTCGGGCAGAAGTAAAATCTTTGACCCTCCACTGCTGAAATCTCCCGTACGCCTATGAGGGTAACCAATTGAGACAGTTGCCATGTGGGCAAGTATACAAGTCTCATCACTTGCATTTGTTCAGCTGGCACTAGCAATTGATGCTCATCATTATTCATTCCAGGCTGTAGATTCCTTTGCTCTGCAATGCAAGGTGACCTGGTTGTCCCTATGGCTCGATCTTCCACAGTGCTGCATAAAAGCTTTGCTATGGTCAGTCCATCCTTCTGGAATAAGTTGCCTATTAGTCTCTGTAATGAACTTTTTTGTCGTTCTACCTTTGCTCCTTTTCCGCAAGCATTTGAAAACCATTCTCTTTGATTGTGGAACGGTGTCAGGTCGGGAGTGCCTGAGGATTTTCTCTTGAACTGGCTCTATATAACTTTACAATTAGGTAGTAGTGCTCAATAAAGGTATGATAAATAATAGTGATAACTGTGTTTGATTTATCTACGTAGTAATATACACATAATTCTTATAGTTTCAAGCCAGCTAGGGGCAAGTCTGCACGGTTGATCCCATTGACACACCCTTGATCCTAATGAGCTTCCTCCATACTTACTTGACATCATCAAACAGAGAACCAAACTATTAAGAATATTAATTCAAGATCTGTTGAATTCATATCTTAATTTAGTCAAAATCTCTGCTCGATATCATTAGGAAGGGTGCATAATTAGGATCAAAGTACAGACTTTCCCCTACAACCAAATCATGTCTTCTTAGGAATGCAGGCAGTTGATTTAAAATGAGAATAGCTTCGGATCTGCCAAGATCTTATTGTTCTATTATACAAACTAGTTTGCATGTGCTTAAGTCTTTCTTTACGTGTCACACAAAGTTCAAGTTGGTCGCAGTGAGTTTATTGTATTTTGATGCGATATACGTGTGATCTTGGCCGTACCAACTACAACGGCATTTGTGGCATTAAAAACATCTGGAACAAAATGAAAAACAGTCAATAATAATCATATTTTCGGACTGCAGCTCCATATGTGATTATATGATATTTGTGAAATCCTTAGCTTTTATTGACTATGCTTTTGTTAGCAGATGTACAAATCAATAGAACCATATGCCAATCTATAATATACTGTATATATGCGGGTTTTTATCTAAAGGCCTGTGTAGCAACATGATACCCACATATTTACATATATATTTTATATATATATATGCTACATATCTATATTTATATATAGATAGATGTAGGAGTACATGCAGTGGAAATCCTCATTTTGGGATGTATGGGAGCTAGTGTGTCAAATATGTTGTTACACTGAGGTAAAACTAATTATTGATTATTGAGTCATAATATGATGTTAAAATATCTGACTGTTCACGAGCTTTGCTATGGCAAGGCATGCTTCGTGTATTTATCCACTGTTAATTATGAGGATCTCTAACTAATACATCCCTTGTAAGTGTAAATGTTATTAATTAGCCATTTATATAGTGCCAGTGTCTAATGCATAAGGCATCAAGCGCTGACTCAACATCAGCTGATGTATATTTATTCCGGCATATGTATATATTTATGTATATTATATATACGTATTATATATGCACGTGTGTGTTATATTTCTAAGTACTAGATTGAAATTGGTAATGTTTATTTTGAAACGAAACAATGCATATGTAAAATGGAAAGCATTGGCGTTGTGATCAACCTTTGAAGCAGTTGTGCAGACTTGGATCAATTATTTCTTTACTGTCGCAGCTGTTGTCAAGTCTTCTCTGCTGTTTCAAAGCCATCGCCACTTCATTGAAATCTGTGTTCAATAAATAGATTAGTTGGATGATGGCATGTCATGAGAAGGTGGCTGAAGGTTTCAAGTCTATCACTCACACACTGTGTGTTTTGTTAACCTGCTAATATATTGCTTGTTGCATTGTGCAAAGGGTCGTTGAAAGGGGGATGGGGTGGTCAAATGTCCAGGGGCTGGCAACTTTTAGGGGCCCAGGCTATGTGGTTCTATATAGAAAAGTTGATGATTTATGCCTTTTGAAATATAATATTGCAGTTTAAACTGAATAAAATCATATTTATATATAAATAAAAAATTGTAGATCGCACTTTATCACATCAACTTGTTTTTCATTAAACCTTGAGATAGTTTATGGGTCCGTGACTGCTCTGCCTGGGGGCTGGAATTTCTCTTGTCAGCCCTGCTTGTGCAGTTGACAATATTAGACGCTGGTGCTATAGCAAGGTGCAAAAAGTTGGTAATAAACATTGGTCAGGCTCTTCGTGTCTGTGAGTGACTCCCAGTGGAAGCTTTCTCCTGCTGCGCGACATTCGTGTGTTGACAAATTTGTCATTGTTTTAGGGCTGGAAAAGGTGCTATATGAAAATTGGTGGATATTTACATGTAAATGAATTGGTTTCAAATGAAGGTACAGAACAGTTTTCATGTCTGTTACGACTTGTCTTTCTCAATTTTCTACAGGGTGGACCAAAAGAAAGTACCCCTACGGGTTTTTGTCAATATCTTGCCCAGAAGTAAGCCTGTAAAATTTCATTTAAAAATTCGTACTTCTGGCCTTGATATTGGTTAAAAAACATTAGTGGGTTACTTTTTTGGGTACACTGGATGTCTGCAAGTGCAGGGATCTTATGTGACACAATAAACTCCAATGCTGTATAAGTGGTCAGTATGTGCACAGCTTTTACAAACTATTTGGGGCCACTATACAATGTACAGATGAAGTTGCCCTGTATCTCATAAAAACAAACCATTTTCATGTTATCATTTCTGCTTAGAGCCAGAGCCGTATTATAATACATATGTTCACATTTTTCTTTAGCAAAGTATAATGGCCTTAACATTGACAATTTTTCAATTAGATTGAGCAAGATCCTTAGTGTTGCCAAGTTGGAAGGGCTCCATGCCGTGTGAGGTCCCAGTGTACGCATCATGCTAGCACAACATTTAAATCTATTAAATAAACCATCACCGGGAGGCAAACTTGGATCACACGCACACAGAGGTGCATTGTACATGTGCTCTAACCAGTGTAGCCAACTGGACCAGCATTATACTCTTCATATGCAAGCTGAACATCCTGCACAGAAAACGAAAACCCAACAGCCTGATCCACAATTGGGTAGTTTATTTACAGCAGTTGGCTAATAACTGATTTCAATTAGCAACAAGAATCGAACGTAAAGTTTTTAAAAAAACACATCCCATCTACCGTAACGGACAAAAATCCAGTTCACTGCAAGGTGTCTTGCTTGTCTCATTTTTCACCAATGTCTAACATGGGTGCCCACAGATATAATTTTTGCACAAGGGACAAAACACAATGGGAATTCTTTAGCAAGAGCTTGAATGTGCAAAGCAGCAAATTAAGAACACTGTATTTTTACAGAGGTTTCTAAACGTAAATTTCTCAGTTTCACTTTGTGTAGGCCATCATTAGTACTACAATGCGAAGAAATTTCCTAAAAACCAAAACGTATTAGTTAACAAAATGGGTGTCAATTTTTCTAGGAGGTGGGGTGGCCTCTTACCCCCTATGCATGGGCGCCCATGACGTCAAAATCAAAAACTACTATTAAAAAATACTAGTTATTGTAAATCAGTATTTTCATTCGTGTAAGGTCATTAACATACAATGACCTAACAACGTAAATCTGTAAAATTGGGCTATTTAAACATGGCTGTAATCGTACATATTGGGCTATTTAAACGTGGCTCTAATCGTACACATGGCAACGGAAACGTTACAAAATTTCAGTTATCTCAGAAGAGTCGGCAATCAGATTCTTCTTTCATTGTCACAGAGTCAACAAAACGTTTTTATCTCTCTTTGAATACTCCAGCCGCTGATAGAATCGAACTGGTGTTAGGGCGACGACAGGTGGTGGTAAGAATGTCATATCACTACATCTGCCGAAGACGCGCCAATCTTTGCGACAATTCGTCCTAAAAAGTACAAAAAATTATTAAAGTAGATTCCCTAAAGGCGATTATACTCTGCCGATGTATGTAGTCTGGTGGTGCCACTCTCAGGAATGAACAAAAGAAGAGGTAACGCCTACCCGCTTCGTTATGACATGGCGTCAATAAATAGAAACAACTCGCCTAACAAAAGCTGAAGGTAAAAAACACTTCTTAAGAAGGAAAAAGCAATAAACTTTCTATAAAAGTGAATTCGGTGTAAATTTGTTTGAAGGTACCACGCAAGTGACGAAGCTTTCATGAATATAAACATAAATTTCTATGAACATAACAGACCTTTTGGAAGGTTAAGACAAACCTCGTTAACCCACTTAAATGTAAACTTTTAAGGAACGTTTCTGATGTTTCTGCTCTATTTAGCACCCCTGGCGACTAAACCAGTAATAAGCAAGGCACAGCAATAGAACACTGAAAACATGAAGATAGTGAGCACTAGCACCCGGCCTTATGCTATGGCTGCCTTTCATGATTAGATTACAAGACATTCTCTACCAGCGTTACAGCAGATCTAATCTAAACTAATCTAATCTATTCCAATCTAAACTAATCTAAACTACCCTACCTAATCTAATCTAATGATTAAGACTTCAGTGTCAATGGTCACTTAGAGTGAAATGTCAGCAACCAAGGCAACTCAAAACAAGCACATAGAAAGGAAGTAAGTATCCGCTAGATTCTGAAGAGAATTGAAACCTGTCCCTGCAAGGATTCTAGTTGGATGTGAATACGCCGAATAGCAATATGATAGCACTCTTGCCTGAAGAACTATTAGATCTATCAGAAAGCTGCAGTTTGATAAATAGCATTCCCTAGGTTGACTCATCCTTCTGCTCCCTAGGGAGCAGCTGTAAATCAAATGGGTGCCTAACAGGCTGCCCCAGACGCGTGTTAAAAATGTGAAATTTGCCCATCATGTTTTGAACAGCGTTACTTGCTGCAGTTTGTCCTCGAGCATGTCAATAAACAGTTAAACACACATCTTATTATATGGTAGTATGTCTTCCGACGTTAGGCTTTGGAACTACTCTAACAGTTTTACGGCAGTACATAGAAAGTAAGTAAGTAAGTGATGTTCATTAGGTGTTCACCTGTTCCTGTGAAGCCTGACTGGCCGCTCCGACAGACGCTGTCTGTGCCTGAGGTAAATCCATGTTCAGCTCCAACCTATTTGTCAAAGATACACACAGCAGGACATGTAAACGCCTAAACATCAAGACAAAACCTCCAAACAAACCAAAACCTTAAACAAATTTTCAACAGTCATGGTTCTAACAACACACGAATTTGTGACCGTTCAAGCTATAAGTGTGGAGAAACTATAAGAAAAACTTTGTTATATAATAATTTATTCAAGGGTTGCCAAAGACCCCAGATATCCAAGAATTGGACTTATGCATCCTGTCTTCTGGATTAATCCCATATTGTCATGACATTTAGGGTGCAAATATCCATTTCATCAAATGACACACTAAATGACATCTGCAATCTGCATGCATGCATATATGAACATCACTCATTCTGGATCCACAAGTAGGCCACTGAAATTTAACAAAGATTTTGCTTTTTTAAATTAATTCAAATTTTACATACAAAAGCCTTTGAAGATTTTACTGCAATTTTAGCAACTCTCTTCAATAGACATGTAGCATTGTAGCTCCTTATTAATAAGGCTGATGAAAATTTGCTACACATAATAATGTGGACGGGGCCAATATCAAGTGACTGTATGTGTATATGAGACTGACAAAATCAAGTTGGAAGCCCTAATTCTCAATCAATCAATATTTTCAAGGTACCTACTCAGAGGCGCTCCCGGGCGAGACCAAGCGAAAAAATTCTTCAACAGTTTGTGAAATTGAGAACAGCTTGATAGGTGTCGCATAGTCAAGGGAAGTCCATTCCAGGTTGTTAATTCTTTTCATAATGTGTTCACGGTAACACTAAAATGCGAATCTGAGGTTCATCCTAAAAAATGAAATTATATGAATTCTGACTGAATCGTTCATGCGTGACCTACCCTGCCTCATCAGCAACCTCCATCATCAGAGCATCAACCTGGTTCTGAGGCGTCGTGAGCGTAGATGAGGCGCTCATCGTGTCCTCCATCACTTGCGATTGAACGTCCAGATTCTCAAACTGCTGCTCAAATCGATCCATCAACTGTGCGATCTGCAAGAAAACGTTTCACGTCAGCATCACAAGAGTTAATTAATCGTTTAGCATTGCAGGAGTTAATGTTTTAGCATCACAAGAGTTAACATTTTAAAGTGACACAAGTTCAAATTTGGTTTCACAAGAGTTAACATGTTAGCATCACAAGAGTTAACATGTTAGCATCACGTGAGTTAAATTTTTTTAGCATCTCAAGAGTTGAAATTTGGTGTCACAAGAGTTAACATTTTTAGCATCACAAGAGTTGAAATTTTTGTCACAAGAGCTAGCATCACAAAAGTTAACATGCTAGCATCGCATGAGTTAACATTTTTTAGCATCACAAGAGTTGAAATTTGGTGTCACAAATTCACAATAGTGAGCATGTTAGCATCACAAGAGTTAACATTTTCGTATCATAAAAGTGAACATTTTAGCACAAAAAAGTGAACATTTTATCATCAGAGGAGTTCAAATTTTGGTGTCACAAAATTTGGTGTCACAAAAGTTAACATTTTAGGGTCACAAAAGCTAACATGTTAGCATCACAAAGTTCAAAGCCTAGCATCGCGAGTTAACATGTTAGTGTCACGGCTCACAATGTTAAGCATTTTAGCGTCACAATACTAACATTTTTAGCGTGACATGACTCAACATTTAGCATCTCAACTGATAGCATTGCCCTCTAGACCTGCAAAAGTTCTGATTGCACCAGCTCCAGTCTCACCGACAACTGTGATACCTAAGATACCCAAGTCATGGTAAACAATCCAAAATATTCCAATGGAACACATGCGAGACACAGTTCATGACAGTTCTACCTGCATACACCAGACAGCTTTGTGTCTTCATTCCAGCTTCCAATCATCAGGATCTGCAAATAATGTGATTTTAAAATAGACAGCACATTGTCAAACTGTGAATGTCATGACCTTCACGCCTCTTGAAGCCAAAAAATAAATAACGTATTAGGCTAAATAACGCTCTAACAATCCATGAGACTGGACTGTTTACCTTTTCAAGATTCATTGACTTCATTGCTGATTCCATGGCTTTAACGACACCTCCCATTGAGGTCGTCACCTACAAAAACAAAAATTCAAAACAGTGAACAAAAGTCAGTTGTCAGATATATATTAAAATGAGCTATATAAAACACCCACACATATTCAATCCGTCGCAGTGCACCTGGACAGTGATCTACCAGTTGTAAGTTAGAGCCTGCTGCGTCGACCCCATGCAACAAACTTCAATGACCTGTTTGCGTCCACCCGCCGCTATCAAGAAGCAGTACTTAGAATGTTTGTATGGGAATAAACTGGAAGCAAATAGAAAGCTTGGCGATGCACTTGGCATTACTTCACAGAGGGCTGAAGGGTCATAGATGGATAAGAACGCCTCCACTAATGGGGCGCGGTGGTGTAGTGGTGGCGTCGTTGCCTTGGAGCCGGAAGGTTCGAGGTTCGAATGCACCTCGCCTCGTAAGGACGTTGGGCAAGTCCTTCACTCACAAGTGCTCAGCGCTTCGGCGTGAAACTCCGATGCAGCGTTCGCTCTGCAGTCGGGAGCGCCTCTGAGTAGAGAGAGCTTTAAGTGGCACTATAACAAGTGCACATACATACATACACTACTGTCCAATGTATAATAATATTCATTTATTAACATTCAATCTGATAAACCACAGAATGATTACAGTACAGGTTATACGAAATACGGCCCACTATTATAGCATGACACCCAGGTCGGCTTTACACAGTGGGTTCGGCTTAACACTAATGGCCTAAGTGTTGGATAACTTCTGGTTCGGCCAAACCAGAAGTGGGAGGTGTATATCTTATATTCAGCAGAACCCGAGTCAAGCAACACAACAGCAAAGCGCCAATGGCAGCTAACAGAAAATTCAAATAAATATTTGCCCTGTGCGAGGCTTGAACCCGGGTCGCGTGGATGACTCTCAATTTATTGACCAGCGCTCTCTCAACTGAGTTACGGACCCACCCTAATGTAGGACCTGACTCAAAATGGTCCAATGAGCCTGTCGAAAAATCAGGTAAGTCCTCCTCCTACCTGTTTCGTTGTGACGGCCGTCTGGACTCTGGCTGCGACTGCATCGATTCGAGCGCTCATCCGTCGATAGTTGAGCGCCTGGTTCTTCTGGCGAATCGCGTTCTCCGCGTGGATTCGAGCGCCTTCCATGTTGCCCTTCTGTATCGCCTGGCAACAACCAACGATCAAAATATAGTGTGTCATTGATAAAATAAATCCATAACATAATCCAGTGATTGCAAAGCTATAAAGTGTGACACTTTACCAACCTTTAACATTGGCTGTGTAACACAATTTGTTGTAAAATGCAAACTCAGTTGAATCCTTCGAATCTGGACTCAAAACTTATTTATTTCTCAAGGCCTATCCTGCTGTTAATGTAGTATGTGAGGCTCACTAAGTTGTAATGGCATGCTGTGTTATGGTGCTGTAGAAATTGTCATTGTTAATATATTATTATTATTAACCATATGGTCTTTACTCTGCTTATTTTCTATGATTTGATAAGTTGAGATCCCTCACCACCACCATTTTAAGAGGTCTCAGTATACAGACTGTGTACATATACATTCATGCTCAAAATCTCTTATGATTTATACACGAGCCCGTATCTTCATGCCTGTGGGTGTCCTGCTCGATCTATTCAGCTAACCAGTCAAATTTGTGCAATTGTTTTAGCGCCCCTTCAACGTTTCTCCTCAGAGGCGCACCCAACTACAGCGCGGACACACTGAATTGGAGTTTCATGCCGAAGTGCTGAGCAATTGCGAGTGAAGGACTTGCACAAAGTCCGGACGCAGCGACTTGAGGGTTGATTCGAACCTGCAATCCTCCGGGTGCAAGGCAACAAACATACCCACTACACCACCGCGCCCCAAATAATGCTATTCTTACCAATTACTATCACTTCTATAATACATTTTAGTTTTTTAGCCATCAGATGATTATACATCGAACGGCTTATTCCACTCAAAAATAATGCATGCAAAACAACTTTTCCATAGCAGTAACACTGCTAATTTAATAAGTTATACCTTTTTCAGTTTTGTCTTTTCCTCCCTCTCTTGTTTCTCCGACTTCTTCGCATTTCTCTCCAGATCTTTGGCGGCAAATTTTAGATTGAACAGATTCTCTGCGTGACGAAGTAAAGGTTCAAAACCAAGGTTGGCAATTGGCCCTTCACAGACTGTAGAGTGCACATCGAATTTTAGCAGTTTTAATTCGTAATTAAATCACTGTGCTGTGCTTTTTACGTTTTATGTAATTATATTTTAAATATGAAATGTAATGATTATTGTAATCTGGAAGACCTGTCCATGTAAACCACAGGGCCGGCTGGCAGCCCCTGACATCGCTCAAATAGAGCGTCGCTACCCACCCGCCACATCCCACAATGCAATGCACTCAATACGTAATTAACACGAATTTTAATAGCATTGAATACCAAATCGTCGTAGTTAGTACACTATAGCATTTACTCGTCATTGCAGACTCCATTGACGCAAGGAACTTTTCATCAATCGAATTTCAATTTAAACAAGAATTATTTCCATTCATAATCCAACTTCAAATCCCGATTATTATAGATTCACGACATAACATTCCATATAAATATGAAATGGTCTTGACCAAATCAATTGATTAATCAAACAATCAATTTATTAATATCCCAACTCTGTACCAAAGTCGCCATTCTTAAACACAGGCTCTATAATTCATAACAAAATGAACATATAATGATCATTAAGGTCTCAAAAGGCTGCGAAATTAATATTATGAAACCAATAATAATATTATTCCCAAGTCTTGAGCTACAAAACTGTGTCGTCGGCGACCTATACATTCAAACTTCGCATCTGAATTTGTACTCTAAAAGGATACGTTCCATCTGTTTCGTCGACATCTTCACTAGTTTATATATTAAAGCCTGCAAAAAGTAAAGTTAGAGATACAAAGTTACTAAACAGAAATATAATTTTGACTGACTAATAATAATAATGACTGATTTCACCAACGACCTGGATTTCACAGTGTATTGTTTGTTGATGGCTCACGGAAACATGATCCTTACATCATTGCCTGTTTCCGTTGTCGCTGAACGTACGTAATATACGGAGCGTAGTTATGTAAGTAAGAACTGACACAAGCGGTCATAGACCATGCAGAGACCCATGAAAAGGGCCATTATGCAGAAACTCAATGGTACGTTCACACAACTATTTGTTAACATCAACATAAAAACCAGTCAAAAAGCAATGCCTAGCTATTTGCATATAATCTTATGAGTCTTTTACAGTGCCCAAACAAACCCAAATAGGCCTAGTGATAGAAATCCAACCGGCCTTTGTTGTTGCCTAGCTGTTGGGCATGCACGTGATACAAATTAAGAAACTTTCTGTGAGACTTCCCCCTCTCTTTCTGCTTCTTCGTTGAAGAAATCGTCGTCGTCGTCGGTGCCTTAATTCGTTTCGAACTTTGGCGACACAATGGACGATTTGTCTCCATGAAGATCCATGCTGCGCTAAGCCTTGCTCGAATCGCCTGCTCCATCGTCATCCCGGTCCATTCTTTCACATAGGCTAATCGATCCACATCCTATAAGCGGTCTTCCATGTCGTTCCAAATACCTTGGTTTTAAACTTTTACATAGGCTAGGCCTACGGCATAATTATGATAGCTATAGGCTAAATAGCATCTAGGCTATAGGCTAGCTAGTATCCTTCTGGTGCAATAAAGAATAGATTTAAAAATATATATGGCCTATTATAGCCTAGCTGTCTTTTGCAGGCCTACTTCTGCGTGTTGATAGGGGTGACCGGACAAAACCCCCCCTGGACAAACCCCCCCGGACAAAAACCCCCGGACAAAACCCCCCGGACAATTCCCCCCTGATTTAGCCTAGGACATTAACCCCCCCGGACAATTCCCCCCCCTTTGCTGCGCAAAGTGCAGGTAGGCCTACAATTTGTTTAAACTTAGGCTAATTATCGAGTTCCCCGTGCTGTGTCAACTAATTAGTGCCGTACGGGTAAACACCAGGTCCTGTCGCTGTCATTCAGGCGTGAACTTATAACTTGTTAGTGTCATTCAGTCACTCCGATATGAAGCTAATACCTGTTGGTGTAATCTAGGACAGCATGAATCGTTGTCATCAATCCAGCTTCCATTTAAGAAGGAGTGTTTTCATCAATCCAGCTTCTATTTAAGCAAGAACATTTTCATCAATCCAGCTTCCATTTAAAAAAGAGTATTTTCATCAATCCTGCTTCCATTTGAGAAAGAGTATTTTCATCAATCCAGCTTCTATTTAAGCAAGAACATTTTCATCAATCCAGCTTCTATTTAAGTAAACTTTATTTGTATCAATCCGGCTTCTATTTAGCGAGAATTCTTTTCATCAATTCAACTTGCGTACTTAGGACACCGTTTTATAGTACGACAACTTATGTGCAATATATTCTACCAGGGGGGGGGTTATGTCCTACCCTGGGGGGGTTTCTGTCCGGGGGGGTTTTTGTCCGGGGGGGGGTTTTTGTCCGGGGGGTTTTTTGTCCAGGGGGGGTTTTGTCCTACAACCGTTGATAGGACCATGCAGGACCTACAATAATAATTATTAGGGCCTATGTCAATAACTAGCTAGGCTATCCTACAATTAACGTGGTTGAATACAATTATAGGCTAATGCACGCTTTTTGTGAGCACAGAAATTCTCAAAGATTTACATTACATTTGTTGTGTTTTTAGTAGGCTCTATAGCCTACTGTATTTATTATTTAGAAGCTGTGTAAATGTGTAGGCCTATATCTGCTAAACTCCTTTGATCATAATTAAAAGCTAGCCTATAGACTGACGTCAGCTCTTAAGTTGGAATAAACAGAAAGGTCAAAGTTAATTGTTCCTCTGAACAGTAATTACACTAATTAAGTGGAAATTGCCACCCCACACAGTTGTAAACACAATAGCGCCTAATCATGTAGGCCTAGTGGAGATTGCTCATAATGGTAGGCCTATGCCTACTGAGCAGTAACTAAAGTCGTATATAATCACATGACCCGCACAGAAAATAACAAATGAAATACAGGATGGGCAGCGCGGTTTTCCGTCAGAATAAAAAGCAGGAATCGTTTCTCTGAAAGTTTGTCCATTGATTTAGAAAATTCGATAAGACTAGTGGCAATCTTTGTGACAGCATAGGTTGAAGTGGTTGAAGAAATTATATCAGTAGTAGTAGCAGCAGGCGGTCCATCTGTCTTCACATTATTTCTTAGAGCCCACGTAGGCCTACGTACCCTATCGATCGGAACACGTCTACCTTGTTTCGCCCAAAACCTGCTTGAACAATTATTGTGAATAAAATTTACTTCTAAGTTGCTGAAGAATAGTACATTTTTTTCGGTGGTAGGCTACATCGGATTACACACCGGCAGAGGGATCAGCGTGCTGAATTCGATTCCCACAGACCCGTAGGATAGACGTACATAATTATAGGCCTACGTAGGGCCTAAATCGTAGGTTGCTAATAGCGTCCTTGTATTGCAGGCTGTCTGTTCTGTTAGTAGTTAATATTGATGCTAATTAAGATAACTGTAGGCCTACACTGCAACCGGTTGCGGTATTTCAATCGTATTGACGAATAAAAGAGAAAAAATTATAACTGTAGCCTAGTAGGTCACTAATAAAAATTTGTCGGCCTAGTAATGTTTCTTGCGGACGCTAGTACAGATATTGACGTACATCCCATATGAATATCTCCCACATAGTGATTCGATGATTTCACAGCGTGTGATCAAAGTGGCGTTGGTTATAAAAACGCTAAAAAGTTCCATTTTCTAACTTGTTTATCAACTTTTCTTCAAGTTGCTGAGACATTCCAGTGCATTTCAGTTTTCTTATTTCGACGTCTGCATTGAACAATGCCTCTTTGTGGTGGAACTGGAGATGCCAAACCTGCGGATGCTGACGTGCAAGCAGTCTGTGATTTGGTAACGAAACCTTTAATTTTGTTAATAGTAAAACTAGTTAACGTGCAATTATTGACATTACGATAGAGACAACAACAGTCGTATGACAAAATAATTTGTAAGAAATAGTGTCCCTTTAAAATATAGCCTTGCTGATGTTTTGCCCTTGCTTCAAAGTTGCTCTTTAGCAATTTCCAGAATACGTTTACGACGACATCGTAATGTATTTCCAGGTTAAGAGTAAGAAGATTGACATTATTCTTTGAAGCTATAGTTGTTAGCATTGCACGAAGACCTTGTTATGGATTTCACCACAAGCGAGGTAATACAAAATTAAATGAACAATGACACAGTGGATAATGAAACAGTATGAATAGAAATTAGAACAATTTATGACAAGTGAGGCCAGTGGTGTAGGGGTATGTTGAGTGCCTTGGGGCCAGAAGGTTGCGGGTTCGAATCTGCCTGAAGCCAGTGTGTAGGGACCCTGAGCAAGTCCTTCACAGTTGCTCACATGCTTCGGCTTTAACTCCGATTCAGTGTCCACGCTGTAGTCGGGAGCACCTCTGAGCATAAGTCTTGAAGGGGCGCTTTTAGCAAGTGCTCATACATAGACCTACATACGTACAAAGAATATTTAACCATAGGCACCCATGTAACAGCAAGGCTGTGTTAAGGCACCATATAAATTGTTGTACAATTTTATTATTATTGTAGGCTATATAAATTTAAAACTGTGTTTCATTAACCCAGGGGTTATTCTAAGAAATTTTTAGAACTGCACAAAACGACCTTTTAGTCGTCCGGACCAAATGTTTGATCGTCGAAATCCCGTGAAAATATTACCATTTTGAAACTTTCCCGGCCCCCCCAAAACTGATGACCCTTTTTTTAGTCCTTCGTTCACTATAACACTATGAGTTACTGCACAAAATCTTATTTTCAACTGCACAAATTTCTTTTCCAACTACACACTTTGTGTCCAGCTGCACGTTAAAATAACCCCTGCATTAACCCTTCTTGCTACAATTTCTGACAACTGGATTGTGGTCTTCATATGGTATTTGTGGACACCCTTTTCACTAGGCATATGTAGTGTTGATAATCGGTTGCGCTGTGCTACTTTGTAGTAGTGATTAGGAAATTTTTTATTCATGATTTACACTGTAAACAATTCTAACTGCAACAGAGGAGAAATTGAAGCGTACAAGATTATTACTGAAAGCGGCAGTGCTGTGGGAGAGGCTGTTGAATTACCAAACAAGTCACATAGACCTGTATGAATTGTAGTACAGAAATTCTTTATTGCAGGAACTGCAGACTATGTGGAATGATTGGGTGATAGTGCTCACTGTTTCGGTGTACTTTATCGCAACCTTTATGACGATGCTAGGAGAGATAGGCTATAAGGCATTACAGTTAACTTGCGCTGGATCTAAGACAGGCTACACATCTTCTGAATCACTTTAAACCCTTGTTATGTTATGTTAGCAAAATTACTAATTTCGTTACAATTGATAATGATGTCAGCCTGAAATGAAATGATTGGTTAATTTGTTGACTATAATCGTAACGAAAAGGTTTTCATGATCTGCTGTTTGTTTGCAGGTGAGAGCGCAGTTGGAGGGCAGACTGAATCGAAAGTTCGATACGTTCAGCGCCATATTGGTAGCTACTCAGGTTGTTGCCGGGATCAACTACTTTGTTAAGGTTGGTGTATTAACTTCCTATATAGATTTTAGCGGTTGTTTCATTTCATGATACACACTGGCATAAGGGTCAATGGGTCATGGGTGCGAAAACACGCTAACCCAATAAGGTTGACTCAGCCTTAAAATCCTTGTAAAATGAACAGTAGGACAGATGGGAACCTTGTAGGTTGCCACAGAGATAAATTCAACTCATGTTAAGCTGGTTAAATAAAAAATGTAAAATACTTATTGTTCCCAAATTAAGTATATAATTACACACAGTGTTACGCAAGTGTTGAGTATTGTTATAATGGTGTTGGAATTTGGCGAGTAATTGGCAATATAAAGTCAGGTATAAAGTCCCGCTTAACCTTTTACCTGTTTGCCCCAAGAATATCCGCTGAAAACATGAGCTTAACAGGAAAAATGAATGGGTAAAGGGTTAATAGGGGCCTTTTTTACATATTATAGAGTTTGTCAAGGTGACATAGAATTATTTAATAGAAAACAGATCTGTTACAATTGTATCATGTAATCGTACTGTGCGCTTGTCAGTTTGAGTTCAGAAATTAATATTATTATTTTTTTATTCGTATTATTATTAGTTTTTCGTCCAAGGTAGAAAATATTCCACAGGCTCTAAGAGATTAAAATTTGGTTATAGGTTCTCATCTCATTAATTATTATTATTATTTTTTTTAATAATAATAAAATACATTATTAATTTTTATTATTATATTTAATGTCTTCAAGAAAACACACAAATAACAGGAAATACAATAAATTAGAAAAGTTATAGCTATTGTTACATGTCCTCTGGCTTCGGCTCAGCTAAAGTGCATTATTATTAATATTTTTATTACTATTTTTTTACCCAAGGTACCAAAGATCTTTTGGAATTTCAAAAAATTATGCTTGGAGCTGTTTTTGTGTGTGTTTGTTACTACTACTCTTATTAATTATTATTCCGACATAGTTAGGCCTAGATGTGTGTGCGTGTATCAAGGTGCCTTAAATGGTTACTCACGAGGCACTGGGTGCGCAGACATAAAAATGCATTGCTGATTTTTTAATTGTTCTGTCTGGAGAGTTATTTATTGTTGACAAGTGTGAGTAATTATTTTTGCCATCATCGTGATCATCAGTCATCACGTGCATTTACAATTTGGGTTCAGATGTATGTCTTGCCAAGGTGATGACTAATGATGATGGAATTTAAAAATAAGGGTGTTTTGCTACTTTGGCTGATATTCCAACAGTGGAATAAAAACATGTATGTTTGGCTGGGTTGAAAATTATAGGTTAAAAAATATAAAAATAGCTTGAAATTTTAGATGTTGCTTTCAGTAGTTGTAATTTGTCATTTACGTAGGTATGTGTGTATGCATGTGTATGTATATTTTAGGGTATGTATGAATGTATTGTGTCTATGTGGGTGCTTGTAAGTCTAAACTTTCAATGGTTGCCAAAAGTGGTATAATTATTTTTACATTGTTGTGATTTATGGACATTTGACATGATGGAATTATGTTTAAATTTTATGTTTTCGCGCCTGAAATCTAAATTTATGTGACAGACAAACTGACAGACAGAAGCACCTTTGCATTTTTGGATCTGAAGATAGATCATTTTTACATCATCGCGATTTGTGGACATTTGGATAATAAATCTCTTCCCTAGTTGGATTGATGCAATATTTTTGAAATTTTACGTTTTGGTGCCTGATAGTGGAAAATTTTCTGACAGACAGTATGCAAAATATCAGACAATGACACCTTTGTACATTTGAAAAAAAATTTGAATCTGAAGATAGATCATTTTTATTATTATTATTGTGATTTATGGACATATGAATAATAAATAATTTCTCTAGTTTGAAAAATGCAATCTTTTTTAAACTTTATGGTTTCACGCTTGAAAGTTGAAAATTTTCTGACAGACAATAACACCTTTGCATTTTTCAAAATATTTTCGGATCTGAAGATATATAATTTTTATATTATTGTGATTTATGTACATTTGGATAATAAATCATTTCCATAGTTGGAATGATGCAATCTTTTTTTAATTTGATGTCTCTGCGCCTGAAAGTTGAAATTTTTGTGACAGACAGTACGCATAATGACAGACAGTAGCCCTTTTTCTCATAAATTTCACAAATATTTTTGGAGACTATATTCTGAAATAGAGTCTCCTGGAGGGGAGAGAATATTTAATCTGCCACTGAAATAAAGTTCCCCCCCCCCATTCAACATGAAATGGGATACAGTCACATAATGTTTATAGATAAGCAGGTTATCTGATTTATAGGTAAATAGGTTTGCGTTGTTGAATTAATTAACATACGTTCCCAAAATTATAACTTGCGTTATACCATGTTTGTATAATTATGTTTATTGTGGGATCAATAAATAATTTTGAATTTTGAATTTGAAAATTATTAACTGTCATCAGAAAAATTGTTCTGATGCAGAGTTTCAAACAGAGGAGACTCTGGGAGACTTTATTTGGGGGGGATTTTTATATTGTGACACCAGCACTTTAACAACTTGACGCCTGTGTTCCGTACTTACATGTATATATTAACCCTTTACCCGTTCATTTTTCCCGTTAAGCCCATGTTTTTAGCGGATATTCTCGGGGCAAATGGGTAAAGGGTTAAGTATCTGTTGTTGGCAGACTTTATATATTGCCTTTTAATGACCTTTTACTCTAGGCAGTTGGTTACAGTGTCCCGCATTACACTACATTGTTTTTTTGTTAACAGATACATCTTGGGAACGACGAATACCTTCACGCTCGCATCTACAAGCACTTCAGCGAAGGTCCAAAGCTCGACGGAGTTCAGCATCCGAAGACAAAGGACGAACCATTGGTGTACTTCCAGGAGTAGGATGTAATTGTGCGTTAGAGGTGGTGCCATTATGTGCATTGGAGGTGCCATTATGTGCATTGGCGGTGCCATTTGTGCGTTGGAGGTGCCATTATGTGCGTTGGAGGTGCCATTATGTGTGTTGGAGGTGCCACTCACTCAGAGCCTAAACGATTCTTATAAAATTTTCTGGATTTAGTTTGCTTGCAGCAGTTTTTTAGACAACTGTTTTTTGTATGGTTTTTCTGATGAATATTTTGTGGAATTACTGGAGAAGAAATTTGGAGCAAGAATGATTGCATTTTGGGTAGCTAGCTAGATCACTGCTTGGCATTTGGTTGTTTTGCGTTTGTGATGCAATCAATTGATTTTTTGCATTTGTGAAGCGATCAATTGATTTTTTGCATTTGTGAAGCGATCAATTGGTTGTTTTGCATATGTGATGCAATCAGTTGATTGTTTTGCATACGTGATGCAATCAGTTGGTTGTTTATGTTTGTGAAGTAATCACAATTCTGTAGACTTGCAAAATATTTCTGTCTTAAGTGTCTTTTCTGTTTATTTAACAGGCATGTTTTACAAATAGAAAAATGATTTGAAGGTATTTCTCTTAGAATAGCTCTTAATTATAAAAATGGAATTCATTAGATACAATACAATGTCTATAGCTTTCCTTGCAAGTGCTTTCAACAATTCGTGAGCTAAAATTTAGTTTGGTTCTATGTGGCTGCAAAGAAAAGTATTAGTTAGATTTTAAATGCCCAGTAACAGTAACTACTTCTGTGTTGCTACAGGCTGTGGACATTGGCTATTAAGTCTTTGCTGATGTTCATAAGGTGATTAAGGTGATTTTTATTTCTTGAACTTGGACAATTGCTGCTGATCATCACTTACATAGTATTGAATTAAAGTTGGTTTGATAAGTGTTTGCGATGTTAACATTCCTGTGTTGAAAAAGTATTACATCTTGATAATTGCATTGAACAGAGTGTAGAGTGTATGTCTTTTCTCATATGTACTTTGTGACACTTAAAGAGAAATGTCGTAGAAATGATGGAATCACGATTAAAATGAATTGTTCCAAGTGCTACAAGTGTTGTGATCATAGCTGGTTATGAAATGTGCATATGTAAACGTATGCGCTTTTATATTGTATTGTATTAGAACATTTAGAGCGCCTCTACTAGGTTGAACTTTTCAGAGGCGCTCTCAGTTTGCAAGACCACAAGGCAAGAAAATATAGGTTTTTCAGAAAAGAAACTGAGGAGGAGAGATTACCAGAGCTAGAATTAGAGATCGGAACAGATGATTGACTGATATTCAGATCCCTCAAATAAGCCTAAATCAATATGAAGGCATTCCTGAAGCACACAGCTTCTTTCCATTATTACGTTTGTGCGCTTTCTGCCCCTCGCCTCATTTGACCAGATAGGTGTTTAGATTCAATGCTGTGTATTAGGTGCTGTTCTCTTTCACGATATATGCTTTGCTGCCAGTAGGATTGACACCGTCTAAAATTCTCCATTTTTGAGTCTTCGGACCGACACATGCACAGTTGCACACATACACACACAGCTACAATGCTACATTCACACGTACACAAACATACACACATACCTACATTGTCCCATACACGCACGCACACAAACACCCGCACACCTATAGGGCCTACACGCTTGACGCGCACACACATACACGGTACACCTATGGACACAGAGAGACAGACAGACGTGCACACAAACAAGAACTGCTTTGGTGAACAGGGTTTATCAGTTAATGTGCACCTGCTTATTGGAACTCTCGCAGTACCTCTCATTTAAGTGGTGGACCGGTGGATTATCAGAAGGGGCCCATTGGATGGTGATGGTGATCACAGCACCCTGGCCGGCTCTAAATGCGGTCCTGTCCACTAGCGACACCTAGCGAACGCTAATCGAAAACTGGGTTTAGTGCAGCGCATGTTGACTACATGGTTCGCTGGTTCAGCCTCTAAAATTTCTGTATCCGCCCGTCTCTGGTAATCTTTCCTTATCGTCTCAAATCAACTGCCTTTGTCTTGTGGTCGATCGCACCAAGATCTATAGACATATTGAAAGAACATTGGATCGCACAGGGAGCGATTCTCAAAGGCTTTGAGAGAAACGCTTTACAAATGGTCACATACATTTGTACAATACAATAAATACAAAACAATACAATACAATACAATAACAATACAATACAATACAATAACAATCGATGATCGATCGATGTCAATGGCGGTTGAGTGCATTAATTGGGTTAACCAGTCCTGAACAAAAGAGAAGCAGGAGATGTCGCCCCAGTGCTTTCCTGTTCCAACCGATCCCTCAGTGACAGTCATAATGCAAATCTGGACCGAAGAAGTCGAAATAGCTAGTAGTCTTAAGTTCAGATCCAAATGACATGCAATTTGAGAATCGATAAATGCGCCGTAACTGGTCGTGATCGTAATCTCCAAGCTTCTAAATCGACACTGAAAACTCATGCCTGGCAGCCTGGGCATCGGCATATTCACGAGCGTCGCGTCAAGTCGTAGAAGCTGTCCAAGGGGTATAGTTCAAAGGAGGCCCGCGTCCGGTTTTTAGAGGGGCAGGTTAGATGCTAGGGTGACCCTGGGTGGGAGTAGCATAGGTGAAGATATGGAAGGTGGGGAATCATGAGAATCGGGGTAACATACAATACAATACAATACAATACAATACAATACAATACAATACAATACAATACAATACAATACAATACAATACAATACAATACAATACAATACAATACAATACAATACAATACAATACAATACAATACAAAACAATACAATACAATACAATACAATACAATACAATACAATACAATACAATACAATACAATACAATACAATACAATACAATACAATACAATACAATACAATACAATACAATACAATACAATACAATACAATACAATACAATACAATACAATACAATACAATACAATACAATACAATACAATACAATACAATACAATACAATACAATACAATACAATACAATACAATACAATACAATACAATACAATACAATACAATACAATACAATACAATACAATACAATACAATACAATACAATACAATACAATACAATACAATACAATACAATACAATACAATACAATACAATACAATACAATACAATACAATACAATACAATACAATACAATACAATACAGATGGAAGGTGAAGAATCATGAGAGTCGGGGTAAGATTTCTTAAAATTCTCGGTAGTCTAGATAATATACTATTAGGCCTATATGAGATGTTGCGGAATTTGGCCGCGTTAAACGCGAACACATTGTATAGGCTACATGTATGCTGTTAATAATAGTAACGTAGGGTGGAGTGGGGCAAAAGGCCTAGGTGGGGTGAAACGCCTAGGGCCTTCGTAGAGCCTCTGCAGTATTTAAGCGCTATAAAATTATACATAATATGCTGGCGCCATCTGAAGTTACCTTCTGATATCGAGTTTGTTTATTTCGGTTCGCGGTAAGTGAAAATATTTCATTTCTTAATTATTTGGACACTTTTGCTAAATGTTGTGACCTCACAGTTTGACGATTTGCGAAAGCAAGTGGTATGCGATTCGATATAGTTATGGGCAGACAGACAGAGCTCGCAACGACGTTTTCAATGATATCTTGATGTATTAGCGATATTGCAGGATAACGACACTGTAAATATTTTAGATAAATCGGGGCTTTTGGGGTAACACGCCCACCCTCTATATGGGGTGAAACGCCCATGGTGGGCGTTTTACCCCGCAACGACCCACGTGTAAAGTAGGCTTGTTGCTAAATTCTTGTTCGCTTGCTTGCTATTGTGATAATCGTTTTGGTAGGGTATGGTAAATGAGTCTGCAATGAATTGTTTTTAGATTACATCATGGTACGTGTCTACAAGCGAAAGTCGGAAAGAGGAGAGTATGGTGAAGAGAGACTTGCTACAGCATTGGAAGCCCTTAGTCAGGGCATGCCTCTCATTCAAGCGAGTAGGGAGATGGGCATACCCGCGCGAACCTTGCGCCGACATCGTGACCACCATACCACGATGCCAGGTGTGTTGAAGTTGGGATGCCATACGCCAGTACTATCTGTTGCCCTTGAATCTGAACTTTGCAATCATATAAAATATATGGAAAAGGCTTTGTACGGTCTCACTCCAAGAGATGTCAGACGTCTTGCTTTTGACATGGCCGAGGCAGCAGGCATCAATCATAGGTTCTGTATGAAAAGTCAGATGGCTGGGAAGGACTGGCTCTCTGGGTTCTTCTCAAGATATCCAGATCTTTCAATACGTGCGCCACAGGGAACAAATCTATCGCGTGCAGTGGCTTTCAACAGACCTAAAGTCAAGCAATTCTTTGACGTCTACAGGCAACTACTTGTTGATGTTCCATACAAGAATGAATTGGAAGACAAGTTGAAAGTCGCGGAAGCACGTTCTTCCGCCATTGCTTCCAAGGCCGCTGCGAAGAGTGCCGCTCTCATTAAGAGCCTGGAGTCAACGAAACAAAGGAAACGCAGTTCAAACGACGACCCACAGCCTTCGACGTCAACAACCGGACGGAAGAAAAGAGCGAAACTTCTTCCTAAAACCAAAACCGCAGCGAAACAAAGGAAACGCAGTTCAAACGACGACCCACAGCCTTCGACGTCAACAACCGGACGGAAGAAAAGAGCGAAACTTCTTCCTAAAACCAAAACCGCAGCGGTGAGAAGTAAGAAGCGCAAAGCGACACACGATGATACCAGCAGTGAAGACGAGGAATGGCCATGCCTGATATGCGGCGAACCTTTCGCTAACAGCATGTCCCGTGAGAAATGGGTCCAGTGCCAACAGTGTGCGAAGTAGGCACACGAGGCTTGCACAGATGGTTATTCCTATTTCACCTGCCAAAACTGCGAGTCTGACTAGACTAGGCCTAGGCTACTGCATTTTATAACTGTAGTTGGTATATGATGCATGTCCATTCCTGATCTTGGTTACTCGATTCACCTGATTCTTGTTGCCAAGTGTTTTTTACTTCTGACTGCTGCGGCTGCTGTGATAGTCTATCGAGTGAGCTGTGTCTTGTGAGCTGGGACTTGCTACGAGAGATCTAATGGACATTATTGACAGTTTTTGTATTTTTTAATAGGCCTGGGACATTCTGCACGTATTCGGCTGTGCTTAGGTCACTTTCAGTGCATGTGTAGGCCTATTGGACTGTCTAATAAATCTTATGTGTTCTCATTTTTCAGCATTATAACTAAAGTTACACAGTGCGGGGTAAAACGCCCACCCATGGGCTTTTTGCCTCACACGTGTGGGCCTTTTACCCCACCCACGGGGCAAGACGCCCTTTTTGGGTGTCGAAAGAAAATCATCCCCACACATTACTGATGCTGTAGATAGACATTATTATGGTACTTTTATACAGCAAAATGAATGATGTATCTACCTGCACATATTTCATAGTTATAGTGTAATAACTTTTTGAGATATGACAATTGACCTGAAAAGTGGGCCTTTTGCCCCACTCTACCCTATTCTATATATAAACACGAAACCATTATACGGCCTATATTTAGGCTATTCTCAATAGTCAATGCTACTATTCACTGACAAAGAGGCTTGCGATCAACCGAAGCATGTCGAAAACAAGCGGCCTGCCTTAGGAATGCATCAACATATTAGGCCTAGGCCTATTATATACATCATACAATGTAGCCTATTATATACAAATAGGCCTACAATCCCAACATAATTATATATTATATAGGTCTCAATTATATCTGGCAGCATATAGCTGACATAAAATATATATAGCCTATCAATGTTATGTTCACATATCATATATTGTCGTCAACCACATAGGCCTATGCTTGTATATATATATATATATATATATATATATATATATATATATATATATATAGCCTACTACTACTACTCACTATTATATATATACCGTATAAACTCCCACACGTCTAGGCACGGGGGAACTTGCCCTGGATTTTGAATTGAGATATGCACAATTAAATTGATTGTTTTAATGAAACAATTGAAATAGGATATAGGGCATACTCACATCATTCTGGACCAAGTAGGCCCTAGAATGTGAAGAATGTAATAGCCTAGAAGATGGACAACAACGCAAGGAGTCGGAGATCTCTCTGAGTGAGTAGATATTGGGAACGATCGAGCTAAGCCATGGCTGTTTTTAAGGAATTTTTAGAACTGCGCAAGTCCTTATTTCCTTTCCCATCCTCCATGGTAAATTCCTTCCAATCGGAGGACAATTGTCTTTTATGCTAGTTTTAACTGCACAAAATAGTCCATTTAGAACTGCACAATTTTGTGCACAACTGCACGTTAAAAAACCTGAGCTATAGGCCTAAGTAAAAATTACGTCGTTTAGAGCATAATAGTAGGCCTAGTGGTTGCCATTTAGCCGATTATGTAGGCTGCGCGAGATGCAGTACGAGAATTGTATGAAAGAGCGGGGGGAAACAGTAAGCTACTGTGATCAACGTTAACATAACATTTTATTTGGTAACCAACATAATATGCATGTAGTAAATAAAAATCACGTCAAATTATGTCTACAGATTTTTCGCTGTAGCCTACACATGCAGGCATAGGCGTAGGCCCTACGGGAGATTTTAGGAGTGGGGGGGGGGCAAAGATTGAACTTCTGCCCGAAAAATATATCCGTCAAACCGTAAAAAAAGTTGACGACCTTTTTTCCTTTTTTTTAGTCATTTGGTCTGCCTTTGCCCGAAAAACCGGACTTGCCCGAAAGTTGATGACCTTTTTTTAGTCATTTGGTCTGCCTTTGCCCGAAAAACCGGACTTGCCCGAAAGTTGATGACCTTTTTTTTAGTCATTTGTCTGTCTTTGCCCGAAAAACCAACCAGACTTGCCCGAAAGTGGG
Organism: Lumbricus rubellus; assembly: GCA_945859605.1. NCBI lineage: Eukaryota > Metazoa > Annelida > Clitellata > Crassiclitellata > Lumbricidae > Lumbricus > Lumbricus rubellus. The sequence goes on from OX243828.1 coordinate 20,780,796, forward strand.
GGGGGGGCAATTGCCCCCCCCCCCCCCTGCACCCCCGCCTCGTACGCCTATGCTTGATGCAGGAGATACAAGAGCTAGCCTATTAGGGCGTGTGATGAAGAATTTGTTCGGTTGAATCCCCAACTATTGGCAATGATTCTCACCCGAGCGTGGGTGTGATGGGTAGCCTAGTTGTTATTGTAAGTCATCGCTTATTATAGGCTATATAAATTATTTTCATGAAAACGCGTCAATAATAGGCCTGCATGCTCTGGACTCAACTAAGTGAGACCAGAATCGAAAAGAACTATCTTCAATAACATGTGAAATATATATTATAGGAACATAGAGAGGAACGGGTGTATACGCTGGTAGACAGCGTGTAGCCTATTCACCTAAAATATATGGGTCTAGTGCTCTTAGTTTCGTAAACAAGGGTAGGCTATACGTGGGTGCATACGGCACGTACAGAGTGTACTGACCTCGTAAAAAGTAAAGAAAAATGTCTGAAACACATAAACAAAAATCTGTCGAGAAGACGGCTGAAGACCTCGACTATAAGACAAAAAAGTTAAACTACAATAATTATCAAATTAGTTCGAGTAGAGGCCTAATAAGGCGGCTGACTCATTTGACCAGTACAGCCTTGACTTTCGCCAATTTGACCAGTACAGCCTTGACCTTCGGACAATTTGACCAATACCAGCCTAAAAAACTGAGTGCCCGCGCAGTTTGACCAATATAGCCTTACTTTTTCAAATTCGACGTCTGTCGTAAAAAAGTAAAAAAGTAAAAAAGTAAAAAAGTAAAAAAGTAAAAAAGTAAAAAAAATTTTTCTCTGGCGTATGTAAAATGGACTACTCGAAGAAAACTGTTACTGAATTACGAAAAATCGCCGAGCGCAGCGGCAAGCATGCATATTTTACAAGACGGTGGATAGCGAAGTTCATTGCTAAAATTGACGCCCACACCCGCGAATGCTACGACGATGAATGCTCATGCAAGAATCCACAGCCGGATCGACAACAAGGGCCAGGCACGATTACCGTCGTTCGTCGTCGGCGCAATGGCAACTCACCCCTGTGTGATGTTAGTTTGATCGACAACGAGATCATCGTCGTTAATTGTCAATGCAATGGCAACTCATGCCTGTGTGATGTACGAGCATGAGTGAACTACGACGCAGATACGGGATTACAATATCGCAAACGATTTTACACCGTTGGTTTATAATCGTGTCACAATGTCACCAAGTCTTCGTTATTAATCCACGAGTTGAACGAGTCTGGGTAGCCTAACCACTTCACGAGACATTTCTTCCCGCGTTTCCTAATCACTTTTTCGATTCTAAATATTTCTTGAGTTGTTTTCTGTAGCTCCTGCTCATAGAATGACCCCTGTATTTCCTCAGAATTAGAATCAGTGATCTTGTAAGTTGGCGGATCTGTATATTGAACCTGAGATACTACAAAAACCTCCTCCACCCATCTAGTCGTATAACCCTTTTCAAAAATGCTCTTCTTCTTAGTTATTCTGACCCGATCGCCGACTGAAAACTTTGGTGTAATAGGCTCTGAAATCTCATCGCCGTATAAATTCATAAATACAGTCTTTTCGTTCACTTTCATACTAGCCTTCGCGGGGGTCATTTTAATTGAAGAATGTCTCGTTTGATTATAATTACTAACCATTTCGTCTAATACATCGATATATCTTCTAGTTGAATTAGCAGTAAAGTACTTGAACATTTTATCTTTCATCGTACGCACCCATCTTTCTGCGATACAACTTTTACCCTCGTTCTCGGTAGAATACAACTCGACTAAATTCTTTACATTTTTGTTATAAAATTCTTTCCCTTTGTCGCACCAAACTTTGACTGGCTGTCGACCACCCCCGAGTATCTTCACGAACCCATCGGCTGTAGACTTCCCACTCTTGTCATGTAATGGAACGATCCACCCATACTTGGAAAACACATCTATGACGGTCAATAGAAATTTCATGCCATCATTATCTCTAGCGAAAGCCTGCATGTCGATTAGATCAGCCGCCCAAATCTGGTCAATCCCGCCAACACGGACCCGCCTCGTCCTAAAATTTCTCACTACTGGTTTGTGTAATTCATTCGCTAATTGATTAGTCCATTTCAGGTCCTGCTGTAATTCTAGGCTTTTTTTAAACCCAAACCTAGGCTTGTTTTAGCTGACAAGATGGGTTTGACTATCGCCCTCTCTACGCGTTCCCGCAGACTTGGATTAGGTATATTATTCAACTGGTTTATCATTGCTCTATCAGCGACATTCCTAGAAGCCGTATCAGTGTGTTGATTGTATGCCAGGTCGTGGACGTATGCCGCGCTATCTACCCTGTTTATAGGTTTGCTCCAATCTTTGGGGGTTTCGTTGGGATTCAGACGCAAATCTAGTCTAGTACCAGGGCCAGTAAACTGATGGCCTGGCAAATGTAATTCGCCCGGAAATTTAGCCCAAGGTAATTTAATGTTGCTAGTGGCAGCGTTCAGCGAACTAACTAGATCACCACCTTGCGCAACAGCGGGCGCCTTCACGAATTGAGTTTTTGTTTTTCCGCATACGACGCAAACACCTCTGAGCATCGATCTCCCATTATTAGCCACGACGTTCTGCACATCTCTCGTCTGGGTCTGTTCTTTACATTTTACGCAATACATTTCGTTTTTTAATAATATATATTTTTAAAAATGGAGATTAGAGATATGAGTTGGGGCACCGCGCTCTCGAAAAGATTCAATAATCCGTTGTTACCCAAAAGCATACGTGGTTTGATAGTTGGGAAATCGGCGTGTGGAAAAACAACGCTTCTTCTCAATCTTTTACTCAGACCAGACTGGTTGGATTATAATAACTTACAAGTATTCGGCACTTCTCTGTTTCAACCGGAATATCGTATTATCAAAAAAGCATACGAAGAAAAATTACCGAAAGCAGCGATCGTTCGGTTGTTCGAGCACCGAGATGAAATCGTGGGCCTAAATGCGTCACCAGACCTTGTTATGGAGGAAATGGCAAAAAACTCAGAAGCTAAATCCGATATAATTGCCAAGTTCTTTGAGAGCGCCGATGATGTACCAGACCCGAGAGATTTGAGCGCTGAAAAGAAGAACCTGATGATTTTTGATGATCTTCAATTGGAAAAACAAAACAAATGTGAAACGTATTACAATCGGGGGAGGCATAGTAATGTAGATTGTTTTTACCTCGCCCAGAATTATTTCAAATTACCGCGCCAAACAATCAGAGAAAATGCGAACTTTATTTGCCTGTTCAAACAAGACCTGAAAAATTGTAATCATATTTACAACGATCACGTGAGTACAGACATGCCGAAAGATGAATTTAGAAAACTATGCAAAACAGTATGGGAACAGCCTCATGGATTCGTGGTTTTAGACCTGACTAGCGACAAGTACAATGGCAAATACCGAAGCGGACTCGACGAATTTTATATAATCGAGGATCCGCCATTGTAAAATTGTATTGTATAGTAAAAATGGAATCATCGCTTCTCAAACAGATATCGGAAAACACGGAAAAGACGGCCTGCAACACGGAACCAAAAACATCATTTTCCATTTTTCTCAGCGAAAAGAGCACGCGAATCAGAACGAAGTTTAATCCGCTACTCGAACTGGAGAAGAATAAGAAATATGAAATGGCCTTAGTTGCCCTCGAGACGTACTATTCTTTTCCTAATATCGATGCGACAAACAACGGCTTCAGGTATTCGCCGAATTCCAGCACAGATTGGGTAAACATTGCAGTTCCAGAGGGTTGCTATGAAATAACGGATATCAACGAATATATACAGAGAGTCATGAAGGGGAATGGGCATTTCGATGGAGTAAATGGAAATTACTGTATCTCAATAGCGCCAAACACCAATACTCTGAGGTCTGTGGTGAATATAGAAGCAGATTATATGGTTGACTTTACGCCAAAGAATTCGATTGGAAAGGTTCTAGGTTTCAACAGATGGATCTATTCGGGCGGATACAACGAATCGGAGGACTTGGTAAATATAATGAGTGTAAGCAGCCTGAGAGTGACCAGCGACATTATCGGGTCTTCGTACACTAACGGAACATCGGAAAACGTGATATATTCTTTTTTCCCAAACGTAGGCCCCGGTTACAAGATTATCGAAGTGCCGCATAATTTGATATATCTCCCGATTTTGCTGTCTACAATTTCAACGATGGAAACGAGGCTCACAGACCAACACGGGAACCTACTAAATCTTCGAGGTGAAGATTTGGCGATTCGATTTCACATCAGGGAAGTTTGAAAGTTTTTGTAATTTATTAATAAAATGAATCGTTACACGCGCGTAAAAGTTAATATTTCAGAAGCGCAACAAGACAAAATTAAAAGATCACTTCAAGCGGGGAGCGGCGTGAGTATCAAACTATCGCACGATGATTTGAAAGGCGATCACGTTTTGGCTCTCACCCAGGCGCAAATCAATAAAATGGCGGCTGCCTACCAAAAAGGAACTGGCATGATTATTAAAATGAGTAAAACGCAATTGGAGAACAACAAGAAAGTCGAAGGTGGATTCATAGGCGCTATACTTCCGTTTCTAGCGACAGCGGGACGGTTCCTTCTTGGTAGCGTACTGCCAAGTTTAGCACAGGGCGCATTAGGTGGGTTAGGTGCTGCGGCTGGATCGAAACTTGTCGATAAAATCAGCGGTTCGGGCGTAATGTATGTCAAGAAAGGTGACATAGCGTGCAAAATAAGAGCGGCCGGAACCGGGTTGTACTTGTCTCCGTGGCAAAAAGGCGCATCGATAATGGGATCCGGGCTGTACATGAAAACAGGGTCGGGCTATGTGAGTGGCGAAGGACTTTTGCTCGGCCCCAACTCGCCGTTTCGAAACATTCCGATTCTCGGCATGATATTATAAATTATCATATGTAAAATGTCGAGACCAATACACAAATTTGGAACTAAACCAACTAGACCGGTAGAGGTTAGAACGCAGCCCGTTTCAGTCTTTTGGAAGATTACGAGCGGTGTTACCCGCACCCCAGTAAGACAACTAGGGGGTCTGCGATGGAAGATTTTTGCGCAAAATGATATCACGATACAACCAAAGACAGCAAATACGCTAAGGCTTGGACTCGGTGTAGAAATGGCGGCCGGTCTTTGTCTCGTTTCCCTCAGACAGGCTATCAAAGAACGACGATGCAGCCTACTAGACGGAGTGATTTCAGAAGATGTGATTGATGATATCATAGTTTCCATTCAAAACAACTCCGATTCGGCAGTAACAATAAATGAAGGAGATTCGCTATGCTGTGTAAACTATCAACGGTAAAAAAAATATATATTGCTAATAAATAAAAGAATGGAATACGAAGGCATCAAACTCTATCCAAACCTAACAAATATAACACCCTCCGCGCCGGAAGGTGAAATACAAATAGCCGCGGGGTCTGCACAAACGTATCGACTTCAGAAGATTAGCGAAATCAAAAAGGAGATCGAGCAAGAACGCGACAAAAGAGCAGCGTTGAGTAAAAAGTACCATAGAAGTGTGAGCGTAATCGGCGTAGTAGACAACGTCCTCATGGCGATCACGATGGGGCTTGGAATTTCGGGAATCGGTGTACTAGCCACCATAATTGCAACCCCCATCGCTATTGCTATGGAAGGGACAGCGCTAGGTGCGGGGCTATTGAGTATAATTGGCAGCCGAATCTGTAAAAAGCTCGCCCTGAAGGCGGAGAAGCATGAAAAGATCAAAACGCTAGCTGACGCGAAGCTCAACACGATCAGCGACCATATTTCAAAAGCACTCGTGGATGATCACATTTCAGACGAGGAATATTCTCTGATTCTAAGTGAGATTGAAAAATTCAATGGCATGAAAGAAGAAATCAAAAGTAAGTCGAAAGTTGCGGCGGCCGCGATGGACGAGGAAACGAAACAATCTCTCATCGATCGGGGAAGAGAGGAAGTCAGGCAGTCCTTTCAAAGCATGTTTGAGAAAAATACCGAATCTGTGAGAAAGACGACTAACGCGAACATGTATGAAATCATGTAGACTTGTAGAGTTTTGTAGACCTATGTAGACCTATGTCGCTATGTCTGAAAATACGTCTAACTTGTGTTTTTACACATGTCGAAAAACATGTCGAAAAACACGTCGAAAAACATGTAGAAAAACATGTCGAAAAACATTAAATTTTTTATTAAAAATGTCGTTTCTAAAGATAGATGACCCGGCGAAAAGAAATTTCATAGTCGAAGAGTTTCTGAAATCCAAGAAGAATATCCAACAGAACTTTTTATCGGAGAGATTGGGGGATTCGGGGCTGCAACAAGAATTAACCAAGCTGTACAAGCCTATCGTCGATTCGCAATCCGCAATTTCCAAAGAGCAAAATGTCTTACTATCCGCCATCAAAGAAAACTCGATAGCTACTACAAACGCACTACAGACGCTACCCGCTTCGTTGAAGATTCAATTTCCTCAGTATCCCTCGATAGAAGCGTATAGCGACGATCCGACTGAGGATATTAGAACTTTAGAATTAGGTGATGTAGCCACCAAGTACCTTCATCAATACGCCTCCGATAGAAAAATCGTAGACACGACGTTCGGAATACGATCAAAAAATAGTCAATTCTACATCGGCGACACTCCGATTTTTATTCAAGGAGACGATGTGACGGTTGGAAATAAGACGTATAGCGGAACTCCGGGGCTTTGGGAGTTGTTGACGATGAAACAGCCGAACACGTCGATATACGATAATAATGATAGAGACGATTACGCCGAGATTCTACTCGCGTCGGATGCTATCAGACAGCCAAAAAATCCTAACAAACCGAAAGCATCTTCGAGCGTCAAATATCGGGAAATTATCAAGCCGATATGGGAAAAGAGGACTCGTAATGCGGTGGGTAAAGGCGTGGGTGGTGTAATCGTTATTTCCGAAGATCCAAACGTATTAGCGAAACAGCTAGAACTACGATTTCAAAGCTTCAAAGCAGGGAATACCGGTGTGAGAAACGAGATCGTGGCGATGTGCGACGCGTTATTGAGGCAGGAAGTGCTGAGTAAAGATGCTTACAAAAATATAATGATGGTATTGTAAAATGCAGGAAAAATGCAGGTCATTAATAGAAGGAGGTATAGAAAACAATACGTTATCGGAGGATCGGGAATATTCGATACAATTTCGGGATTTTTCAAACGACTAGTAACGTCGAACGCCGCCAAACAATTAGCAACGACCGCTCTCAACGCGAGTAAAGACGCGGCGAAAGAAATTGGGAAAAAGGCCATCGACGTTGGGAAAACAACCGCAATCGACGCTGGTAAACGATTAGTAGACAAAGCAGTGGCCAAACTGTTTACTCCTGCCCCTACTCCTACTCCCACCTCCAAGAAAATTACGCCAGAAACTATACAAATTTTAGAGCGGCTGAGCGGCGTCGGGTCGAGCCCAAATATCTCGAATATCCCGAATATTAATAATCTGATGATGGGGGATGGTCTGAAGAAGAACGGCGTCATGTCGATACAAGATTTAGTACGCTCGCTAAACGGCGCCGGAATGAAGGTCGCGTAAAAAATATATTATCGCGTAGTAAAAAGTAGTAAAAATGCAATCATCTGATATTCTGAGATTTACCGAACAACCATTGAGCGATGAAAGCGTCGAACGTTACGAATGGTACGAGTATGAGCCGATATCGGGGGCGAATCTAAACACCTCCGGCGAGATTAGAATAAATATCGAACTTCAAGATCTATTTTGCCATCCGGCAGAATCTTACCTGCTGTTCGAGGGTAGATTGACGAAGGCGGACAACCCCACCACCTTCTACGTCAATGCCGATGAAGCAACTCTTACGAATAATGGGCTCATGCATCTTTTCAGTCAAATTTCGTATTCACTGTCGAATCAGGAAATTGAATCGTTATTTCACCCAGGTCAAGCAACGACGATGCTCGGATTACTCAAATACCCGAATGATTTTCAACTAGCTCAAGGTCTGAATCAGTTGTGGTACAAGGACAGCGGGGCGACGGCTGCTATCGCGAATAATCAAGGTTTCGCCGTGAGACAGTCGTATATAATTCAAAAACCAAATGCCAAAGGTACTTTTAGCTTTGTAGTTCCATTGAAGCATATTTTCGGATTTTGCGATGATTACGACAAGGTTGTTTTTGGTGTGAAACATACGCTAACTCTGGTTCGTAAAGCCGATGATGACGCAATTTTTAGATCAGCCGCCGCGGGCGCAGTGGCCGCAGGGAAAGTTAGGCTGGATAAAATCTCATGGTTCATGCCGCACGTTATTCCCGCGGATATGGAGAAGATGCAATTGTACAAAACGATCGAATCGAAAGCGTCGTTGCCAGTTGCGTACAGAGCCCGTCAATGCGATACCACCTCCGTCGCACAGTCGACTAATTTTAGCTGGAGACTTAGCGTCAAGACATTACCTGAGAAACCTAGGTACATCATCTTGGGTTTTCAAACCGACAAAAGCGGCGATCAAGAACACAATCCATCCGTTTTCGATCATTGCGATCTGAAGAACATGTTCGTGATGATGAACCAGGACCGATACCCAGTTGTCGACTACAACCTATCATTTCCGAATCAACAATTCGCGCGGGCGTACCGAGCAGCAGCCGCGTTCAGTGAAAAATACTATGGAATGGACGAACTAATGACGCAATGCAATATCACACCCTCGGATTTCAAAGATCTGTTTCCGATTATGGTGTTTGACGTGAGCAAGCAATCCGAGCGTCTGAAGTCATCGGTGGTCGATATCCAGATCAAAGGCACGTTCAATACGGCGCCGCTGGCTAATACGGAAGCATACGCAGTGGTGATTTCAGACAAGTTACTGAGGTTTCAATCGGATGGTCAGAAAATGAGCGTGGTATATTGAAGTTCATGATAGAATGGGCGATGAAGAATAATGAGACTTACAGATACCTATCGTACGTATATGAACGATAGGTATCTACGACTACCTAGTACAAAAACTCGACCTGCAATCCGCCTCCGCCCCTGAGAAGAAGGCGACCGGCTGTTGGCCTGTTTCCGGATATGACAGAATATACCCTCATACCGAGCTTATCGTTGGCGTTGAAAAATATGGCGACGGTTGGTAATACGAGCGATATTCTGCTGCCAACCGTTGATCCACCAGCCATGCATTCAAAAAGTTCGTTACTTTGTATCTCGTCTTTGACATACGAGATTCTGATTATTTTTTCGCCCGGACTGTCATTTCCTATCAAGAAATTCGCGAATCCGCCAAGTCGATATACGCCCGTACGAGGAATAGTTATTAAGCCCAAAGACGTCGTATACGCCGAATCCGTATTGATGGCAACGACCGTTAGTTGATGGTGCATTACATATACGCCTCCGAATGCTCCACCATGCGTTGCATATGTGCCCGAGAATGCGCCACCACTTACGATTGTGGTTGCTCCCCCTCCACCCTCCTTCAACACACAAATAGCCGGTCCGGTTGTAGGTCTCCAATTCGCGGATAATGCTGGTGCCGCTGTTATAGCTCCAGCCGTTCCTTCGAACCTATATGTAATACCGCTCGTCGTATTTCTCACTAGATTGCCCGGGGATACCCTCATACCCGAAACGTAATCTCTAGGGGCGATATCCGCTGTTTTATCAACGACTAGGGCAGTAGCCTGGGCTGAACTAATAGCGTCACCCCCGTTACCTGTAAAAGGGTAATCAGTCGGTAACCCTACGAGATGATGGCCATTCATATTTAGATTCCCAGTCGCCGGATTTGCTCCATCTACCCTTAGAAAAGTACTGTTTACTTGGGACAGCGTAACGCCCCCTGCAATTATTCTTTGCGTAGATCCTGAATCCGTATGGCCAAATTTATCAACAGGCATTTTGAAAATAATAATTTTTATTAATTCAGGGACGTAAGAATGCCGCTGAAAAGTCACGACACAAAATGTTCGTAGCGATGGATGAAAAAGCGTGTATGCTGAGGTATTCGAACTCGTCTAGAAAAACTATGTTACTTCCGATTGAATGGTTGCACGAACCTTCCATGCTCCCTCCACCCGCAATTTGCATGTACGACAACCCATTTTTATACAGGTGGACGGTGCCATACGCGTTATTACTATTGTTACAAAATTCTATGTACACCGAAACGATATAGTACCCGGCTTTACTGGGGAAGAAAGAAGTCGTTCCGATACCTTGTTCAATACCGTGTTTTGCGGTACCGCATCTTATTCTGTCCAAAGTAACTGCAGTGTGGGTTCTAGCGATTATAGCCTGTTGAGTTGAACTGCAAGCGCTAACCGCGGGTCCTACCACCGCCGCCACTTTCGAAGTAAGTTGTTCATCGACGTATTTCTTATTCGTCAAATGATTATTGTCGGTCGGGACGTCGTCGTGATTCTGCAGTAAATCTATTACTTGCCCCCGACTCACGGCCTCATCTATTCCCGCTTCCAGAGTATTCGCTGTATTCGCTGTATTCGTTGTAGGCAGACCTCTAATAGTATGACCGCTCATATTTAGATCTCCGGTCGCGGGGTTTGCTCCATCCAGCCTTAGAAAAGTACTGTTTACTTGACTTTCAGTAACTCCGCCGGCAATTACTCTCTGTGTAGATCCCGAATCTGTATGTCCAAATTTATCAACAGGCATTTTTTACATCTGAATATAATTTTCAGTGCAGGCTGTTTATAACTTCTTGAAAACTCACTCCATCTTTGCATGTTTTTTTCAGGACGTGCAGGCATAGATGACCGCAAAACACTTCGTTGTCAGGCTGTACGCGTTCGCTATTGTAGTACACGGGACTCTGCAAATACTCTAGCAGTTCTGTAGGAGGGGACAGGCCATAGCTGTCGAAATATATTTTGTCCTTGCCGTTTTTTGAAAAAGCGACCCAGTGCGAGCCGGTTCCATTAGAATCGTCTAGATTCAATATCCCGCATTCTGTCCGGCTAGGTTTCTTCGGCAGCTCGTCTCTGAGAAATACTCCCCGGAAATTAGGGATATTGAGCTTTTTCGCGGCATCTAGTAGTTCAAAATTTGTCAACGGATGATTCGGGAGAATAACGCCTTCGACATTTATATTTTTCACAGTTGTATAGCTCATTTTAATATTTCATCTAGATGTTTCACAAACTAATGAGCTTTCGAGCTTCTACGCAGGCGAGATAATATTTATGTCTGCAATTTTTGCATTCATTCGCCTTTCCATCTTTTTGAAATCGATTGTTGACGTATTCCGATATGTTCTGATTTACCTTACACCGGCTGCAAACTTTTGTGTCTTTTGTCTCCCTAATTTCCTGTCTTGCGTATTTGTGTGCAAGCTCTTTCACTTTGGCATTTTTACAAATTTTACAGCTGGGGTAATACCCGCTCTTCTGTGAGTTATCTTTGTGAAATTCGTCCAAGCTTTTTTCTATTTTGCATTTAGAACACACTTTTTTTGCCGCATCCATTTTATATTAGTGTAAATTATTCTTTATTTTGTTTAGTTTTCAGCGTGTAGTGCCCATAGGCTAGGGTGTGGATCCCGTCATCCATTATTACTCTTTTGTCGTCGTCGGCAGACAGAGCTATTTTATTTACTTCTTCGGTGTAAATTTCATGGCGGTAGGATCGAATGACGTTCATCGCTCTCGACTGTTGTCTTTTCGTAAACACGCAGTCTTTGTAATCTGCGTGAGTGATTGATTTCTTGACGACGTTCTTTTTCACGCCCTTACATTTCTTGTAGTCTTCACCCGCCATTTTGTAAGAGTACAACTTGGATCGCAGCCCGACAAATTCTTCAATCTGTTTTCCCGCGGCTTCGTCTTTGAACATACCAACCACTTTTTTATTAGCGCCAGATTCTATACCTGACGGATGATCTCTCGGATAGTCTGAAGTATCGAACATACTTTGGACGTCGGGGGAAATATCTTTGTAGAAGTCTTCCGTTTTAATTTCATACGCCAAAGAATCGGTATCGGTGAATAATAGCTTGGCCCTATCTCCGTACTTGGCCTTGATGTAATTATAATGAAAATCATACATGAGCGTCTTACTGACATCTAATATACACATCCCTAGATATATCGGCTTGTTGTAAAACAACTTGGTCTTTTTCATGTGAACGGCGATGAGGTTTTCATCGAAAATCGTTCGTCTATCGTAATTAGTTTTCGCGGCTAGCTTGATGGCTTCCTTCTCATCACTCACCAATCGTATGTCAACTCGATTCTCGATAGCCTCCATTGTTTTACCGAAAACGCTATTGTTCATCAGTTTGAAAAAGTCTTTCTCAAAATCGTTCGTAGCTTTCGTTCTCAGGTTGGTATTCAGATCGATATACTTTTTCAGCCAGGCACTTTCCACGAATTTTATTCCCCGATGTATTTTTACGATTTTCAATCCGAGACGTTCATACAATTTTAAATTTTCGTAATGAACGACGTACTTTACTTTGTCATTCAAGTTTGGAATGAGTTTCGCTACATCTGATCCCGCAGGTTTTACACTCTCTGGAGCTAGTGGATAATCATTATGCAGGTCGTGCAATTCTTTTGGATATTCTAAGTCGACTTCCAACACACATCCCACTCCATCTCGTTCGGTAATGTTTCTCCAATCATTCAATTCGTCATCGTTCATCCATTCAAACCCATGAGTTGGCAACGGTTTGCTCATCGCCCATCCGTACAAGTTGTTCGCGTCCAAGTATGGAATGAATACTGAATGTTGGGTGGGATTGAAAGCTTCTCCCATGTACTCGTTGTTCGCTTTCGCGTATCGATGGGAAATCGTGCTGACACCTCCCCGTATTCCCTGCTTGATCATCAGTAACATATCGTAGTCACTCAACAACTCCAACTCTACGCCAGTCGTCTTCAACGCCGCATCCCATGCAAGTCCTGGGCTAGTGTAGTACCACGCAGGATCTAGGTGGTAGTGCTTCATACAGACGTCTCTGAAGTTTTCGAACACATCCGCTAATAATAGAACATCCGATAAATTGTACAAGTCATGATATTGACGTAATGTTTTGCATTCAAATTTGTCCCATACCGTTTTCGCGTGCGCGTAATCTTTTTCGCTGATACCCGAATCGGTTAGTTTTGAATAGAAGGCATGCTTCGATGGTAATTCGGTTTCGTTTAATCTTTCAACACCGTCGACGTAATCATATGGGTAAACGCCTTTTCTGAGTAAAAGATCCAGCTTCTCACCTTCAAAAAATTTCCCTAAATTCTTGCACTGATCTTTCTGAAGATTTTTCGATAACGCGTCGAGACTCTGGGGCATGAATCTCAAACTATCGATAAAACGTAATTCGCGTTTGACTTCTCTCTCTTTCCCATCTTTGTCTACAAATCTATCGACGACGACCTCTCTGCTGAATGAGATATACTTTTCTTCGTTGCAGGGAATGCATTTGATTTTCTCGCCGTGTTCACCTCGTAATTTCTTGATAAATAAATGGCTGTCATAACCGGTCAAATTGTGAAATACGACGGGGAAGAACTTGGGGACTTTGAATTTCAGATTACAAAGGTTGTGAGCGGCACCTCTAAATTTTCCAGTCAAATGACAGTGATCTCGTACCGGTTTTTCTTCGCCTATAAATTCTCGTTCGCATATATGGCAAACAGTAGCCGAGTCGAAAAGCTCCTGCTCTTTCTTTCCGAATATCATTTTCTTTGGGAATTTGAACTGGTTATATATTCGTTTCACATTTTCTTCGAGACTGTCTATGAATTTCTGGGCGACATCATCGTCTTCGTTTTCAGCTGTAAACCTCACAGGCTCTTGAGAATAAACATCATCGTCGAAGCATTTCAAATGATAACAAAACGAACTGGGCGTATGTTTTTGAAACTTGTTGGTGTAAGACGTGCTAGGAACGGGTTGGCATGTACCGATAGGTTTGATGAACGACTCAAAATCGGCAAAGTACACAAACGGTACGCGCATCTTTCTATAGTGATGTGTAAAACTTAGCATAGTCCCAGGTTCCGGAAGTTCTATTCGTTGGGCGTCCTGCTGCGAACAGTACTCAGTATGTTTGCGAAGCGATTCTACCTTTCTAAAACCGATTAAACATCTTCTGCAATAGTGCATTGAATTATGGGATTTTTCTGTTCGTAGTGCTAGCAATCTGTTAAAATTCTTGATCCAGCAATAATGCTTCTTTTCCCCATCAGAAATGAGTAATAGATCTACACACCTATCATTCTCATGCTTTGATATATATAGTGGGAATACATTCGCTTCTTTCTCGTAACCAAAAACATTAACACTAATATTATTATTTCGCTCAAACTTACTCATCACATTAGCATCCGCTGCTACGGGGAATTCGATACCAGACCAATTGAGTTCCTCAGACTGTCTAATTAATTCTTTCGTAATTCTTTCTGTATTTTTGTCGACTGGGTTTACAGCTCTCGCTACGCACCACTTGAAGCATTCATCGTCTTCGTTCTTCATATTAATAATAGCCTTTTTATTCGCCAAATAATCAGGAAGTGGAATATAAGAACTACCTTTCAATGGTTTGTATACCACTGTATCGATATCCAACTTCAAAACGGTTTTGAATCTCCAATTACTCCCCCGCATCTGAAAACTTGCCATGCTCTCCTTAATTTTATCCGCTGCGTTGGCATATATTTCCCTCACATCGGTTGCTTCTAAAATAATATCACTCTTTGATTTGAAATTAGGCTCAGCCGTTACTACTTCGCCGGTTTTCATATCTACTTTCTCCATTTCGCACATGAGATCGAATTGAACTTTTACCCCGCGATTTTTCCCTAGCAGCCTAACTACATGCGGTCTTACAGCCTTGAGAAAAGTTGCAACATCGATCCCGTTGTCGCCATCGATCGTGTATCTTTTTGTAAACCCTTTGATAGCCGTCGCAGTCTCTCGAAGTTTGAACCTATGAATGGGCGGTTTTATTTGAGGGGGTAACTCACTAATCTCGCGAGTCAGCCAATCCGAAAAAACTATTTTATTTTTCCCCGTGTTCAAAAATTTCCAAGTATTAGACAAGAATGCCGTAAGTTCCGCTTTTGCTAATCTCGAGTATCCTCGCACACCTCTCTTTTTTGTAATTTCTCGCAATTCTCGCACAGTGGCGGGAGTATGCGCTGGTGTTTTGTTGACCTGAGCCCGGGCGCCTAGTCGATCTCCCTGCGATATGAACGCTATGAGTTCCGCTTTTCGCAAACTCGAGTATCCTCTTTGTCCTCTCTGTTTAGGAATTTGTCGTAATTCTTTCAGATTGTACGATGAGTAGTCCATTTTATATTGGGAAATCTTGTCTTTAGGCCGAGCTGTATATTCCATTTTTTCAGTCATTTTATATACGCCAGAGAAATTTTTTTTTACTTTTTTACTTTTTTACGACAGACGTCGA
>OX243828.1:20798756-20931256 GCA_945859605.1 Lumbricus rubellus
GTGGAGGACGATGGGAAGGAATGGGTGGTAGTAGAAGATACGAAGATAGCGGAGGAGGTGAATAAAAATAAGAAGAGACATGATCTGAATACCAAGTTCAGTGAAGTATTCATTTTCTCTTATGATCCGTGCAGGGAATTATGCCATGTTGAAATCCCTCAGATCAACGAACCACATGCCTGGACTCCCTGCCCCCTCCCATGGCTACGGTGCTTAGGCAGGTTGAAAGGGACAGAGCTATCCGAGTCTTTCGACCAGAACAATACCAAAGAATTGCCAGGACGAAGTGAACTGTAGGCTATAATACAGGCGGTGAAGTCCAAAGCCTTGTACTTCAGCCACCGAGAAAGCCCGAGAGCCTTACGCCGTTCGGGTGCAAGAGTAAATGCATCCTTAGAATATTATTCGAGGACATTATCTGTTTGTATGATGAGTGAGTCTGGAGGACATGTAGATAGAGTGTTAAAGCGTAGTAAATTGCGAACTAGAATGCAGATCTTACAATGCATTCTTCGTTGAAATGAATTGTGTGGTAGGCCTATTACAGCACAATGAATGTGGCCGATTGTATTTAGACATGATTGTGGTAGACGAGGATTTACTATGGAAACAACCGATGCCGTGACCTTGAGCAGGAATCCGGGGGCCAATCCGGCCATGGTCCCACCATTTAGAAATGCCCATGTATCGTGGCCCCCCATTTGGTTTCAACAAGCTTTCGAACAATGTATATGGTATATTTTGAGAACATTTGGAATGGACGACTAAAAAAGGTCATCAGCGTTTTTGGCGGAAGGAAAGAAAAAATCTCCTGACCCAAGGCCAAGAAGTTTTGGCCCTCTTGAGTCGGTACATTCCATATAGGGTGGATATGAAATTTTTAAAGACTGAAACAAGGAACGTAGAATTTAATTCAAAACTGCTAGCATATATAGGTCTACCAGAAAATAAATAAAACACGAAGACACAATATTAATCACGATATAATTATGTCTGATATTACAAACAATAATTCTAATGAAAATAATTAACGTCCTCGCCACACAATAGTTTCTGTCCTAACTAGACATAACGGCATTGAAGTGTTCAAGGGTTTATAAATAGGCCTATACGCTACTGGTACTGCATACCAGGCGTAGACGTATACAATACATGTATGCCGCTGAAGCGTGGTGTTCAACATTATGTGGGGATGTGGTGAAGAATATAATATAGTGTGATCCAAGCCGCAACAGCTAAGAACTAGTCTTGACAGCTTTACTTCGGTGCGAAAGAAATGGGGTTGGCAACAAAGGGTGTACGTCATAACCGTGGCATCATACAATGAGAGGAGATATAGGCTATAACATTTTATATGCCAAGGCGTCTACTCACGACGAGGCATTGAACCATCAATGGCTAAGAATAGTTATGACCATAATAGTGATGCGTGAACTCATTCATTGTACCCGCCTCTGCAGAGTGGGCACAAGATCATGATGTCTGAATAGGCATATTGAAGGTGTTGTTAGGGGTGGGGTGAGGGGGAGACAGCTAGACATGAGAACTGTGTCCCGAAAAGGGAGCCTGCACAGTGCATAGTTGGACTTGTAACATTGACTATAATAATTATTGCAAAGCATCATTTTGGAAACGCTCCTAATTGAGTGCCAAAGCAGACTCGTTAGACCTATAAGACTTACTTATCCAAAAATTTATCACATGAATGATTTCTTCTTTTATTCGGTCATTATTCTTTATACATAGGCCTATATATACTATTATATTTATATATATAGGCCTATTCGTTATCTTTGCTGTCCAGTCTCTGACGTTGCAGCGCGTCATGTAGGCTACTTCGCTCTTTGCCTATGGGGAGCATCTGGTCCCACGGACTCGCTTGGCTATTACGAATGAATGAATGAATGAATGAATGAATGAATATAGCACCCCTTTGAGGTTAGGGTGTACTATTCATGAGGAACTCTCCAACCCAACCTCGGTTGAAAATGATGAGTTTATGTCCTTAAGGGTGCATAAGCTATATAAGGCTTACTAAGCACACCATGTCAGCCTGTATTCGCGGTAAATATATTAATTAACAAGTTTAAATTTAATAAACGACCCACTAACATCATTGGCATTAAATAACATAATAGCCAAGAGACTGAACGTGAGAGTTTTAAGTCTCGCAGGCAAGACAATTACTGCTGGTCTGTTCGTTCTTTCACGTAAACAGACTGAAACCTTGCACTTTATACTCCTCACAAAATCTCATCCCATCTCCCAGATATTATTTTAGTCTCGAAGGATGACACGCAGGCTGTCAAGGGTTCAAATGTCAATCAGAAACCTGACCTATGAGGCTATGACCTTACTTCTGCAAGACTGTACGTCGTGTGTATGAGATGAGACCTTTGCATCTTGAACTTCACAGGAAACTCGGACTATGACCGGAATAATTGACAACTCGTCAACCGCCCCATTCTCCTCGCCCACGCACAAGCGCAAGCACACACGTACACAAGATACACATACCCACTGACACCACTATGAGAATTGTAGAAAAATAACTGGGGGGTCAGACGCTGATTTATGTGGACTGGGTGTATACAATGAGAATTTTAATATGTGGCAATAGGAAATACTAGGGGTGGGTTGAACCCCATACCCTCCAGACAATTATCACCCTGATTGACGCATACACACACACATTCACACACACACACACACACACACACATTCACACACACACACACACACACACACACCACTCATTCCCACTGCTACAGTCCTAACAGCACAACAATAGGCCAGGACACGAGAGATAGCAATTCAAACGACCCTGGCATGCTGCAGTCATCCAGATTGCTGTTCTACAAAATAATGCAGCATTTTAAGCTGTCGCTCCTTGGGATAAGAGCTCTTCTCTTTACACCTCCCCCCCAATTCCCCCTCAAACCCCGTTAGGCAACTGAACAGTTCTTGGAAGGCCCGGAAACAGAAACGCCGAGTCATCGGTTATTTAACATTTAATCTTTTATCTTCGTTCTTTGTGTACTTAAGGTGACCTGCAAGTCTCTTGACCTGCACGCAGGCCTTTTATACATGGACACCTAAAAAAATTGAGACACTTCAAGGGCTCCTATAGAATAATAATGATTAATACCCGGAGGTCCTTGGACGCGCGCACGCACACGCACACTTACGTATGCCCTTCAAACCTCTCAACACTCTAAACTTCGTCAACTATTCACCATCTAACCGCGCCTATTATGTCTACTTTCTCGTCATCATATCTGTCACTATTTCATCCCATCTGAAATGCTGCAATCGCTCCTTAGTCTACATGTATGCTGCACTAGCTCTTCAGACTCACAAAAGTCTGTTTGCTTATCCTGCTCATGCAGTCCCGATCCTTTACATCAATTGGCCCTAGCTCTCTTTGGAGTATACTCTGTCTCCATCTACTCGGTCTCAACTTCTAACTGGTAATCCATCATCCTCGTTTTCTTTCCTCAAAACTCATTTCTTCTCTCGTGGCCTTGCGCACTGGGAGCGCTTCTGAACGGTTCACCCTAGTAGATGCGCTTTATAAATGTTTTAATACAATTATATTTCTCCTTTTGTCTATCTAAACTCTCCGCCGCTTACACTCTCCTCTGCTGCTTTCCAGTTTTCACTTGCGACTGAACACCAAACTCCTCAAGATAATTATATGCTATCCCAATTCTACTCAGGTTCCACCACACCACCACCATCGTCACCGATTACCACTCTAGCACCACGATGTCTCTTTTGGGCGCCACCTCCCCGGATTTTGGCTTGGCACCGGAATATATGTATAAAATTATCTGGCGTGGCGCTTGTGATAAATTCTGATAGATTGACATTTCCTTACATTACATTGGCCTACATTACATTACATTAAACTACATTAGGCCTACATCACATTACATTACATTACCCCGTGAATCGTAACAACAATCAGCTAAACCAAAACATTTACAACATTGACCTCACGAATCACTCACCAATACAAAGTATGTTTAATTTCAAAACGACAGCATAATTATTATGCAAAAAAGAGAGATTTTCTTTCCGACCTTACTTTCGTAGCGAACACTAAGCTTATACGTAAAGCATCCGTAATCATTGCGTAATGCCGTTCGAGAATCCACAAACGAACCTCGTTTCAATTCCAAAACACTGAATCAGAAATTGTCGAGGGAGTCTGCCTCCATGGTAGCCTAATAATCCGTACGGTCCCAAATAACCGACGAAAAAGCTGAAACCGAAACCGGATTCCAAAACGGATCCTATGAACGTTCCGATTTCTGCACAGCCTCGTTTTCAAGCGACGGAACGAAACTCGAACGAGGTCGCAACACAATCTTTTACAATGTACGTGTATCCTCGTTTTCAGTCGAAACAGCTGCGTATCAAACGCGCAAAAAAGAATGACTGCATTGTTAGTCCTAATGAACTTCCAGGACACTCGAACAAGCCTTTGCTTCTACTCCTACTCCTCATATAGGCCTACTCTTGTGGCACCAGTCCAAATGATGGAAACGAGGGGTACGCCATCTCATCTTCGTATCGACACAGTATTGTGAACAACGATTAGGTCCTAACTGAATTTTTAAAATCACGTTTCCAACTTAAAAATCCAGTTGAAAATAGAGATGAACCCGCATCAACTCGTTGAGAACAATTGCAGAAAAATAACCATGTCGTTGGGATTCGCAATGAAATCTTTACTATGGAGTTTTAAGAAGGACTAGCCTACTCGGGGGGTCGAAGCCCCTCAACCCCCAATTACAATAAAATTCTCACCCTGCCTGCAGCTTGCTCTCTGCCAGTGCCAGTCTCAAGCCTGGATAAGGCAGGAGGGCGACACTAGTCATCTTTGAAATGGCAGTCACAGAGTAACAAGCCATGGATCGCACCTTGGAGGAGGGTACACTGATCATCCTTGACATGGCATTGTCGTTAAACAGCAACGAGCCATGGAATACACTGCCTTATAATGCCCTTCAAGACTACTCAGAAGCGCTCCCGACCCTGCATCTTGCAACAACGACAACAACTCATTGATAGTCGTTGGACATTCTTCTTTCAATTCCATTGTTTATCCTCTGCTTCATCAACGTCATCTCACTGGACTCAGACCGATGCACGTACAATCCATCCGTCGCATCAACAGGAAGTACCTTACACAGCCACCGCCACCAGCAGTGGCAGCACCAGCACCTCCTCTCCGAACACACCTCCTCCCTCAAAATCCTTCGAAACCTTTCGCGAAACGCAACGTAGACGAAGAAGTTGGTCGAAGCGTTGAACACGATGAGGACGTTCGAGATGCTGGCAGCATAGAACAACGGGTGTGGACACGTCCAGCTTCCGGAGTGTCCGTCGGAGGCGTACTTAAGGATGTTGATGATGCGATCCGGTGTGTGACAGACGAGGAACTCGATGATGATGATGATCATGACTATGGTGATGTTCTTCTCCTGCGATCCGATATACGTGATCGAATTGCGGCGCATGTTACGCATGGAGACGCGGAGACGGCGGACGAGTAGCGTGTTGAAACAGACTAGAAGTAGAATTGGTACGCCGAGTATTACGGTCGTGTAGATGACATTGAAGTAGATCATGTCTACCAGTTTGTTCTGACCAAAGTCCGTTACCACGCTGACGGCTACGGACTCGTTTCGACCGTTCGTTTTGTACACAACATCGTACTGGAACAATCGCGGTACGTTTAGAAGTACGGATAGTACAACCACGATGGTCACCTGGACCTGTGCTCGCCGAACGGTTAGGATCCGGTTGAAGGCGAACGGTTTACAGACTGCCAGGAACCGATTGATGGCAAGAAGTACCGTGGTCCAGACGGTCATGCATTTGGTGACGTACCCCAGAGGGTTGAGGTACTTCTTGAGGTAGGGCACGGCGGGGAGGACCAGCGCTCTGGCGCCCGGGAGGGGACCGATGCCGACGAAGACGGAGAGTACAACGAGGGAGACGAGGAGCAGGGCGTTGTCGGCGACGGCGAGGGTCTGCAGGAGGAAGGCGGCCACCTCGTTGTGCTTGTCCCGTTGGAGGACGAGGATCGACAGGGTGTTGCCGGCCAGTCCTAGTAGACAGAGGACTCCGATGAGGATCGTGTTGAGGTAGAAGGAGAAGTTGAGGCAGAAGTGCTGGAACGAAGCGGCGGACGCTGCGTCAAAGACGGTGACGTTCATCTGAATCTGGTACAGAGACAGGTTGGAGGATGCGGCCTCCATCAGTGTGTCTATCAGTCTTGGTCACAGCAGCAGCAGCAGCAGCAGCAGCAGCAGCAGCAGCAGCAGAAGCAGCAGCAGCAGCAGCAGCTGAAACAGATGAAGTGAACCATTCATTCATTCATTTCAGAGATTTGTATAGCGCCACTTCAAAACCACCTACCCGAGTTGTGGGCGCGGTGGTGTAGTGGTGGCGTCGGTGCCTTGGAAGTTGGAACCGCATGGGTCCAGGACTCCAGGTTCGAATTCATCTCAAGCCGCCGCGTTAGGACCTTGAGCAAATCCTTCACTCGCAATTGCTCGGGCACTTCGGCTTAAAACTGCGATGCAGGGTCGGTGCTGTAGTCTGGAGCGCCTCTGAGTAGAGAGCTTGAAAGTGGCGCTATAGAAATGTGAAAATAAATAAATTAAAAAAATACTCAGAAACGCTTCCAACCCCGGCTAAACAGAGCAGTCATAAGAGATTGTATAGAACGTGGCCTCGATGACTCTATAAGCATAAAACGCGCAGTTATACACAGGGAACTCATTCCTGACTGCATGGCTAGCCACAGAAAAGCAACAGAATTAGATCTCAGTCTCTAGTCGGGTGAACTGTCCTTCTTTTACTTCTTCTATTTTGTTTATCTATTTTGAATTATCGTAGAACCTTCAGGTGCGTATTTGCACCCTTGTAATGGCATGGCTGGGTTATAATATACGGCGCCGTTGAAATCGTCATTGCTATTATTTGAATTAGTAATTGTCTGAGTATTTAGCACCCGACTGACTTAGAGTCCAATCCATTTGTTTACGTTTCGATTGAAACACAGGAACTTATACATTTTGATTGATTACTTGATTGAACAACAGAACATGCCACTTACAATGGACTTATCAAAATAAAGAGTACACCACTTCTGATCAAAACAAAAGAATATATCCGTGATAATAATGGAGCGTTCAAAACAAACGAAAATACACTATAGTCTCTACCACACCAAGGTCTATACTCTATACGACAAAGATTGAAACAAAATGGTGTAGCCTACCTTCGATTGAATAGTAAGTGGCTACCTCTCAAGCTGACTGCTCACACACAAAGATGTCCAACGTTTCAAAAGCAAGCACCAGCTGAAACCTTCAGTTGATGCAGCACATAGTTCTCTGTTCACCCATCATCTGTCCATCTAACAGAACACGACTCTGGTATCCTCATCTATCAAGCCCTTCATTAAGAATATCAAACAGCTGGTCCAGATTGTCCAGCCAGCCGAAAACCGGCTCAGTCCAGTTCCGGTCAAGGTCCACGGAGATGTCCAGCGAACGACTTTCGACTGACCACAGTGTCCACTACCACCTGACTGTATACGTCGCCCGCAACTATCGTATTCCTACGCGGCTGCTCCCATAGTTCTGCGCGTTTCCTGTCGCAAGTTTCGAATTTTCACCGGAAATGCGACGCAGCGGAGGAGAAGACGAAATAGTCCGACCGACGTTTTCTCAGTCGAGATGTCCAAGCGAATGAGATGGACTTCCGGTCAATTGCACGTCCACCCATTTGGTCAGCGCTGGACACAACGTCGCGTGGGGATGGAGGGGTAAGAGTGGGGGTGCATGGGTGGGCAGAGAAGAGTGATTCTCCTCTTTGCTAGGATGAGGATCGAATCGCAGTGGCTGTTAGATTCCGATCGGACGTCTGAGGCAATTACGCAAACGGCGCTAGGTGGCCACAGAGGAGGAAGATGAGGAGGAGGAGGTGAATGTGAGATGGTCTGTGATTGGTTGCATGCATTTATAGAATTGGACGACGGTCAGAACGACACAAGCCGAGTAGACGCATTTAACACACGACTGCTTTTAACTATAATTGGCAGGTTCCTCTGTCTGTCTGTCTGTCTGTTTGTCTGTCTGTCTGTCTGTCTGTCTGTCCGTCTCTGTGTGTCTACCTTTGAGTTCTTCTGTCTGTCTTTATGTCAGGCAGATAAACAGACAACATGTAGTGTCCGTCCGTCTGGTTGTCCGTCTCTCAATGTGTCCGTCTGTCTGCCTGTATGTATGCCTGTACGTCTGTCTCTGTATGACTATGTGTCCGTTGGTCTTCCTGTACGCAAGCCTGTCTGTCAGCTCTGTCTGTGTGTGTGTGTGTCCGTCTGTCTTCCTGTATGTACGCCTGTCTGTCCCTATGTGTCTGTCTGTGTGTCCGTCTATCTGACTGTCTGTCTGTCTGTCTGTCTGTTTGTCTGTCTGTCTGTCTGTCTGTCTGTCCGTCTCTGTGTGTCTCTCAATCTGTCTGTTCGTCTGTGCGTCAGTCAATCAAGTCAGTCTGTCTGCTTTTCTGTCAGCGTAAATCAAATGAAAGAACGATGGCTCAGTTGATTCGCCTTCATTCAATTATTCTCCTTCGCTGTTTAGTTCTCACGAGATCTGGTCTTCTTCGTTGCTTGTCGCAAAGAACCTTTCCGCATTGGATCAACGCATAACGTCCACCACGCAGTGTGTAGACCACAAAACCTCTTGCTCAGTTGCTGCAGAGGTGCGGTATTTCTGCCGGTCTATTCAGTTGGTGTATCAATGGAGGGTGGCTGATCACCTTTAATCTACGAATGCAGTCAGTTCATTTAGCTCCTTTAAGAAAACAAACAGCACAAAAAATAATAGTAGCCTATAGCGACAATTTATATGGCGTCGTAACACGGCTATGCCGTTACAAGGGCGCCTTACAAGGCAGCTAACAGGCGGGACAAGCACTATAGACAACAAGTATGATTAATTTTTAACATCGATTTAAAAGACTCCAAGTCTACTTGTTGACGTATACTATCTTGTTGCAATATATTCTATTCAATACATATATATATATATATATATATATATATATACATGTAACAGTTATTTATGACCTAAAATATACATTTGTATCCATTCCACAATCATTGAAACCCTCTGGTCTCTCGCTGTTGCCTACGTCAACACGAGTACATTATAAATTATGATACAATGTACTTTGGTCGACTCAGTCGGAACAATTGTTCCATTGCCATTCAAAATGTGTCTTTGATTAAACTGATTAATGTCTCATTTCCAGATATATGTTACACTCACTTGTTAGGATGAATTACTTGCAAGGCCATGTTACATAATAAATTATATATATTAGGGTGACCATACGTCCCGGTTTTCCGGGACATGTCCCGGTTTTTTGCGGTGCGTCCCGGTGTCCCGACGACTTTGACAAAAAGGCCAAATCGTCCCGGTTTTTTACAAGTAGGAAACTTGGATCTTGAAAACGTCAGTTTTATGTAAATCACAGAACAAGGTGTAGTCACTGTAGTGTATAACCCAAAAAGTCGTAACGAAAGAGAAGTTGTCAATTTGTATGAAATATTATATTACATCTTTGGTAGTCTATCGAGTTTAATTAATAGATGTAAAGGGTCATCATTGAAGGTGTTACGGGAAGTTCTCGTAATAGGGGTGCCTACAATATGGCGGCGCTAGATCTATAGGCTATCGATTTCGGCAGATTGCGCCATGCAGGGTCAAAATGGGAGTTCGACCGCTAATGACAGCACTGAAGTTACTGCACTAGAGCAAATTATTTCGACAACTTAAAATGCTGTACTTTTATTGTGGAAACTTTAAAACAGATTTGATTGTGAGGGGCATGTTCCCTCCACAAGCCCCTTTCCCCGCTCAGCGCTGAAAGCCTCGACGGTCGTCTACCGAGCGCTCTTGTGTGCCCCAGAAATAATATTATTAGATCTGCCTCTGGACTCGAGAACCAACTGTGCACCGATTGAGGGAGTGTTCGCTTATAAAAGAGTAGGCCTGCACTGACGACTAGGCAGATTATAGATTTCTACACTGAAATCTATGCTCAGTACAAAATTTAACTGAGCCTATAAGACTCCGTCTTCGATAGTATAGCCCTGTAGTTAAGGTATTAGGCACACGTACAATTGATATTTTTCCAAAAGTGTCCCGGTTTTTGATGGCCAGAAAATGGTCACCCTAATATATATATATATTATATAGGCCTACTATATACATGTAGGTGGCCCTAACCAGCGGGGCTCTGCAGTCTCTTCTGGTCCTCTGGGCTCCCTTTTGTAACCGATTTCAAGTTTATTGTGATGTGATGTTATATCTTGTATACTTCTTGGCTCAATACATTGATTGATTGATACTTAGTACTTATACCTAATTATAGGCCACTTATTTATAATGCTCTAAATAATTGGAAAGTTTATCGTGATATGTTATCAGGCATTAGAGATATATGAGAAACAATTCGGCTTACTTTTTTGAATCACGGTGTAATAAACCAAATTGCCAAACACACCGGAAGATTAGAAACCTTTTTGGTTAAGATCATGATGTAAGCTTACATCAGGCTTAAGATTAACTTGTCAGATATTGAGAGCAGCAATTCCTACATGTATTTCGAATTTCTATTAAGCTTAGTGCAAAAATCATAAAATGCCTCACATGGTCAAATTTCAATTCATGGAAAAACAAAAGAAACGGCGTGCACCGTTTGCCGCTAGTAAACCTATAAAGCCAGCATAAGTGACGCAATAATTATTGGAACAACATTAAATTTTTTATGATGATTGATGAGTGTATGCCCTAATGTCGCAAATTTATGGAACGTTGTTGGTTTAAATTCTAGAATCGTTTGGAAGCTTTTCAGAATACCTAAAATGGCCTATTTACATTCTTTATAGGCCTAATATTCAGGCGCCAGGTTTACTTCACTGACTTGTCCATGGTAGTAGACTTGAAAAATTCAGACAGAACTTGTTTCGTGATTTGGGTCCAAGTTGCTGTTATTGTTTATACGCAAACTGTGCTGCAAGTCTTATACGTGTAGCATAAATAGCTATTTACCATGACATGTTGACTAAGGTTGTAGGACAAAACCCCCCCTGGACATAACCCCCCCCGGACATAACCCCCCCGGACAAAAACCCCCCCGGACAAACCCCCCCCCCCAGGGTAGGACAAAACCCCCCCTGGTAGAGTATATTACATAAGTTGTCGTACTATAAAACGGCGGTCCTAAGTACGCAACAATCATTCTAACAAGTTATGTATTTCCGTAGGTACATATCTACATTGCAATCATTCTAACAATCATTCTAACAAGTTATGTATTTCCGTAGGTCCATTGCCATTAACTAGGCCAAGTTGACACCGGTATTGACACCTGTACAAAAACATAGACGCTCTTGGACAGTGCTATAGGTGTCAATCATCATCATCATCTCAGTCCATAGGCACAATGCCCGTTGGTGTCGATCGATAGGTGTCAATACCCCAGGCTAATGGCATTAATTAGGCAAAGTTGACACCGCTACGAAACCCTGCGAAGAAAACACGGACAATCATTATTAAGCTTTATCAACCGACTGCAGAATAGGTCACAATAAAGGGGGGGTGACACGGCTACGAAAACATGCGAAAACTTACGTCCAGTTGGCTTGTGGCATTAAGTATACCAAGTTAACACCACTACGAAAACCTGGACAATTAAGCTTTATCAACCGACTGCAGAATAGGCCATTTGCACGGTAAAGGGGGGGTTTTGTCCGGGGTTTTTTTTGTCCTAGGTAAAATCGGGGGGGTTTGTGTCCAGGGGGGTTTTGTCCGGGGGGGGGGGGTTTGTCCGGGGGGGGGGGAATGTCCGATCACCGTTGACTAAATGCCGTGAAGCCTCAATCTTGAAATGTCTTGAACTGTCGTTGACCTTGTGTCTAGGTCTCAGACCCACGGTCTCGGTCCCCACTGTCTTGGTCTTGGTCCTACTGTCTTGGACTTGGTCCCACTGTCTTGGTGTTGGTACACACTATCTTGGTCTTGATCTCGGTCCTCACCGTCTTGGTCTTGGTCTCGGTCCTCACCGTCTTGGTCTTGGTCTTGGCCCCACCGTCTTGGTCCTGGTCTCCACTGTATCGGTCCACACTGTCTTGGTGTCGGTTCCAACTGTCTCCGTCTCGGTCCCCCCACTGACTAGGTCTCGGTCCCCACTGTCTTGGTCTCGGTCCCCAATGTCTCGATCTCGGTTCCCACTGTGTTGTATCAGTCTTGAAGTCTCAATTCTCAGAGACAAGTCTGCATATAAGCAAGCAAGTAAGCAATTCTCGTTGGATTTACTAAACATTCACTTTCCACTTCAAAGCAAATCGTAACCGTATTCTCCAAATGTCTAGAGCACCACTCGAAAACCAAGCGCAGGGCAGCAGCTTATTCACGAGCGCCGTGTCAAGTCATGCAGAAGGGTTGTCCAAAAGAGTATAGGGTTGTCCAAATCTCAAAACTAAGTTTCTAACCCACTACCCAGCGGGGATTTGACCTCCAACATTTCGTCTAACAGACAGGCACGTTAACCGGTACACACAATCCGACCGCAGGCATATAATAATATAAGCTAACCATGAATAGAACTGCAGGTGAAAGACATAAATTATTACTCACGTGTGGACATTCCAACGCTTTCTACATCGTTAGAATTTTAAAAGGACGCATTTTAATATCCGATTCTGACGTAGGCTAATACTTCTTAGACCGAATATATACCATTCGCTTCTCCTAAAACCACGAAGGTAAAAGCCAAAGCAAAAGCAAGAACGCAGGTAAGAACGAAGGTATGAAAACAAACGAAGGTATAAGGAATTAAAAGACAGGCGTCTATAGCCATTACATGGCTCAACTGCTGTGGCTAGGCTCCAATGCGTCCCATTATAGGCTATACATAGTAGTATTCAATGTATGTATAGATACATGTATCTTCGCGTATACGTATGAATAATATACAAATATGTTTACATATAATATTTATGCGCGAATGCGCAACGCCTTCATATATATATATATATATACATATATACAGGGTGGGCCAGTGGAAATGCAACTTTTTTGACGCCTTATAACTTGAAAAGTTTTTATCTGAGCGTCTTGTTCTATATATCAGATTGAACATAATTATCCATTCTATCATTCTGGAAAATATCTAAGAGATACTATTACGACTTTTTGAGATACTGCTATTTATATTCGATGTCCCATTTTCGTGCCGTAAAACAGCAAGAAAAACAAAATTCTGGAACTGAATATGTCAAAAAGCTAGCCTTTGTATACACATGGTCGTTCTAAGACTAGTGTTGGTTGACGTCTGAATCGTGAAGATCTTCTTGTTTGTGAATCATGTTCTGTCGATCTTTTCATCTGTCATTCACTTTCGAGTCATTTGTTAGCTTTAAGCGTCTTGTTGCGCCCGCTCGGCTTCTGAAGGCAGGAAACACTTTTCACAAAGTGTGATGGTGTCGTTGGCTGTTTCAAAACTTGCAAAAACTTTGTCACTCCAAAAGCTAAGGTAAACAGTGTTTATTACTGTGATGAAGTACTCGCAAGAGGACTGCTACATTCGCCAACAGTACTGTCTGGAATTGATGGTTAGGCTACCTTTTTCAGCAAGATGGAGCGCCGGCGCATCGTTCACGTCATACGGTTGCCTATCTGAACGCTAACGTGACAGAGTTTATTGAACAGGAGAACTGGCCACCGAACAGTCCGGATTTAAATCCGGTTGACTATTCGATCTGGGGTTGTCTTCAGCAACTGGTCTACCATGAACCGTTACGTGACGTTGAACATTTGAAAGAAGTGATTCTTTGGTGCTGGGCTGAAATAACCCGAGCACTGCTGGCCTCAGCCATTGATCAGTGGTCGCCTCGTGTTGATGCACAGTCATTAACGCACGTGGTGGAAATATTGATTTTTTAACTGATTATAAATCTACTCAAGATAATAATTGTTATTAAATGTTAGTACTAAGTTATTGTTTAGAATTGACATATTCAGTTTCAGAATTTTGTTTTTCTTGCTGTTTTACGGCACGAAAATGGGACATCGAATATAAATAGCAGTATCTCAAAAAGTCGTAATAGTATCTCTTAGATATTTTCCAGAATGCTAGAATGGATAATTATGTTCAATCTGATATATTGTACAAGACGCTCAGATAAAAACTGTTCAAGTTATAAGGCGTCAAAAAAGTTGCATTTCCACTGGCCCACCCTGTATATAGTTATATACATATACGCGTATAGCTGTCTGTTTGTCTGTCCGCCTGTCTGTCGGTCTATCTACCTCTCTCTCTGTCTCTATCTGTCTGTCTCTGTCTTTGTCTTTGTCTATGTCTGTCTGTCTGTCTGTCTGTCTGTCTGTCTGCCGTCTGTCTGTCTCTCTTCCCCTCTCTCTCTCATTCTCGTCCCTGTGCTCTGTCTGGTCTGTGTCTGTCTGTATGTATGTATGTCTGTCTATATGTCTGTATAATATGTCTTTTTCCTTCTGTCTCGAGTTTCCTTCATTGTGTCTATCTGTTTGCCTCTGTCTGTCTCTCCGTCTATTCCTGTCTGCCTACCTGTAAGTCTGTCTGTCGTTTCTCTCTCTATGCCTGTCCATAAGTCCCGCTCTGCCTGTCACTCTGTCTCTTTGTCTCTTTCCGTCTGTCGGTCTAGTATATAGGACATTTCTGATCAAAGGCTGAAGCATTCCCGTCGTTAAAGCGACCCTTGAATTGGGTGAGGGCAGGGGGGTTAGAGGGGGTAGGTTGGGGAGGGGTGGAGTAGGGTGGACACGTGTCAGAAGGCTCCCTAAGCTGCATGTGACCTCTGCTAAAGAATTCCCGTTGCTCGTAAAAATTCAGCAATTTCAATTTCAACGGCGTCGGAAAGTTAATACCCTCCCTCCAACTTTCTCTGTCTGTCTGTTTGTCTGTCTGTCTGTCTCTGTCTATCTCTTAAGTACCACCAGCGGTGCTGTAAAGGCTCCCTAATTTTGCACAGTGACGTTATGTAGATATTATATAATATAATAATTATAACAGGCAGATGGACAGAAAAACAGACAGATGGGCAAAAAGAAGAGTAGACAGTCAAACGGGGGCATGCAGACAGACGGACAGACACATTGAATGGGGGCAAAGGAACTGACTGACAAATGGACTAGAGACAGACAGACAGACAGAGACAGGAAGACAGAGGGACAGAGACAAACGAACAGACAGAAGACAGTCAGACGGATAGAGACATACAGACAAAGGCACTTGCGAACGAACAGTGAGCCAGAAGAATACCGTATGCTTAAGCAAGCATAAAAAGGGCGCAAATTTTATACTGCAAATGGTTGAATGACTTCTTCAATTCTCTGTATATAATAGCACAGGTATTTATAAGATATACGTATGTGCGTTCGTATGTATGTGTGCCTGCTGTCTATGCCTGCGTATCTGTGCGTGTGCGTGTGTATAGATATAAATGTTCAGAGGTATAAATCTGAATAATGTGCTATAATTAGACACTCAACGTAAATATAGCGAAGATACATGTATATATATATATTATATATATTATATATTTACATGAACATGTCTTTGCACACACACACACATATATGTGATATCATAAATAACGGCAATGACATCCATACAATATTATTATATCCCATACTATAGGCCTATGCCGTAATCATGTAGGTAAATGACATTTATAAAGGTCATCATCATCATCATCAGCATAGTCGTCGTCATCATCAACTACATCATGCATCATCATCGTCATCGTCGCAGTCGTCATCGTCATCATCATCGTCGTGGTCATTATCATCATCATCAGCAGCGTCGTCGTCATCATACACACATACATACACACACACACACACACACACACACATACAAACATACATACACACAAGCATACATACATACATACATACATACATACATACATACATACATACATACATACATAGATACATACATACATACATACATACATACATACATACATACATACATACATACATACATACATACATACATACATACATACATACATACATACATACATACATACATACATACATACATACATACATACATACATAGTTTTACATACATACATACATACATACATACATACATACATACATACATACATACATACATACACTGATAGACAGCTAGGCAGATACGTAAACAAGATGACAAGAAACAAATAATTTATTACTCATAGTAGGCCTACTCCTCCACGCATTGGACCAATTTTCGAACGACCGACTTTTAATTTTTATATCGATGTAGACACATAGGCCACCTTAAAATTCAGCTCTTGTAATTTACCTACACCGTGACTCAAAAAAAAGTAAGCCAAATTGTTTTGCATATATCTCTAATACGTGATGACATATGAAGCTATAATTTTCCAAATATTTAGAGAAGTGGACCAAGAATATGATTCCAAAATTTCATGAAATAAAGTTGAACGAATAAAAAGATATGAATATTTAAACTTCATATACTGAAATTGCAGTTTACAAGCAATTTTCTGTCAGATTCAATAAAAAGTAAGCCAAACAATTTTTTTTACATCTCTGATGCCTGATGAGTTATCATAAAAACGTTTTCCAGATATTTAGGGAATTGAACCAAGAATAGGATTCCAAAATTTCATGTCATAAATGTGAAGGGATAGAAGGATATGGATATTTCAACTTCATCACCCGAAATTTCAGTTTTCAGCAAGTCTGTTATTGTGTAGACTTCATTTCTCCCACATTATGGCCTCCCAACAGTCCAGATTTGAATCCTGTCGACTATCAAATGTGGAGCGTGATGCAAGATCGAGCCTGCCAGACAACAATCCATGATATAAACGATCTGAAGCAATGCTTGCTGGAAGTGCGGGATGGCCTGAACCAGAGGATAATCGACGTTGCTGTTGCCATTGCAATGGCGCCAGCGCCCTCAGGCTTGCGTGCAAGCAGGAGGGGGACATTTTGAGCATCTTATTTAATTAAATTATCAAACCATACTGTTGGGGTCATATTGGTAGTTCAATTCTCTACATATCTGGAAAATTTTAGAATGATTAATCATCAGGCATTGGAGATAATAGGGAAACAGTTTATCGAATCTGATAGAAAATTGCTTGTAAACTGCAATTTCGGTATATGAAATTTAAATATTCATTTCTTTTTATCCGTTCAACTTTATTTCATGAAATTTTGGAATCATATTCTTGGTCCACTTCTATAAATATTTGGAAAAATTTAGCTTGATATGTCATCAGGTGTTAGAGATATATGCAAAACAATTTGGCTTACTTTTTTTGAGTCACGGTGTATATGTCATTTTTAAGATCTAAAAATAGAACACTTTATGCTTTTTAAGTACTTGATTGTCCAATTTATAGACTTCAAAGACCTTAAAATAGAACGCTCTTGTGCTGCTAATTACATTATTTATATACATTTAATTCTCAAAAACCTTACATGTATGTCAAGCGCCGATATAATCCTCAGTCTCCATGGTTCATAGTATTTATGTAGCATGTATGTATGTATGTATGTATGTATGTATGTATGTATGTATGTATGTATGTATGTATGTATGTATGTATGTATGTATGTATGTATGTATGTATGTATGTATGTATGTATGTATGTATGTATGTATGTATGTATGTATGTATGTATGTATGTATGTATGTATGTATGTATGTATATATATATATACATACATGTATATATATATATATACATACATACATACCTATATATTCGTTTAATAGCTGTACAGCTGTCAAACCGCAGCTGGTTAAATCGTTAACAGTGAGTCGTAATAGTCGGCATCAAACATATGCCGAGACGACAATTACTGTAGCTTACATGTAGCCTACACACAGAAAAGCAGAATTTGTGAGAATTTGGCTTAAAAGTAGCCTAATCGAGTAGGCCTATGTGAGTCCAGTTGAATCGAATAAGTCTCAAGTCTACCAGACAAACCAAACAGTTTATCATTTGAATTAGACTTCAAAACGATTGCATCATTACACTGTTTAATTGTATCAAGCTAATTAACTTATTATTTTTTATTTGCAAAAAGTAGGCTAGAACAAACCATTTTTCGACTGAATCGAAGGACAGTGTGGCGGGTAATTATTACACCTTGAACGAAAAGGACGTTGAAATGGGTTGACTACGAAATGTCGATGAAAGGACGGAGGTTAAAAAAAATCAATGGAAGACAACAAATGACAATGATCAATTTTAATCTCGTATGCAAATTCAGCTGGTTCAACAATTTTACAGTGATCGGTAACGATATTATCAATAATTTTATAATCAATCACCTTTGAGCCGCGGATACAACTAAACACTGTTTAATGCCCACATCCTGCAGCAATGCAGACATACATGTAGGATTCCAGGTTGTGATTAGCATCTTTTTGAATTATTTACCTTTCCTTTCTGTCGATTGCTTTCAGCGTATGTGATTTGTAGTCTTACATGTCTGTACCGGTAAACCGGTTGTGTGTAGCAGATGTATCTATTTGTATACACTCATCTATTTCGTGTATGCAACTATTTGTGTATGCATCTATTTTTGTATACGTATCTATTTTGTGTGCGATCTGTCATGTGTGATACGATGGAATCAACAGCTGCAACCATGGCCCATTTACCGCCAACGTTGTGAAAACGCAATGTACTGCTTCAAAATTGTGGAAAAATTAAAAACCAGAGAAACCTGCACAAATCAATTTTTTCTTACTTAATGGGTGTTTAATAAGTATGCTGTTACCAAATATAATATTATTTACTGTCATTTTATATTTTTTTTAATTTGTCAAAATTTCGTATTTTTTGTGTCTGTTTAGGGGTTTTGTTCAATAATTTTTTTCTCTTAACACGTCAATTTTTCCAAGAAGTGAAGCTGTCCGATTGGAATACTAATGTGAATAATTAACGTCTTTTGTTTATTAAATTTATATCTCATTGTATACTGAAACCGTAATCTGCGAAATTTTAATGTTGCGTTTTCGCAACATCGGCGGAATGCGCTATGCGAATTATGTTGCGTTTTCGCAACTTCGGCGGAATACGCTAAAAGTTTACACATTATGGCACGTATACAATACATGTAGTAACTCATATAAACTTATTTGAACTTACGATTGCTTGCATAAAAACTACCTGGGGTACTCGCCGTTTCCCAGGAAATTCTGTGTTTCCGCCCCACCAGCCCCCATCAGCACCAACTATATGGGGCGGAGTGTCCCAACCAGCTTCCAGACAGCCCCTACCTCCATGGGGTATCCGGCGCTGACGCAGCTCGGAAAGCTTCGGCTTTCCCGCCCTTGCCACTACCCACTACCCACTACCCCCTCTCAACCCCATCCCGTTTCACGCTCTTTTCACCCCACCCCACCCCATTCTAGACCCATTCCATCCAGCCCCACCCATATCCATTCACGCCTTCCCCGCCCTAATATGCTTCCACCGCTCTGGTGTCCCCCAGTGTTATCCAGGAAATTTAGGCTTGTGACTACTAACACCAACCGCCATCACCACCTCGCCACCACCCCCACCCACCCCACCACCCCCCCCACCACACCCCACCTCACCAGTCGCCACCTAACTCGCTCCCACTCCACGGAGTCCCCATCCTCTTTTCTGAAGTAACCGGCGATACCCATGAAATTTCGAGGTAAAAGTTTTGGTTCACCCAGAAACCCAACGCCCACCCCATCCCTGGTGGGCGGGGTGTGTCCTTGTGGGGGCGAATTCGCCGTGAGGGCACTCGGTCTAACTGTCAGCTTCGGATTATATCTGAAACTAAGTCGAAGATGTGGAAACAACGATATTTGTATTATTTTCCTGCCGCCCATCGCCCCCCCCCACAGTGAGGGGTAAAACCCAGGCCCTCCAATGGATGGCCCTGGCGGCCCTCTGCTCAGGTGCAAGGTTTCAGGTCAATAGCAACGAAACTGTGGGCGTACATACTGGAGAACACACATACATACATGTACATAGTCACATTCACATTTACATGCATAGATAATGTTCACCTTTCCTGCCGTTGTTGCGAAAACGCAACGTCCTGAAACTAGGCCACGACAAATAATTTAAATGAAATTGCACTCTCAGAAGTCTATCGGCATCATTTTGATGATATACTATCAGCTGCAGCTTGATACGGTGGCTATTTCTCATAGCGGCGGTAAATGGGTTAAAGCGAATGGGAACGGCGTTCCCACTGCTATTGAAATCCTGTGATTTCGTTCCCACTGCTCGCAATGCATGGCCCCTTTAAAAATCGCGTACCAATAAATTCTTCATTGGCGTCCTACTGCTCAATCCAACCTCTTAAAATGTAAGCTGCAACTATAGGACTATCTGTTGCATTAAACTCAACTCAAGACTTTTATTGACTCCAATTAAGCAGCATGGCATCAACATTGTTATTCGAGCAGTAGGCTACATATTCATAATACTTAATTAAAATTTAATGCAGTCACAGTATTTACCGTAAAGCATGCTACTTTGTGAGTTAAATAGCCAAAATCATGATTTGTCTTTCACACACAAGAAATCAGTAACAACACTTTCTATGGAATATCTGAATATTCTTGGCAATTTGTCCTGAAATAACAGCACGCAATCAGTTAGGCCTACGTGTACCAAATGTTTGAAGCAAACTACAAGCAAATTATACGTCCAGTTTAAAGAAATATAGAGAAAACCGATTTTATTTTCTCGGAGTGCATGACACCGTCGACGCACTATGCGTTGTGGTGGTCTTGGAAATACTCCAGCGGGTCGACCTTCGTCTTTGGATACTCAACGGCAGAAAGCTGCGCGTGACCCTCGAAGGGTAGGTAGATGCGAGCGTGCAGATACTTCTCGTCATCAACAAGAATCTACTCACAATCAACAATCACGTATTAAGGCAAGAAGGCCTAAGCATGTACAGTCAATCACATCACTCACATAAATTTATATAGCGCCTCTTCAAGATCTCTACTCAGAGGCGCTCCGATGGCATTCAGTCATGCATTGGTTTAATGTAATGTAACCTAAAGTTTAAGCCAATTCTCAGACTTCACAAGGTATCAATTACCGCAACGTACGGGAGATCGGACCAGGCAGACAAGCATAAGGACATGCAAAGAGCCGGTAGGTATACAAGGCCATGGATGGTCGTTAGCCATAAGTGGGAGGTCATATTACTAAAATGCGCTTTTTAGGTGCTTCAACATATGTATGCAGGCATACATACATACATACATACATACATACATACATACATACATACATACATACATACATACATACATACATACATACATACATACATACATACATACATACATACATACATACATACATACATACATACATACATACATACATACATACATAGATACATACATACATACATACATACATGTGAGTGCTTCTGAGTGGATTTCTTGAAGAGGCGCAATATAAATTCTTGAAATGAATGAATGAATGAATACATACATACATACATACATACATACATACATACATACATACATGCATACATACATACATACATAGTTACATACATACATACATGCATGCATACATATATACATGTACACACATACACACATACATTCATGCATACATACATACATACATACATACACACATACACACATGCATGCATACATACATACACGAGTAGATGCAGAATGGATTAGCTAGCTGATTTTAAAGAAGCCTGATATTGAAGAAACAATCAGCTAAAACCCAATTAACATTCTTGGTAGGAGCTACGGTAATGGTGATCAACGCTGATGCAAAACAACTGCAGAATACGGTATATGACTCACAGCAGATGCGAACAGACCCTTTGTTCGTGAGCGCTCAGTACATATGGTCTACTATACAACAACAATCTGACTAGGCAGCCGGCGTGTCTCCGTCATGCATTGGTAGAATTCATATCAAGCTTCACTGGACGGCTAAGCCAGAGCCAGCGAAGCATGCAGGCTGTTGGCTGACTAGGCAGCCGGCGTGTCTCCGTCATGCATTGGTAGAATTCATATCAAGCTTCACTGGACGGCTAAGCCAGAGCCAGCGAAGCATGCAGGCTGTTGGCTGACTAAGAAGTGGCTATCATGCATGAAACACCTGGAGCCATATACCTTGAACGACACGTATGTGTTTAAGGGCGAGGCTTGAAACAGGTAGATTTAGAGCAGGCTACAGATTCTTTTGATTTTGTGAATTTTAGTTGCTGTATTAAATCGGTTCAAAATGGCTGAATTCATTAAGGATAGCTAAGTTTTCAAACGTTACAATCTACCTAGCAATATATACCGTGTTTGATAATAATTCTGACGAAAACAACGATTCGAGAAACATCCTCAAGAAACTGTATCATTGATACAAAGCGACCTTCGTCACGGATGAACATCAAATTGGTCAGTTTCTTTAATTGCACAGGTTGCTATTATAGCCTACTGTTCTAACGTTTAATTAATCAGATCATAGTAAGCCTAGATGTTAATTTTCACATTTTATTATTTTCCTGATTCTTCCTCTTCTCATCTAGCGCCTTTTATTATTTAATGATTCCTCCTCACATCTCTCATCCAGCTCATTATATATATTTCCTGATTCCTCCTCTTTTCCTCACATCCCTCGTCTTTTAACTCTCTCAACATCACCCACCTCCAGCTCATTTTATTATTTTCCTAATTCCTCCTAACATCCCTCGTCATTTCAACTCTCAACATCACCCACCTTAGCCCCTTAGCTAATTTTAGTTATATAACGAGATAGATAGATAGATAGATAGATAGATAGATAGATAGATAGATAGATGGATGGATGGATGGATGGATGGATGGATGGATGGATGGATGGATGGATGGATGGATGGATGGATGGATGGATGGATGGATGGATGGATGGATGGATGGATGGATGTATGGATGGATGGAAGGATGGATGGATGGATGGATGGATGGATGGATGGATGGATGGATGGATGGATGGATAGATGGATAACACAACAGCAGCACCTGTAGCAAACCTAACCTGCCACTGTAGGCGTAGGCTATACCGTAAAGAAATCAATATTTTTTTTCTTTTTCAGCAGATGTCTTTGTTCGCTCGCCCTACACGTCATGCAACAGATGTCTTTGTTCGCTCGCCCTACACGTCATGCAACAGCTGTCTTATTATCACAGCGTGCTGGATGACCGACTTTCACTATCATCGAGGATAGCAAGCTGCGAATGTACAGTGGAACTTGTTATTACAGCATGCTTCGTGATCTGCGAACGAATGTTATTACACCGTGCTAAGTGATCTGCGAATATTATTACAGCGTGCTGCGTGACCGACTTTCGCTATCCTCGATGATAGCAAGCTGCGAATGTACAGTAGAACTTGTTATTACACCGTGCTAAGTGATCTGCGAATGTTATTGCAACGTGCTGCGTGACCGACTTTTGGTATCGTCAGTGAGACCAAAAGTAGGTCATATGAACTTGTTATTAAAGCGGGCTTCGTGATCTGCGAGCGAATATTATTACAGCGTGCTTCGTGATCTGCGAATGTACAGTAGAACTTGTGAACTGCAAACGAATATTATTACAGCATGCTACTTTCAGTATCATCATCAGTGATACTAAGCTGCAGTAGGCTACAGTAGAACTTGCTATTAATTCGTGATCTGTGAATTTACAGTAGAACTTGTTTTTAAAGCATGCTAACTGATCTGCGAATCTTATTACAGCATAGGCGGAAACCTGGCTGAAAAGTTCGGGGGACGAAGGAGTGGTCGAAGGGAAGAAAATTTTTCACCGCCCAAAAAGCACCAGGGCTGCCACTCTGAAAAATTAAAAAACCCAAGTTGGTCGGTAAAAAAACCCCAGGTTTTTCTAACTTTTTTTCTAACTTTTTTTCTAGGTTTTTTTTTTCTAAGTTTTTTTTTTCCTAGGTTTTTTTTTTCTAACTTTTTTCTAACTTTTTTTCTAACTTTTTTCTAGGTTTTTTTTTTCTAGGTTTTTTTTTCTAGGTTTTTTTTTTTCTAGGTTTTTTTTTTTCTAGGTTTTTTTTTTTTTTTTTTTTGGTTTTTTTTTCCCTAGGTTTTTTTTTTTTTTTTTTTTTTTTTTTAGTCATCCGTTCCAAAAAAGTCAAGAATTTTGTTTTCTCGAATGTCTTTTTCTTCTTAGAACAGGCTGCGAATGTACATTAGAACTTGTTAATAAAGCGTGTTCTTATTCATACAAAAGTAATGATTGCACAAGAGCTGCAGTAAAAACAATTTGCTAATAGTAGTAGTAAATTCACAATGATATCAAGTCTTTATTGTTAACCCATGAATTGAATGAATCATCATAGCCTAACCATTTAACCAAAGACCGATTTCCACGTTTCCTAATAATCTTTTCTATTTTAAATGTATCTTGCGTTGTCGATTGTAACTCAGCTTCATAAAATGTCCCTTGTATTTGTTCTCCATTATAATCTGATATTTTATAGGTTATAGGGTCTGTGTATTGGATTTGTGTTATAGTAAAAATTTCTTGTGTCCAACGATTTGTGTAGCCTTTCTCGAATGTCTTTTTCTTCTTGGAAATTCTTACTTTATCTCCGACTGAAAATTTAGGTTTAACAGTTTCAGGTACAGCATCACCATACAGATTCATCCACACAACCCATTCATTTGCTTTGATACTCGCTTTAACAGGAGTCATTTTAATGGAAGAATGTCTTGTGTTGTTGTATAAATTAACCATATTATCTAAAACATCGATATATCTCTGAGTTGAATTTGCTGTAAAATACTTAAACATCTTTTCTTTTACTGTCCTATTAAATCTTTCTACGATACAAGATTTCTCTTCGTTCTCAGTTGAATACAACTCCATACCTAATGATTTTACCTGTTTATTATAGAATTCTGTTCCCTTATCGACCCAAAGTTTTTCACCCCTTCTTTTGCTCGTATTAAATATTTTAACGAAAGCATCTGCCACAGATTCTCCGCGCTTATCTTTTAACGGCTGAATAAATGCATACTTGGAGAATATATCAATGACGCTTAACAAATATTTCACACCAGAATTAAATTTAGCATAAGCCTGCATGTCAATCAAGTCTGCTGCCCAAACTTTGTCCACTCCCTGCACATAAACAACTCGCTTCCTGAACTTCCTGACTATAGGTTTATGCAATTCGTCAGCAAGTTGGTCTGTCCATCTCAGAGTTTTTTTTTCAACCCCATTCCAAAATGGGTTTTCGTTGATAAAATTGGTTTAACTATAGATCTTTCAACTCGTTCGCGGAAAGTAGGATTAGATATATTATTTAATTCATCTATCATAGCTCTGTCAGCGACGTTTCTTCCTGCTGTATCAGTATGTTTAGCATAGGCTAGGTCATGACGATAGGCTGCTGCATCAACTCTGTCTACTGGTTTACTCCAATCTTTTGGTGTTCCATCAGGATTCAATCGCAAATCCAGTCGAGTTCCTGGACCTGTGAAAGAATGTCCTGGAAGATGTAGTTCACCAGGGTACTTTGCCCATGGAAGTTTAATATTAGAAGTAGCAGAATTGAGAGCTGAGACCAAATCTCCACCTGTAGTAGACATTTTAGTAAACTGAGTTTTTCTAGCGCCACACTCAACACATACACATCTAAGCATAGGTCTGCCATTCTTACTGACAACTCGTTGAATATCTCTACACTCAGTTTGTCGCTTACATTTTACGCAATACGAGCTGTGCTCCATTTTAATATAATATAATTAAAATGGAAGTCCAAGACCTATCGTGGAATGAAGAATCAAGTAAACGCTTTAACAGTCCTCTCCTACCAAGAAGCATCAGAGGTTTAATCGTCGGTAAGTCTCAATGCGGCAAGACAATATTACTACTTAATTTATTACTGAGACCTGGTTGGCTAGACTATGATAACTTGCAAATCTTCGGCAAAAGTTTATTTCAATCAGAATACAAGATACTTAAAAAAGCATTCGAAGAGAAATTACCAAAGGAAGCAATTATAAGACTTTTTGATAATCGCGATGAGATAATGAAATTAAATGTATCACCGACCGCCGTAGTCGAAGAGATGTCTAAAAACATGGAAAAGAAATCCGATATTGACTGCAAGTTCTTTGAAACCTCTGAAGATGTTCCAGATCCACGAGACTTA
The DNA here is from genome assembly GCA_945859605.1 of Lumbricus rubellus. Lineage (NCBI taxonomy): Eukaryota > Metazoa > Annelida > Clitellata > Crassiclitellata > Lumbricidae > Lumbricus > Lumbricus rubellus. The sequence continues at coordinate 20,825,060 of OX243828.1, forward strand.
AGTCGAGATAAGAAGAATCTCATGATTTTTGATGATTTACAATTAGAGAGGCAAAATAAATGCGAATCGTATTATATAAGAGGTAGGCATAGTAATGTAGATTGCTTTTACCTAGCACAAAATTATTTCAAGCTACCTAGACAAACTATAAGAGAGAATGCTAACTTTATATGTCTATTCCCTCAAGACCTCAAGAATATTAATCATATATACAGCGACCATATAGGTGTAGATGATATGACTATTGAAGAATTTCGAAAACTATGCAGAACTGCGTGGGATGAAACGCATGGTTTTGTGGTTATAGACCTTACTAGTAAAACAAATAAGGGCAGGTACAGATCTGGATTAGATACATTTTACATTAAATAAAAGCAATAATAAAATGATAACAAAATTTAAGATTTTATATTCTAGGTTTAAAAATAGCTATCTAAAATGGAAACCCTTCTTGACGAAATTTTATCTACTACTCAAACGATTGCACGCAACACAGAGGCTAAAGAATCCTTTTGCATTTTGTTGAGCGAAAGAAACACACGAATTCGAACGAAATTTAATCCACTAATCGAACTGGACAAAAGTAAGAAGTATGAAATGGCCCTTGTTAATCTTGAAACTTACTACAGTTTTCCCAATATAGACGAAACAAATAATAAATTCGTATATTCGTCAGATAACGGTGTAACGTGGGAAGATTTAGACATTCCAACCGGTTGCTATGAAATCGATGACTTAAACGAATACATACAGAGAATTCTAAAAGAAGAAGGTCATGGACAATGTATAAAGTTGCAACCAAATAACAATACTTTGAAGGCTGTTTTGGAAATTGATGAGAACTATAAAGTTGATTTTACAGTACCAAATTCAATTAGTACGGTTCTAGGATTTCAGAGTCGTGTATACTCCGAAGGATATAACGAATCCGAGCACATAGTCGATATAAACAGCGTGAATAGTTTACGTGTTACCAGTGATATAATAGGATCATCGTATGCCAACGGAACTACGGAGAACATAATTTATTCTTTCTTTCCATCGGTCGGGCCTGGTTATAAGATAATCGAATCTCCTCATAATCTGGTTTATCTTCCAATAACGCTATACTCTATTTCATCGATGGAAACAAAACTAATAGACCAAAATGGAAAACTAATTAATTTAAGAGGTGAGGAATTGTCGATACGATTTCACATAAGAGAGGTTTAATTTAAAGTTTATATTTAATATAAGATGAGCGCTTACGCTAAGGTCAAAGTTAATATTTCTGAAGGGCAAAAAGAGAAGATTAAGCGAGCTGTTCAAGTAGGAACTGGAGTGAGTATAAGACTTTCTCATGGAGACATAACTGGTGAGCATGTGTTAGCTCTAAACCAGAGGCAAATCAACAAGTTAACTAAAGCGTATCAGAATGGAACTGGAGTGACAATTAAAATGGGTAAAAAGCAATTAGAAGACAATGCGAGAGTCGAAGGCGGATTTATTGGCGCTATTCTACCGTTCTTAGCAACAGCCGGAAAGTTTCTTCTGTCTAGTGTTCTTCCGAGTTTAGCCACAGGAGCCTTAACAGGATTGGGTTCTGCAGCTGGTTCCAAAATTGTCGATAAAATAAGTGGATCTTCGATCTCACATCCGATAAGTGGATCTTCGATAAGTGGATCTGGAGTGCTCTACGTTAAGAAAGGAGGAATATGCTGTAAGATAGTGCCTGCTGGCGAAGGTCTTTTTCTATCTCCGTGGAAAAAGGGTACTTCAATAACGGGTTCTGGTTTGTTTATGAAAAGAGGAGCAGGATATATCAGCGGTGAAGGTCTTATACTTGGTCCCAATTCACCATTTAAAAATATTCCTATTCTTGGAATGTTACTTTAAAAAACCACTTATATAAATGTCTGGATACGGTCACCCAATACACAAATTTATCACCAAACGGAAGCCTCGTGTGAGTCCGATAATTTGGATGCCTAAAGTGGTCACTCACGCTCCTGCAAGACAACGAGCAGGCGACAGATATGAGATTTTTGCTCAGCAAGCGATAACGATTGAACCAAAGACAAATATTACAGTAGAAGTAGGCCTTGGAGTCCGAATGACCAGTGGAATGTGTCTAGTCTCTCTTAGACAGAAGTTGAAACAACTCAGACTGAGCCTTCAAGATGGTACAGTACTAGAGGACGCAGAGGATATAATAATTACAATACAAAACAACTCCGATTCACCAGTTACTATAAACGAAAAAGACTCCATATGTTATGTTAATTACTACGATGCATAACGTGTCGTTTTACGTTACGTTTTATGTTTACGTTTTACGTTACGTTTTAAACATTATAATAAAAAATGTCGCTACTGAAAATTAGTGATCCCGCAAAAAGAGATTTTATTATCGAAGAGTTTTTAAAAACGAAAAAAAATATTAAACAAAACTTTCTCTCAGAGAGAATAGATGATCTTGGACTTCAACGAGAATTAACGAAAATCTACAAACCAATAGTCGACTCTCAATCAGCAATTTCGAAAGAACAAAACGCTTTGCTGTCGACAATAAAGGATAACTCTGCAGCAACATCACTTGCTCTAAAATCACTTCCAGATTCGTTGAAAACTATTCAATTTCCCCAGTATCCGTCTATAGAGGCGTACGATGACGATGACCCAGTAGAAGACATTAGAAGGTTAGAATTAGGAAATATTGCAGTTGAATACCTTAAAAAAATGCTTCTGATAAAAGACTTGTGGACACAACATTCGGATTAAGATCAAGAGATGGAAAATTCTACATCGGTGACAGCGAAGCCTCAATCCAAGGAAATGATATTACAGTTGGAACCACAACTTATCAAGGAACTCCAGGATTATGGGAATTGTTAACGTTAGCTAGTCCAAACAGTTCAATTTATGATAATCGTGATCTCAAAGAATACGCCGAGATTCTAACTAAAACGAATGCCATGAGTCAGCCAAATAAACCAAACAAACCTAAATCGTCTAGAAGTGTAAAATATGCAAAGATAATAAAACCCATATGGGACGATTACATAAAGTTAAGAGGTAAAACAGGAAGCGGAATAATTACCATTCCTTCAGATCCTAACGAATTAGTAAAACAATTAGAGTTGCGAATATATAGCTACAAAGCGGGAAATACAGGAGTAAGAAATGAAATTGTAGGTATGACGGATGAGTTACTGAGACAGGGAGTGATATCCAAAGATGAATATAAAAAATTGATGATCTAATTTAAAAATTGATGATATAGAAATGCTGGTCGTTGCGAGAAGAAGTTATAAAAAAGTACACGTTGTCGGTGGAGCAGGAATATTCGATTCCATTGCAGGATTTCTCAAGAGACTACTGACATCGAATGCAGCCAAACAAATTGCGAGCACAGCTGTCAAAGAGATTGGGGGTGTTGCTAAGGATAAGGCGATCGACGTTGGAAAACGATTACTCAATAAGATACTCCCTAAAGCTCCCGTTCAGCAGCCGATAACTCAGGAAACTAAAGTCATTCTAGCTAGATTACTAGGATCGAATCCAGAAATGACGGGAGGAGCTATTAGAATTCAAGATCTCGTAAAACGCTTAAACGGAGGTGGTTTGAAAATGGCTTAAACATATTTTCTTATTTAAAAATATATGTATAATAAAATGCAATCCGATATTCTAAGATTCACAGAGCAACCATTGATCGATGAAGGTATCGAGCGATACGAATGGCACGAGTACGAACCTGTAGCGAGAACTAACCTTAACAGTTCTGGTGAAATAAGAATAAATATTGAATTACAAGACTTATACAGTCACCCAGCAGAGTCATATCTACAATTCGAAGGAAGACTAATTAAAGCTGACGACACCGCATACGTTAATGCCGATTTAGTCGCTCTTACGAATAATGGGCTTATGTATCTATTCAGTCAAATATCCTATCAGTTATCTAATCAAGAAATCGAAACGCTATTTCATCCGGGTCAAGCTACAACGATGCTCGGTTTACTTACGTATCCAAACGATTTTCAGTTGACTCAAGGCTTAAATCAGCTGTGGTATAAAGACACTGGAGCGACTGCTGTTATTGCGGACAACCCCGGCTTTGCCACTAGACAAAGCTTTCTCATTCGCAAACCAAACACTAAAGGAATGTTCAGCTTTATTGTTCCGTTGAAGCATATTTTCGGGTTTTGCGATGATTACGACAAGATTATTTACGGTTTTAAACAGACGCTGACTTTAGTTCGTAAAGCTGACGATGATGCCATATTCCGAGATAACGCTGCAGCTGCTGGAAAAGTTGCGATAAACAAAATTTCATGGTTTATTCCGCACGTTATTCCTTCCGATATGGAACGAATGCAGTTGTATAAGACGATTGAATCAAAATTAACGTTGCCAGTTGCGTATAGAGCTCGTCAATGCGACACAATAACGGTTCCTCAGTCGACAAGTTTCAGTTGGAGATTAAGCGTTAAAACTTCACCGGAGAAACCTAGATATATCATCGTTGGATTTCAGACGGACCGTAGCGGTAATCAGGAAAGTAATCCGTCGCTATTTAATCACTGCGACCTTAAGAACATATATGTGATGATGAATCAAGAAAGATATCCAGCTGTCGATCATAACCTGTCGTTTCCTAATCAACAATTCTCCAGAGCGTACAGAGACGCGTCCTCCTTTAGTCAAAAATTCTATGGTATGGATAAGTTGATTACCCAAAGCAATATAACACCTGTAGATTATAAAGAATTATACCCGTTGTTCGTGTTCGATGTAAGCAAACAATCCGAGCGTTTGAAATCTTCAGTCGTTGATATTCAGATTAAGGCTCTTTTCAATGCAGCAGTGCCAGCCGACACCGAAGCGTATGCTGTCGTAATTTCAGATAGGTTGCTGCAGTTCCAATCGGATGGACAGAAAATGAGTGTAGTGTATGGAAAATTGATTTAAAGAATACTTATATATTATGAAGCTACCAGAGCTTAGAATGTTAGCCAAGCATCACGATGTTACAGGCACTTCGCATCTCAACAAACCTCAAATGATAGCTGTATTGATTGAAAAGAATATTCTTCCGACGGACTACAAGTCTGTGTCATATCGACATGACACGTTGAGTAGTATCAGGAAACAACCGAGAAGAGTAGATATTATAGATCGAGAGACTGGCGTTGTTACCTCGTATCCATCGATGTATAAAGCTGCTAAGGCGTTAGGTCAGAGTGCTGGCATCATAGCTTATCATAACGGAAATGTCTGGAGAGATAGATACGAAATTAAAGTGTATGAGAGATAAAATGATATGAAATTAGTGGATCTTCGATCTCACAGATAAGTGGATTATGGATTTTAATATTTTTGCGTGGTAAGATAAAATGGATTTAAAGAAAAGTAGTTTAAGAAACATGAACCATGTTGAACACTTGCTCGACTCGCCGGTTCCTGATATTAAGGTTCCTACGCTTACGCCTACACCTGGTAAATACAAACCAGTAGCGCCTAAGAGAAAATACAAAAATAGGGTTAGATCCAAATTAAATGATTTTGCCGATTATTTACTTAGTTATGTGCCTGAACGAGACACTAAAGTCGTAAATGAAAAACTCGAATCATTGAAGTCAACTGTTTCCAGGATATTTGATAAAATTAAAATTCGAGAAACGGCGTCAGCTATTAAAGGATTTACCAAGCAATTTAGAATAGATGGAATTAATGGAATGGATGCCTCGTCGTTTCTTGATTTCGTCAGACCGCAGGTAGTAAATCTGTTGTCGAACAATCGCCAGACAAAGACTAATTTAGTTCTTACTTGTACTATGGAACGAGTAGATATGAAATCTGGAATAGTGACTTCTGAGGATATACCATTCGTTTCCAGGGCAGAAGTTATTTTAGAAGCAACCGACTTGAATGAAATATACAGCAGAAAGAAGGATAAAATCATGGAGTCTATTGCTAGTTTTCAGATGCAAGGAAGTAATTGGAGATTTAAAGCCGTTGTAAAATTAGATATCAATACGGTAAAATATACACCCTTAAGAGGTAGTTCTTACATTCCACTTCCCGACTTTTTAGCTAATAAAAAGGCTATCATAAATATGAAAAACGATGATGAAGAATGTTTCAAATGGTGTATCACTAGAGCTTTGAATCCGGTTGTGAAAAATTCGGAGATAATAACGAAAGCTTTGAAAGAACAGTCTAAAAAACTTAATTGGAGTGGTATTGAGTTTCCAGTTGCTGTTGATGCTAATGTGATAGGTAAATTCGAGAGAAATAATAATGTTAATGTTAATGTATTCGGTTATGAAAAAGAAGTATACCCGCTTTATCTGTCTAAGTGTGAAAGTAGTATTTATGTAGATCTATTGCTTATTTCCAACGGAGAAAGGAAACATTATTGCTGGATCAAGAATTTTAACAGAATGATGAGATTGAGGACTCATTCGATGTATTATTGCAAAAGGTGTATGAATGGTTTCACAACGACAGGAGCGCTTAAAAACCATAATGAGTACTGCAAACTCCATAACGCACAAAAAATAGAAATGCCACCACCAGGAACTATGCTAAGTTTTAAAAATTATAACAATTCTATGAGGGTTCCGTTTATAGTCTACGCAGATTTTGAGTCTTTTGTAAAACCGATCGATACATGCCAACCAAATCCAGAGTTGTCGTACACTAATAAATATCAAAAGCATACTCCTAGCTCCTTTTGTTACCACATAAAATGTTTCGACAATAGTGTATATTCTCAAGATCCTGTGACGTTTACGGCTGAAAGCGAAGATGATGATGTTGGTCAAATATTTGTAGATAAACTAGAAGAGAATATAAAACAAATATATAATCAATTCAAATTCCCCAAGAAGATGATATTTACAGAAGAGGACAAGAAGTGTTTTGATACAGCTACTACATGTCATATCTGTGAAAAAACGTTGGGCGAAGACCGAGTGAGAGATCACTGTCATCTTAGCGGTAAATTTCGAGGGGCTGCTCATAACATTTGTAATTTAGACTATAAAGTCCCCAAGTTTTTCCCTGTAGTGTTTCATAATCTTTCCGGGTACGATTGTCATCTGTTCATTAAGAAACTGAGAGGTAATAATGGAGAGAAAATTAATTGCATACCTAATAACGAGGAAAAGTATATATCTTTTAGCAGAGAGGTCGTTGTTGATAAGTTTGTAAATAAAGAGGGAAAAGAGATTACCGTCAAGCGACAACTGCGTTTTATCGACAGTTTTAAATTTATGGCTTCTAGTCTTGATGCTTTATCGAGGAACCTAAGCAAAGACCAGTGTAAAAATATTGGGAAACGATATACTGGAAAGAAGCTCGATCTTTTGCTGAGAAAAGGCATATATCCTTATGACTACGTCGATTCATTTACTACCTTTAATGAAACCGAACTACCACCAAAATCCGCATTCTATTCTAGGCTAAATGATTCGAATATTAGCGATGAAGACTACGAGCATGCAAAAACGGTATGGAAGGAATTTGGATGCAAAACATTCAGAGAATATCACGATTTATACAACGTTTCGGATGTTCTGTTACTTGCCGATGTTTTCGAAAACTTTAGAGATGTGTGTATGAAGAACTATACGCTTGACCCTGCATGGTATTTTACATCTCCTGGTTTAGCCTGGGATGCCGCTTTAAAATTGACAGGCGTGAAATTGGAGTTATTGAATGATTACGATATGATTCTGATGCTTAGGCAAGGGATGAGAGGAGGAGTGAGCACAATATCAAATCGTTACGGGAAAGCGAATAATAAATATATGAGCGATTTCAATAGTAACGAAAATTCTACATTTATTACTTACCTGGATGCGAATAATCTATATGGATGGGCTATGATCAAAAATTTACCTACTCACGGGTTCAAATGGATGAACGAAGATGAATTAAATAATTGGAGAAGTATTCCATGCATATTGGAAGTTGATTTGGAATATCCTAAAGAGTTACACGACCTGCATAACGATTTTCCGTTAGCCCCCGAAAGCATTGAGATTAACAAAGTCAAAAAGTTAATTCCAAACTTAAACCATAAAAAGAAGTATGTGCTGCATTACGATAATCTGAAGCTGTATGAGAGCTTGGGTTTGAAAATAACAAAAGTGCATAGAGGTGTACTATTCGAAGAAAGTGATTGGTTGAAAAAGTATATCGATTTAAATACAGCTCTTAGAACGAAAGCTACTAATGACTTTGAGAAAGACTTTTTCAAATTAATGAATAACAGTGTCTTTGGAAAAACTTGTGAGAACATTGAAAATCGTGTTGATGTAGAGTTAGTGTGTCAAGAGGAGAGGGCTATTGAACTAGCCGCTAAACCTAATTATGAGAGATGTACTATTTTCGATGAAAATCTAATAGCCGTTCACATGAAAAAAACTAAATTGTACTATAATAAACCTATATATCTTGGCATGTGTATATTAGACTTGAGCAAAACGTTGATGTATGAATTTCATTACAATTACATCAAGGATAAATACGGAAATAGAGCTAAATTATTATTTACCGATACAGATTCTTTGACATACGAAATTAAAACTGAAGACTTTTACTCAGATATCGCAGGCGATATTAAGACTCGATTCGACACGAGTGAATACCCGAGAGATCATCCATCTGGTATTGAGGTTGGAGTAAATAAAAAAGTTATTGGAATGTTCAAGGATGAAGCTAGTGGGAAACAGATAAAAGAATTTATTGGACTCAGAGCAAAGTTGTATTCTTATAAGATGGCTGCTGGAGATGAGCACAAGAAATGTAAAGGTATTAAGAAGAATGTTGTCCAGAAAACTATTACTCACGAAGATTATAAAGATTGCTTATTTACTAAAAAAGAACAACAACGAACGATGAATGTTATTAGATCTTATCATCACGATATTTATACAGAAGAAATTAATAAAGTTGCATTATCTGCAGATGACGATAAACGGGTAATAATGGAGGATGGAATTCATACTTTGGCATATGGTCACTACTCGTTGAAAACTATTTAAAGAAAAATATATATATAATGGATGACTCTAAAGTGTGTACCAAATGTAGGATGGAAAAAAACTTAAACGAATTTCATAAAGATAAATGTAATAAGAGCGGTTATTATACTAGTTGTAAAACGTGTAAAAATTCCAAAGTGAAGGAACTTAGGCAAAAATACTCGATACTAGAGACTAGGGAAATAAAAGATAAAAAAGTTTGCTGTCGATGTAGGAAAGAAAAGAACATTTTAGAATATGTAAAAAATAGATGTCGTAAAGATGGGAGAGATAATGAATGTAAGGAATGTAAATATAAATATAATCACTCGTATTCTGAAGCTCGAAAGCAATATGATCCTGAGTTTAAACTACTTAAAAATATGAGGAGTAGGCTTAGTGAATCATTAAGAGGTAAATCGAAATCACAAATGACGCGCCAACATATCGGTGTTGACTTTGAAATATTTACTAAATGGATTGAATTTCAGTTAGAAGAAGGAATGACTATGGAAAATTACGGTTCGGTTTGGCATCTCGATCATGTTTTGCCATTATCGTCGTTCAACTTGCTAGACGAAGAAGAACTTCTCAAAGCTATGAATTGGAAGAATATTCGTCCACTGCTACCGGTTAAAAATATGCAAAAAGCGAACAAAATAGATCGCTGGTTATATGTAATGCAGGAAGTAAAATCGAATTACTTTTTAAAACATTTAGATGAAATATAAAATGAGTTCTGCAACTGTGAAAAACATCGATGTCGAAGGCGTAGTTCTTCCAAATCATCCGTTAACGAATTTTGAATTATTGGATGCCGCGAAGAAGCTGAATATTCCGAATTTTAGAGGCGTTTTCGTGCGAGACGAGCTGCCGAATAAACCTAGACGGATTGAATGTGGGATATTGAATCTAGACGATTCTAAAGGAACCGGTCAGCATTGGTGCTCTTTCTTAAAGAACGGTAATGAGAAAATATATTTCGATAGTTACGGCCTTCCTCCCCCTCTGGAACTGATAAACTATTTACGCCGTCCAGTGTTATATAACAGCGAACGCATACAGCCGGATAACGAAGTGTTTTGCGGCCATTTGTGTTTGTATGTATTGAAGATGGTGGGTGATGGAATGAATTTCCAAGAAGTTATAAACGGCTTGCATTAAAAATTATTATATATAAATATATATATATAATGCCTGTCGATAAATTTGGTCACACCGCTGCTGGAGGAACATCACGAAGAGTAATCGCTGGAGGTGTTACTCTTAGCCAAGTAAATGCTAATTTTCTTCGATTGGATGGGACAAATCTGCCGACTGGAAATCTAAATATGAATGGATGTGTGATAAAAGGTCTCCCAGTAACGAATACTTCGACTGCCGGAATGGATGAAGCTTTAAGTAGGGGGCAAGCCATAGATTTCATAACGAATCACAACGATTCTCCGTCCAACGATAATCATTTAACGAATAAGAAATACGTTGATGAACAAGTTACAAAGTACGTCGATAAATCTCTGAAAAAGTGCCATGTTGGATATATTCCTCCCTTGGAAGCTGATGTAAGTGTGACAGGATTCGTTGCTAGTGCCAGTGAGTGTTTATCCGGAAGCAAAGCCTACCATGCTTTCACTAATCTCAAGGACGATGTTAACACAGCTTGGAATTCAGGTCAAGTAAGGGCTTGGTTACAAATTAAATGTCCTGAGCCAGTTAAAATTTGGAGAATTGCGATGAAAACCGTATCTGTAGCTTATTTCAATTTTGACGCTAGCAATGATGGAGTAGTGTTTGAAAAATTACCCATATTCCCTTCTTCAACGAATTCACCGGCTGTTCCGAGATTTTGTAATATTACTAGACCTATGGGTGCGTATCAATATTACAGAGTTACATCAACGCAAGTGGATGATTTTTCTCCACGAGGGATTCAGGTAATGCAATTATATGTATACGATGACTAATCTGCATTAAAAATTATTATTATATATAAAATGCCTGTCGATAAATTTGGTCACACCGATGTTGGTTCATCACAAAGAGTAATCGCTGGAGGTGTTACTCTTAGTCAAGTAAATGCTAGTTTTCTTCGATTGGATGGAGCAAACATCGCGACTGGAAATTTAAAAATGGGTGGTCACAAAATTAAAGGACTGCCCACAACGAAGCCTTTGACAGCAGGAATGGATGAGGCCTTAAGTTGGGGTCAAGCCATTGATTTGATAACGAATCACGACGATTCTCCGTCCAACGATAATCATTTGACGAATAAGAAATACGTTGATGAACAAGTTACATTGAAGGTGTCTAAAACTGGTGATACCATGACTGGTGATCTAATCTTAAACGTTGGCACCGATCGTCTGCGTTCAATGGGTTGTAAGGACTTGAGAGGAGAAAATAAAGAATTCACTATTTTCTTAGGTAGTATACGAAATAAACTACAATGTTCGTTAAACAATCCTATTACATTACAATCGATGGATGGATTTCGTTTTAGAATAAACAATGAAATCATGTTAGAGATGGTTAAGTCACTCGATGGCACTCCTCCGTCTAAAATAAATGTGTATAAGTCCATCTTTATGCATGATGCTTACATTACAGGACTACACGAACCCAACAACGCCAGCGATGCAGCTACGAAGCAGTATGTAGATTCTATCTCAATCGGTCCCGCGCTTAGCATTCATTCTTTAACTTGGCAATTCTTAATCGCTAAAACTCACACAAGAGTTACTTTCGATAGTGTAAGATTCAAAACCGATGGTGTCATAAGTGCGGGACTGACCCGTTTCACTCCCGGTAAAGCCGGATACTATTTCGTTTCGACGTACATAGAATTTGGTCACAGTAGTACCGCTCCTGGTAACGTCTACCTGTATAGAAATGGGGCGAATTACATGCAAATTGCGGGCGGAGGGGGAACGGGAGCTGCGTTTAACAATTCAACCGGTAGTTGCATAATTTTCGTATCCAATACCGATTTTCTCGAGATATTCGCTTATTCACACATCGCACTAAATATATTAGCTAGAGACTTTTCGGCAGTATTCTTACGACCTTGATTTTTAACTGGTTTCTAGCTTACACAAAAGACTAAGACTTTTAACTGGTTTATTAGCTGATTGTTTCTTCAATGGAAAACACCCCCAGATTATCCTTTAGCACCATTTAAACTTAATTTATCTTCAATATCAGATTTCTTAAAAGGTAGCTAAGTAATTAATTATGCATCTGAGAGACGTCGACTGCTTTGTCTCGCTCCCAGTCAGGTTGTTGTTGTAATAGACCATAATTATGTACTAAGCGCTCACGAACAAAGGGTCTGTTCGCATCTGCTGTGAGTCAATACCGTATTCTGCAGTTGTTTTGCATCAGCGTTGATCACCATTACCGTAGCTCCTACCAAGAATGTTAATTGGGTTTTAGCTGATTGTTTCTTCAATATCAGGCTTCTTTAAAATCAGCTAGCTAATCCATTCTGCATCTACTTACACGCATACATACATACATACATACATACATACATACACACATACACACATGCATGCATACATACATACACGCATACATACATACATACATACATACATACATACATACATACATACATACATACATACATACATACATACACACATGCATGCATACATACATACACGCATACATACATACATACATACATACATACACACATACACACATGCATGCATACATACATACACGCATACATACATACATACATACATACATACATACATACATACATACATACATACATACATACATACATACATACATACATACATACATACATACATACATACATACATACATACATACATACATACATACATAGATACATACATACATACATACATGCATGCATACATACATACATACATACATACATACATACATACATACATACATACATACATACATACATACATACGTACATACATACATACATACATACACACATACATGTACATACATACATACATCCATGTGTACATACATATATACATACAGTCATACATACAGTCATACATACATACATACATACATACATACATACATACATACATCCATACAAGTGAATATATTTTTATTCGTTCATTATACAGATTTATTCAGAGGAGACTCAGTGTTAGTGAGAAGTGCTTTCGACCCCACCAAGAGTATTGCTCTGAAGGACAGTCTGACATTAGAGAAGATGGTAGAGTATATCAATGTCATGTGGAGCAAACGCAGCGCTAAAGAGAGCCAGTTCCTGTATGTACGGGCTAAAGGGTCTAGGAACTGGGTGCGCCTCTGAATGGCTCACCCTACTAGAGGTGCTTTGTAGAAGATTAAATACGACACAATAAAATAATATAATGTATATAATTATGAATTTATTCAGTTGCTTACTTGAAGACGTATAAACTGATTGTAGTTAAGCGTCAAGAATATTATACTTTAAAAGGCATACATCATAAACTTTGCATATAGGCCTAAAATTAGCCTACAGAGCCCGGATTCATAAAAGTTACCGGCCCTAGGTATTTCCCCCTCAGCTTTTTCTCCCCCGCGTGTGGCCGCAAGAACAGAAACTCTGCCTCTGTACAGAGACATAATATATTATGCCTATTAATAGGTGCACGACGTCAATAATTCCGGATTTATTTTTTCGGGAAAAAGCAAAATTTTGGCCCCCACTGCTGAAATGACCCATACAGGCATACACCTATGATCACTGTACTATAAGCATGATCTTAAAACACCGTTTGACTGTAATAGACTAACCTTCATAAAGTAGTTAGTTTCGTTAACAAGCTGAGTGGATACAAGAATAGCCGTGAAAGTCTAAAAGTTTTGGTTCAGCTTAGCTGCAACATCTAGCTTTACCTGCAAAGACGCAACAATAATAGTTTAAAATATTTGTTTCCAATATTTAAATAAAAAGGGACACGTTTTAGTTGCAGGTTTGTACTATATTTCAATTGTAAAACAAAGCAAAATTATTAAAGAGCTACTTATATGCTAAATACGTGGCACCAGCCTATTGACAAACGCTTTGTCAAATCAGAGAGTGTTAAAAAATATCACACGAGCACCATCATAATCGAATTGCGAGGAGACAACAGAAAAGGGTGATTGTAGCAGGCCTATTTAGGCCTAAGTAAATGTAGATTTTATTTCAATATTCATCTCTTAACAATTTGTAAACATTATTTCAAGACTTGCGCAGCATTTCGACTCATTGGAATAAAAAAAACTGATTAAAACGTCGTTCCCCCCCCCCCAAAAAAAACCTATAGAGCGACATAAACGGAAAACGATAACAATGTGACTTTGATACATCTTGTTGGCCCCTACGGGATTTTAAAATTAAAAACTTTGTTTACGCAATTTGATTTTAATCAGAAAAATACCACTTTAATAGTAAACAATAAATATGCAGACACTGGTCGATGACATTTTTGTCTTTCTTGTAACTTTGGTCTAATAAGAAATTGAGAAATTCAAAATATTGAAATTATTTTTGAAATTTGACATTGTTAATTGCCTCTCATAGTCTATGCAAACATGTAGGCCTACTTTAACAAATAAAACATAAACTTGTAAGCATAGCCTAAATAGGCTGCAATTGTACTTAGTAACAATTTATTCGGTCTAATACTATATAATAGGCTAATTTGATATAAAGTAATTTTATTAATTTCTTTTCCTGTATGCCTACTGGGCTCTTTAGGATGTCATTAAAACGGTTGAATACTTGTAACGTAAATTAGCAGAATCCTTGAAATCACGGAGACATTGTAGGGGAAAATAAATTAAAGAAAATAACTAGGCCTACAGATAGAAAATAAATAAATCAGGTCACATAGAAAAATGATAAACGGAAAAGCGAGGCGGAAAAGGAAAAAAACAAAAACCGAATATTTCTTAGAAAAATGCAAAAACTAAACACCTTTTTACAGCTGTGCTAGGGCCAGTTCCTAAAAATTATAGACCTACAGATTTCTACTATTTAACTGCCAGCGTAAAGTTCATTTTGCTTGTGGTAGGTGGTTTTGGCTTTCAAATTTTTCTGTTTTGCGTCTATGCCGCACCTCGTTTTGAGGTAGAATTAACCGTAGAAACCGAAGAACCGTGCACTCCATGCAGGAACCACTATTGTGCTTCATAAATAGGTCATGTGCTATAGGCCTACAAATAATGACCAAGTGCAATGCGATAAGGGTCATTCACGCTGATTCAAATCGTTGTCATGTTTATGACGCAATGCATAATCTTATGGCATCACTTAATTTTGCAGAATAAAAGCATGCAATAAGTTTACTTTCTTGCTACATGGAGAAAATGCTCGACAAAGTTCTCTTATCGTAATGTGAAAAGGCTATCTCCGCAAAAGTCGTAATAGGCCTGAAATGATTTCGTTACCAAACGGCTGATGAGCCGGTCTATGTCAGTCGCAGATCTCGGATCTGTCATTCCAGGAATAAGCTTTGGCGTTTTTGTTCCACCAGATTTCGACATGGTTCAATGCAGACTTCGAAACAAAGAAAGTAAAATGCGCCTGATTCACTCAGCAGCAACTTGGTGAATACTAGCTGACAACTTAGAAGACGGAGCTTTTAAAGTGTCTGATTGCGTGGGCATCAACGACCACACTTCATGTAAGTTTTTGTTATTGCCTAATCACCAACGGCCACCATTAATTTAGCTTATAATATAAAATGTTTTATTGCCTCTTTAGATGGTCGTGCATGTTACAACGTGTCAACTCCAAGCAGTAAGAAATTCAACACTTTTCTCTGTTAATTATTATTGTTTTATCATTATTAATAGTACTAGTTGACTTATTAATTTAAATATATTGCGGGCTCAAGGTAGACAGACGCCAGGAGGAGATGCAGTTAGAGATCCATGTGCTTGAAAGCCAAAAAGGAATAGTGAGCCATAAGCCGCATTTGAAGGTCGGAAGTGAATTTTAACTGCGAAAAGAGTAATTGTCGATTCCATTCCCTGGCTGCAGAGACATGGTATGCACGAAAGCTTATGGCAGTTCTCAATCTAGGCTCAGCTATAAGACGCGTTATGTCTGGTAATCGTCGGCAACGAGGAAGGATGCAAAGACTTGACGGTGACCGAGGTAGAGTGGTGTGCAGGCTATCAGGGCTATGTAGGTCAAACAGGCCAACTAAAATGCTTAATAAAAAGACAATGCAGCTGATGGAATAGGACGGAGGAGCTTGTTTGTAATGGAATCTGTGACGTGGAATGGGCTTCATGGTGAGATGCATTGCATCTGCCGGGTTTTTAAATCCATCGTTTTTCTGTCGGTCTCTTAACTCAAGACTGTGCTCCCAATTGGCCATGGGTCGGGAGCGCCTCTCAGTAGTGACATAAATTTCGATTGATTGAATCAATGAATAGCCTTCAATGTGGAGGTGCAAGGAAAAAGAAAAAGGTGAAGACCGAGGAAATGATGAAGGGACATGATCAAGGAGGACTGTCAGGAGATGGAACTGTCGATGCAGGAGGCTGTGCATCAGGCGGAGAACAGAGGGAGATGGAGAGCTTCCATAGATGAGCGGCTTTTGTGCGCTGGAACATCGCCAAGGCCATAAGTCAGGTAATCAAGAATCAATGAATGCCTAGTCATCAACCCTTCATATATGCTTCTATAGAGCCAGCGTTTTTCCACGACGGTGCCACACAGTCTCCGTCCCGTAGGTCTATATGTGTGTGCGACTGTGCGCGTATGTGTGGGCTCAAGGTCGCGCTTTTATGATGGTGATATCGAACTCTCTCTTCAAATTCAAAGTTTATTAAGACCAACGCAGTGAACGATGATCGCAATGTGCAATTTCTGTTTAATTGTATATAATTAAGGCACACGACGATTTAATGTGGACATCTCCTACTCCTCTCGTCTGTGCGTGCTTGTGTAGGTTCAAGGTCGCGTTTTTACGATACGGCCTTCGCGAGCCATTCCGCATGTTCGTGGGTGTGCAAAAACTGTGCACTATATATACACGTTCAAGGTCTTTACCAATTTCCCACTTCCAATAGTTTTTTGTGACATTAAGATAGTTTTTATTTTTTCTTATCATCAATGCTGGTGTCGCATGACAGAGTCTCCTCCCTAAAAGTCTCCTGCGGATACTTTATTTCGAAACACACTCTTCCCCGGCGGATGTGTCTCAGAATAAATTCGCCTCCCCGGAGAATATATTCTGAAATAGAGACTCTAGGGGAGAGAATATTTTCTCCGCCTACGAAATAAAGTTTTTCCCCGTTGAGCGTGAAATAGGCTACAGACTACAGTCGCATAAAATTAATAGATGAGCAGGTTAAACCGTTAGTTTACGTTGCTGTATAATTTAAAAAGAAAATTTAATAGGCCTACTTTTACATCAGAAATTTCTTCCAATGCAGAATTTTATCTAGTGAGAGACTCCGCTTCGGAGGGGGAGACTTTGTATCGGGGGAGACTTTATATCGTGACACCGGCCTCCATTGCTGTTGGCATTGCTTTGTCTAAACTGAACCGAGTTAAACCCTTCAAGCGAGTACCATGTGCATTGTACACGTGGGCATGCTCTGGTATGTAGACACATTATTTGCATCTGTTTATTTAGCAACCACAGGTTGGCTTGATAAATTATTATGATGATGATTCAAGTCATGGTTTCAAGAGCGATAACGCTAAACGTGTTGCTTTTTGAACAGGCACTTTCCTAAATATGCCTTCTTGAGGATTCTAGTCGTTACGCTATAGGTGACAATCAAAAACTTTAATTACTAGGTAACGACATGTCAACACAAATTCTAGCCGAGGTCCGAGATGTCCATCAGATCTAAAGCGACTGAATTAACATAGAAATCAATGGACTACATTAGTCTTTACATCGTAAAAGGTATGCATAATGACCAATGAATTTGTGATTATTTAATATAATATAGTATCGGACTGAATCGGTGGATTGTGTGCGACTGTTTGTTTACTATATTCTTTTTACCTGTCTTTCATTTATAACCGTTTCTTATCACTTTTGTTTTTCTCGATTCCTCGATAACACTTTACGCAGACCTTCTTGCTACACCTGCGTTCACATAAGAGGCTGCTCCTGCCTCCAGTCACATCATAATTCATGTATATAGGCTAAAAATATAGCCTATATACATACAATATAATATTCACATATGCGGATGGAAAAATAATACACGAAAGGAAATTCAAACGAATTTTCATCGTGATTTTAATAACTGACGATTTAGAAATCTTGTGACACTTTCCGGGAAATCGCTCTTTATGCTCGCAATGTATGTAGGCCTATACATTGTACACGCAGAAACACAAGCACCCTCCACACAAACGCACACATGCAGACGCACATACACACCCACATATACACAAGCGCACACGCATACACACGCACACATACACACACGAGCGCGCACGCAGTCACACACGCGTGTATATACATACAAATACACATAATATTATACACAGTATAAGTATACAAAAGTAAATATAAGCACATTATGCGAATTTCGTGATGTATTTGCGCTTTGGCATTGAAGACAGTGGGCAGCCTTTGTGAGGCGGACAGCAAGTGAAACACGATGGAAGAAGATGATCATGCCTGACCAAGCATGAGCAGGCACTCAGATAAACAGACAGACAGACATAGAGAGAGACAGACATACAGACAGAGCCAGGCATACATAGCCTACACACAGACAAAATCATGATTTTGTCTTTCACACAACTGAAAAACATTAACAATATTACCGTATCTAGAACATTCTTATCAATAAAAATGTAGTCCAAATGAGTTACGTATATATGAAATAGGCCTGCTATAAGAAAACTACAAGGAAACTGTGTCTAGGTGATAGTTTTCAGAAATAGATAAATCGAAATTTCTCTGCATGCTTGGAATGCACGACACCGTGTGTTGTGATGTAGATCATGTAGGCTATTCACTATTCACTATTCGAAATACACCAACGGATCATCCTTCGTCTTCGGAAACTGAATGCCAGAAAGAGTCGGCGCTCCATCGAAGGGTTTGTAGATTCGAGCGTGCACAAGCTCCTCTCCTGCCCCAACGTCTAACTATATGAGCAGACAACAATCACGTATATACAGGGTGGGCCAAAAGTATTTGTTCAACTTTGAAGACCTATAACTTAGGCAGTTTAGCAAGTAAGTGTATGCTTAATGCATCAAATTAAAGGTTGTTATATCAGCTATAAGTCCGACAAATTTCATTACGGTAGCTTTCACTACGCGCCATATAATTATTGTGTACCGCACCTACCTTGTTTTTGGACGTAAACAATAATTTCATCATGGCGCCGTTAACAGAAGATGACAGGACTTTGATTCGAATTTTAAGAATTGAAAAACATTTAAATGCATATCAAATGATGAATGAATTTCCTGCTATAAACTGGAGTGAAAACAATCTCAACCGATTGATTAGACAAATTATCGCGAGTGCAAGTTCTAAACGTATACCTGTTACTGGCCGTCCTCGTTCGGCACGCACCGCTGACAACATCGCTCGACTTCTAAAAGGCCGTAAACACTTTACTCAAAGCGTCATGGTTTCAGTGGCTGTCTCCAATATCGGCAAAACTGCTCCATTCTTTGTGACACCCAAGGCCAAAGTGAACAGCGTGTAATATTGTGATGAGGTACTTGGATGTGGATTACTGCCAGATATGCGTTTGAAGTCTGGAAATGATTTCGTTTTTCAGCAAGACGGAGCTCCCGCTCATCGTTCTCGTCATACCGTGGAGTTTTTGAACGCGAACGTTCCTGAGTTCATCGAACCACATAGGCTAACTGGCCGCCTGATAGCCATGACTTAAACCCCGTTGATTACTCAATCTGGGGTGCTTTGCAGCAACGGGTTTATTGTGAACGGATAGTAAACGTCGAGCATCTGAAGCGCGTCATCACTCGTTGCTGGACTGAGATCAGCCAGGAACTCATCAATGGAGCCATAGATCAATGGGCACGTCGCATTCATGCAGTCATTCGAGCTTGTGGAAGACACATTGAATATTTATTTGATTAAATAATTCTTGGATTTCTTAATGGCTATCAATCATGCAAACTTGCAAAGACTAATTTTCCAAGTTTTGTGTTTTGCAAGATAGACGATTTAAAACCATTGTAAACTGATACATATTCAGTACAGTAGTTTTACGCAATTATTATTAAAGCTAAAAATGTAAAATTTTGACCAGTTGTAGCTGATATAACGACCTTTAATTTGATGCATTAAGCATACACTTACTTGCTAAACTGCCTAAGTTATAGGCTTTCAAAGCTGTCATCTTCTGTTAACGGCGCAATGATGAAATTATTGTTTACGTCCGAAAACAAGGTAGGTGCGGTACACAATAATTATATGGCGCGTAGTGAAAGCTACCGTAATGAAATTTGTCGGACTTATAGCTGACATAACGACCTTTAATTTGATGCATTAAGCATACACTTACTTGCTAAACTGCCTAAGTTATAGGCCTTCAAAGTTGAACAAATACTTTTGGCCCACCCTGTATATTATATATATATATATTATATAGGCCTATACATATATATATATATATATATATATATAGGCCTGCGTATTATACAGTAAATAGGCCTACAGACATGCATTTGCTATGTGATCTCCAGGATTGCTTAACGGTCTTAACCCTTTACAGACTATAAAAAGTGACAGTATTATGCTATTCCGAACGGTTTTTATCGCAAGCTGGCTTAGAGTTAATCTTGAGCACTGCTAAATTCAAATACATTGATCAAGCGACGATTTGCAATGACAACAAAGATAACAGCGGAAATTAATTATTTATTATTTATTAATTATTTGCGCCTGATTATTAATTATTTACGCCTAATCACTAATTATTTACGCCTAATTATTAATTATTTACGCCTAATTATTAATTATTTACGCCTAATTATAAATATTTATGCCTAATTATTAACTTATTTTTATGCCTAATTATTAATTATCTCCGCCGAACTATTCACGCCTGATTATTAATTATTATTCGCGCCTAATTATTAATTATTCGCGCCTAATTATTGATTATTTGCGCCTAATGATTCATTCATTATGCCTAATTATTTATGCCTAATTATTAATTTTTTATGCCTAATTATCGATGGTGATCAAAATTGTTAACAATAACAACGACCTGGATAAAAAAAATGGTCTGTTGGCAGATACATATTGAGAGAGAAAGAGAGACAGCGGTAGATGACAGAGACATATAGGAACCAAGAGATAAGGAAAAAGAAAGGGAGAGGAAGAGGAAGAAAGACAGACAGACATACAGACAGACATACAGACAGACAGATAGACAGACAGATAGACAGACATACAGAGAGTAAGATAGAGAAACAGAGAGACAGAGTACATAGAAAAATAATGAGAGAGACAGACACACAGAGAGACACACAAGGAGACACACACAGAGAGACAGAGACAGACAGACAGACAAAGAGAGAGAGAGCAACAGACCAACCTTCACAAAGTAGTTAATGCCGTTAACAAGCTGAGTGGCAACAAGAACGGCCTTGTATGTATAAGTGCCATCAATCCGCATATACCATTGGTCATCCTCACCCAGCGCACTCTCCACAGCAAACTTAACCTGCAAACATGCCACAATTAGTGTAAATTATTTGCACACAATAATTATTCAATAGGGCTGTTTCCATGGAGCTCTATAACCGAACTGGTGTGGAGAAAGAATAGGGGCCTAGGCCTATCTCCGCAAAAGTCACAAATCACAATAAATGGTTTCGTTAATGAATCGCAGATACGCTATGGTCGTCCTGGCATCACCAAATTTCACACGCTATAGCCGCATGCAATAAGTTCACGTTCTTCTAACATGGAGAAAATGCGCTACAAGTTTGTGTTATCCTAATGTGAATCCATCCGTGAAAATGGCAATAAAAAGTATCGTTACCGTATCGCAGATGGCCTGGTCTTCTGCAGTCGCGGGTCTCGGCGCTGTCATTCCACCAATTAGTGTCGACATGGTTCAACAGACGTCAAAACAAAGAAAGTAAATGCTTCTGAATCCTTCAACAGCTACACGGTGAAATAGGTCACCAGCAGACGACTTAGGAAGCGGAACTACTAATGTAGGCTCTACCGGTATCTGACATCAACGCCCACAATATAAATTATAAGCATAGGCCTAAATATATACATATATATATATATATAGGCCTATAGCTATGACGGCTTATTCGCGTTGAATAGGCGGTTTTCCCATATAGCCCTATATATAGGCCTACATGTAAATTATACACAGGGTGGCCTAAAAAAAGTGATAACACCGCGTATAATGTACTATAATTAGTTCAAATCTGTTTAGACTATATCCATAATAGCTGAAAAAGTTCAATAATCTACTTACTTAACTGTTTGGTCATATTACGTCATTATTACGACAACTTCCGGTCGACATTTTTTATTTTTTATTTGCCAATCGTCAACTTCTGCGTGTTTTGAAGATATTTTAACCAGAATGTCAAAAATCACAACAAAAGACCGTATTCTGATCAAAAATTTGCGAATTGAGAAACATTGGAGTGCAAGGCAAATGAAAAATGAGTTTTCACACAAAGCCTATAGGGTCAGTCGGGTTATTAAATAAATTTATAATGACGGTACAACAGAACGTAAACACGGAAGTGGTCGGCCAAAGTCTGCTAGAACACGACAGAACATTGAGCGGGTGAGTGAGCTGATCTGCAGTCAAGAAGATGATCCTCACAGTCACAAAAATACGTGGGAAATTCAAAGAGACACGGGTATATCACGGACGTCGGTGCAACGTATTGTAAGGCAATATTTACAGCTGAAAACGAACAAGCGTGTGATCGGGCAGACACTCAACGAAAATTGCAAATTGAAACTTTTGCAACGCAGTCAGCAGCTACTTGAACGGTTTCCTAATGACAGAAGTGTACGAACCATCTGGTTTACACACAACAAGATATTCACCTTTGCCACGCCAGTTAATTCTCAACATGGTCGTATTTATTCAGTTGAATCAAAGAAAAGACAATTAAGTTCCAGAAAGGAGACATACGAGAACGTGAACTTTTCAGCTGCGGTACCATGGTATCAGTTGGTGTTTCTCGCTTGCAAAAAGTTGTTGAGAAGCAAGGGGGACACACTGAACATGTTTTATGAGTAGCGTTATTACTACTTGGCATACGACAGTAAATTACAACACGTTATATTGATTCAATTATATTAAATGACCCTTTACTACGATGTGTTATCACTTTTTTGGGCCACCCTGTATATATAGGCATATATATTCTCCCATATAAATATAAATATAATATATATATGGCAGAAAACGCCTATTCATCAACGGTTACCGGAAGGTCACGCTTCTGTAAGTTTTCGCAGGCCTAGGCCTATTGCCTTCTTTTGGATGGTCGCGTAGCAACGTGTCAACACCGACCACACTTTAAAGATTCAACGCGCTTTGCCTGTTGTTGTCGATGATGCTATTATTTTTTTTTACCACAGGTAGGCTACCTCAGATCCCTCGGGATGTAAAAACATTATCCGGATATGTAAAAAGTGAATTCCGGAACAGCTATTATTATTACTATTACTATTATTGTTATTATTATTATTATTAACCTGCGCTTCCTCCTAGCCTAAGTCGGGAGCGCTTCTGAGTAGCGCGCCAATTGTTTGCTCATCAAATCATGAACCAATTATCAACGTGCCTCCGCTTTTATAATTAGATTAGAGTCTCTGCCGGAACTTATTATAATGGGATTGACCTCTTCTTCACATGCAGGGAGCTTTTTCTACGAAAGCGATGCGTAGCTTCTCGTTCATTCTGTGCGTGGTTGTATAAGTGTTGCAGGTTCAAGGTCGCGTTATGATGAGCTAGAATAAGCCGGAGTTAAACTCCTCCTCATATATGCGGCTTGGGGTTATTTTAGGGTTACGACAAGTGAAGTGTATGGTTTGAGGGAGAGTTGTTTCAAGGATGACAGACAACCCCGATACTATAATTATGTTATACAATGTGATTATTGAAACTGAAGGACAATGACCGGTCCCCAAAATGGGAGCTTGAAGGGGGGCGCTGTAACAAGTGCACATACAAACAAATTAATGGACTAAATTAACCGGACTTAAATTTAATTGGTGTCAACTGTGGAAGCTAAGCATAATGCGTACAGATCAGAGAATTTGTAATGACTGCAATTAAACATTCGAGTTTTGAAGCTAATTAACTTCAACTATAACTAGGAGACATAATTATGCAGATCGACATAGAGACAGACGGACAGACAGACAGACGCGAAAGAGAACGTATCTCATGCTCATGCGTAATTGCCTAGCAGGCCAAGCTCCTATCTATCTTATGGAACTGTGTGTGCCTGTGCTATCCATTCCAGGTCGTAGATTCCTTCGCTCTGCAACGCATGGTGACCTGGTTGTTCCTAGGGCTCGATCTTCCACAGTGCTGCATAGAAGTTTTGCTATGGTCGGTCCGTCTTTCTGGAATAAGTTACCTATTAGTCTCCGTAATGAACTTCTTTGTCTTTCTTTGCCCCTTTTCCGCAAGCGTTTGAAAACCATTCTCTTTGACTATGGTTTGGTGTCAGGTCGGGAGCGCCTCTGAGGAGTTCTCTTGAAGTGGCGCTATATAAATGTTCAATTACAATTACAATTACAATATCTATAGCCTACAGCCCTACACTAGCAGTTTGTGAAGGATAACGAAAAGAGATAGAAATGGAGGATATATATAATAGATATACTCGTGGACGGTGGATGGATGGATGGATGGATGAGTAAATGGATGGATGAATAAATGGATATGTGATGGCTGGATGTGCAGTGTATGTATATGTACACTTGTTATTGCGTCCCTTCAAGATTGCTACTACTTAGAAGCGCTCTCGACACCAGCGCAGACACTGAATCGGGGTGAATGAACAGACTAAATTAACCGGACTTCAATTTTATTGGTGTCAACTGTGGAGGCTATGCATACAGATCAGGGAATTTGTAATCACTGCAATGAAACATTCAATTCTTAAAACTAATTTACCTCAATTAACTAGGAGACATAATTATTATGCAAACAGATAGAGAGACGGACGGACAGACAGGCACTCTACATGCAGTTTGTGAAGGAGGACGAAAAGAGCTATAGGATGGGAGGATAGACAAACTATAAAGCATAATTATGACTAGCTGTATCATTACACTCAACTCAAGACTTTATTGACTCCAATAATTAATCATCAACATTTTTGTAGGGTCTGAGGCTGCAAGACCATGGATGGGATAGGGCCGCAGAGAGAGAGAGAGAGAGAGAGAGAGAGAGAGAGAGAGAGAGAGAGAGAGAGAGAGAGAGAGAGAAGCAGACAGAAGGACACAGAGAGAAGGACAGAGAAAGAGAGAGAGGAGAGCAGGAAGACAGACGGAATGATAGAGAGTGAGAGAGAGGATGCAACGGCAGATGGACGGGCAGGGCAAACTAGCTGAGCAAAGGGAAGATAGGTAAGGGAAGTAGATTAAGACAGACAGACAGACAGACAGTGAATGAGGAAGAAAGAGAGGCAGGGCAGGAAGGATGAACAGAACGACTATAGGCAGAGGAAGGCAACGAGGGAGGAACAGCTGGGGTCGCTTAGCGGTTCCCGGACAATTCGGACCGGACAATTCGGACCGGACAATTCGGACCGAACAATTCTTTGCAGCCCAAATTCGTGATGGGACTTCTCCATCACCCAAAATGTATACTGTCGAAACTAATATTAATCTGACACCTCACTATATATCGGGCATAAAAAAACATGGGCCTATAGGTATGAAATTTACATTGATCTAAATGAGATGCCTATAAGTTGACAATTTACTGCATTTAGCTACTAATTTCGGTTTCTTATTTCTGTTATTGGATAAATTTTAGAAGATCAGACAATATTTGTTTGGTGCCATATAATTTTATTTCATACCATTGATAAACAAAAGTTTCATAGCCGTAAGAGCAATATTTTTACATGCACTCCGAATTGTCCGGTTCCGAATTGTCCGGTCCGAATTGTCCGGTCCGAATTGTCCGGCGCCGAATTGTCCGGACACCCGCTTAGCAACGGTTTAGGAATGTGGCTGACGGCCAATGGGATTGAAACACGATGGAACAGCGTCACTATATAAAGACCAGACAATGAGAAAGGGAGGTCGGACGAACTCCATCAAGTCGATCGGTTCTGGGAGTCAGGTGAGTCAGTGAGTCAGTCAGTCAGTCAGCTGAGCAGTCGATCGGTGATTTTGTCTGGGCTCAACATATCGAAGTCGTCAATGTCTTTAATGCAATAAAATCCATAAAAGACCAAGTGCTCGTTTTTTATCTATCTGTTCGACAATCCGTACCTTCCGGACGAACAGCAGAGATACTACATTTTTATTCGAGCAGTGCCAATTCGTAGGCCTAATATTTAATTCAACATAGTCACAGTATCTACCAGAAAGGTTGCTACTTAGTTAAATAAACAACTAAAATAATAATCTGTCTTTCACACGCATGCAAACGCAAACCAATCAATCAATCAATCAATCAATCAATTTTTTATTGGTTCGTATGTATCAAGCAAACTAAGATATAAGGCAAGAAAAAGTTAGGCCTACATAAAGCATCACAAGTACCACAAATTAACCAGGCAACAATCAAAATAGGAACTAAGTTCAACTAACGCAGGTTATATAGACCCTGGGCCAAGATTGGGAGTACCCACAAGAATATATAATAAGAAGAGATTATTAATTTTAAGCTCGGTGGTTATAGGATTGAGTGATACGGTACCAGCGTGAACAGTTAGCCCTAGACCTGGAGTGCAAGGTTAAAGAGAACTCTAAAGTAAAGAATTAGGACACAAATGGAGACCCACAAGGGAGGATATCCCGCTAAGTAGGGCCCCCAAGTGATGTCTATGAAGACTTTTAATTAATACACGCCACAAATTGATGAAAAAAATGAACCAAAAACAACAGTTACTGTAAACGAAACAACTAAGACACACTAATCAAACACACAATGTAAAAGGTGCCTAGAACATTGTTCGCCAGGACACACCTTTGACACCAAAGCAATGGGCAGGCACATGAAACCAACACACAATGCAAAGGAGCACGTTTGTAACAATTTAATAACTAATGTAATATCAGTTATGGGTTAACTAACTATTAGCCAATTTCGCAATTACTGTAATCACCAAGGTTGTCGAAGGCCTTTTATTGATTTAGAGATTCTCAAACAACAATCTCTATAGAATATTCTTGGCAATTTGTCCTGAAAAAATAATAGGCTTAATCAGTTGCGTAGAAAATACTAAAAGCAAATAAACTACAAGCAAAATATTCTAGTTTGCCTAATCATTTGCGTAGGAAAAATTACAAGTAGACAATGTCTATAGGTGATAGTTTTCAGAAAATTGAAGAAAGCGGATTTTCTGTGCTCGAAGTGCACCCCGCCGTCAAAGCATTTAATTTATGCCAATTGTTGTGACGATGCATTTACGAATCGAAAGTCACCAACGGGTCGTCCTTCGCCTTTGGATATTGAACGGGACCAAGCTCCACGTGACCTTCGAGGGGGCTGAGGATGTGAGCGTGCAGATGCTTCTCGTCATCAACGAGAATCTGTATTCGTAAGTTAACCAGCAATCAGTTATATAACTTATATATATACATATATAACTATGAGTTATTTATATATATATATATATATATATATAACTGTTATAAATTATATATTGATGTTATATATATAACATCAATATGTTATATATATAGCATACATACATACATACATACATACATACATACATACATACATACATACATACATACATACATACATACATACATACATACATACATACATACATACATACGTACATACATACATACATACATACATACGTACATACGTACATACGTACATACGTACATACGTACATACGTACATACGTACCTACGTACATACGTACATACATACATACGTACATACGTACATACGTACATACCCACATACATATGCATACATACATACATACATACATACATACATACATACATACATACATACACACCTTATATATAAATATGGCCAATAATACAGTCATGCATTTGTAACATAATCTAGCCAAGTCTAACTGGTACTGAAAACGATCGTCCATAGAAATTGTCAGTAATGCCTCATATATTATTATTTTAAAAAATCACCTTTAATATCTGATAAATCTGCAATAAACCAACCTTCACAAGGTATTTAATGCCTGCGACGACCTGAGTGCGTACAGTAATTGTCGTGTAAGTATGAAACTTTTGGAGCAGTTTGGCTTCCACGTCTAGCTTCACCTGCAAGCGGGCAACAATTGGTTTAAAATATTATTTTATGGTCATAATATACTTAAATAAAAAGGGACACGCTTCAGTTGCAGGTTAGTATTATAGAGGGTCTGCACTATTTTAAATTGTGAAACTGTAATAAATTTCTAAGTGCTACTTAGATCAGTGGTTCCCAACCTTTTTTGACTGTCGGGCCACTTTTTCTAAGTTGGATGACACGAGGGCCACTTTTTCTTAGATGAAGGACATTAGGAGCCACAAGGCTAAAATTTAATTATCTAAAGGCATATAAAATGGTTATAATTGAATCAAAATAAAATGTTTGATGCGATTTATTAACATCAATAAGGAAATACTTTGTAATAGAAAAGGATTATATATTCTATCATGTCCAAATTATATTTTTCTTAATTAATTGACATATGCTGCGGGCCATTTTTGTAGACCAGGCGGGCCACTTTTGGCCCGCGGGCCACGGGTTGGGAACCGCTGACTTAGATGTTAAACACATGACACAAGCTTATTCACAAGCGCTGAGTCAAGTGAGACGATACTCAAAGATAATATTAATTTTTCTTTAGACCTATTCAACAATCCGATTGACAACCGCAACCGGTTACAGCGTAAAATTATGCAGTTTAAACAATTCACAAGAACGCAGATTACAGACTATACGCAAATCTTAACTATACTACCTGAATAGACAGCCTGCAATTCATTCATTCATTCATTCGGACATTTATATAGCGCTCCTTAAAGTAAAAAAACTACTCAGAGGCGCTCCCGACTCCAGCACGCCCCAAAAGAACAGTTTTAAGTTTAGTAAGGAACGATCCTGGTAGAGTCCCAGGGTGTGGGCGCAGCTCAAAAGGAAGGCTATTCCAGACCACCTGACCAACCACAGAAAAGGCTCGATTCTTCATGGTAACAGTACGAGCAAAAGGAACCAAGAGGACTTCCTTATCAGCAGAGCGTAGCTGACGACGTCCTTGGATACCCAATGTAGGCCCCTAAGGCTGCATAGCTCTCGGAGGTAAATTGGGGCGAGGCCCCTGACAACATCGCCATGCCAGTGCAGCTACCCTGAACTCAATACGCTGGCGAATAGGGAGCCAGTGAAGTACATCAAGCATGTAGTTTGAGACATGACCATATTTAGGGATTTTCCCAATTAGGCGCGCAGCAGAGCGCAACACCCGGTCAAGACAAGTCAATTTGCTGGATGGGAGGCCAATGTAGAGCGAAGAGCATTAGTCAATGCAAGATGTAACAAGGTGATGCAATAGAGTAAGAGTAGCAGCAGACGCAATATAAACGCCATCGTTATGGAGTTGCAAACTAAAGCCAAGTGCAATAAATAGGCTATAATATTTTCTTATAGCATGCAGAAAAACTCTCAGAGTACAACATTTCTGTTATCGTAATGCGAATACATCAGCGAAAGTCGTATTAGGCCATAAATACGTCTATTCAGAATGACAAGGACGTTTCCCAACACTAAATAAATATACGATACATCCTTGTCATTCTGAATATTATTAGTATTAGTATTTTTATTGTTCTGATTATTTTTTTTATTATAGTTGCTACCATTTGGCAGATGCCCTGGTCTTCGACAGTCGCAGGTTTCGGATCTGACCATCCACCGAACAAAGGTTGATCCGACATGGTTCAATGCAGACGTCAAAACAAGAAGAGTAAATGCTTCTGAATCTCTAAGCAACAATTCTGTGAATACTAGCAGACAACTTAGAAACGGAGCTTTTAAAGTGTCTGATTGCATGGGCATCAAGTGTCATCAACGCCCACGCTGCGTGTGTTCTTCTTTCTTCTCATCCGTCATTGGTGTGACGATGAGGCCTTTGTGAAATTTCTCCAAACTTCTCTGTTCCCGATTGTTTCACCGATCTCAGCTAAGCTGATGCCTTTCTCTCAGCTTAGCTGAGATCGGTGAAACAATCTCAACTGGGCATCAACGCCCACGCTGTGTGTGCGTGTGTGTGTGTGTGTGTGTGTTAGCTTTTCCTATTGCCTAAATAACTGACAGATCGCCGATTCACTGAATCAACACGACCTCACTTCCTACAGTTTTGTATCTCTCCATGAGTCTCTCAATTCAACTTTTAAACGATGCAATTCAAGTTTAAAACGATGCAAAGAGGAATGTGAGGAGTTAGTTGTGACTGAAGGTATACGGAGGTGTGCTGGTGCTGAGGGATTTGTGTGTCAAACAGGTCAATTAAATTGTTTCTCCTGAACTGAACAGGAAGCCAGTGCAGCTCAATGATGATTGAGTACAAGTAGGAACTTGTTCGTAGTGGGAACCTGTGACGTGCATAATGGGCCTCCTGGATAAATCTGCGGGTAATTCCAGCGGTGTTGTATATATTGGCTTAATTTGTTAAATTAAGACTGCGCTTCCTTTTAGCGCAAGACGGTAGCGCTTCTGAGTAGCGCGCCAATTGTTTGTTCATCAAACTATGAACCAATTAATTATCAACGTGCCTCCGCTTTTATAACTCGATTAGAGTCGCTGCCGGAACCTATTATAATGGGATTCTGACTTCTTTGCATGCAGGGCAGAATTTTTCTTCGAAAGCGACGCATGACACAGTTCTCGTTCATTCTGTGCGTGGTTGTAGCCTACATAGGTTAGAGGTCGCGTTCTGATGAGCTAAAATAAGCTGAAGTTAAACTCGTCCTCAAATGCGGCCTGGCCCCTTGGGCCTATTTTATGGTTACGACGACTGAAGTACACACACACACACAAATTAGGTCTATATATAGGATGCCCTGATATGTAGACACGTCGGTTATTTCCATCGGCGTTTAGCCTATATAGCAATTACCAGAGGTGGCCTGAAATAATAATTTATTATGATGGTTTTTAAGTCACGGTGTCAAGGCTGATTACGCTATACATGTATACATGTATTGCTTGCCGAACAGATAGGCGTAGGGGACATTTCAGCGTTGGGGGGGGGGGCAAAAATGAGACTTTTGCCCGAAAATATTTTGTCATCCGGACGAAATCTTCAGAAAAATTTCCGTT
Source organism: Lumbricus rubellus (assembly GCA_945859605.1). NCBI lineage: Eukaryota > Metazoa > Annelida > Clitellata > Crassiclitellata > Lumbricidae > Lumbricus > Lumbricus rubellus. Next base: position 20,856,580 of record OX243828.1, read on the forward strand.
ACGTTTGCCCGAAAATTCTGACGACCTTTTTTAGTCATCCGGCCGAAATCTTCTGAAATTTCTCGTTACTTTTGTCTGACGACCTTTTTGTTCGAGCAAATCTGATTTTTCGGGCAAGAAGACCCGGAAAAATAAAAAAAGTAAACAAATTTTAAAACATTTTTTTTCCGGGTCTGCTTGCCCGAAAAATCAGACTTGCCCGAAATTTGGGGGGCATTTGCACCCCCCCCCCTTCTGGACCCCCGCCTCCTACGCCTATGGCCGAACAGATACTTTGGCGGAAATATGTCTTGCCGAGGATTAGAGCAGTTACATGTCCGTGACAATGGAGAACTGCTTCAGTCACTAGACAGCGGCATAAGGCTTCTAACCACCACACTGTGGCAATCGAGAACTCTAATCACTAGGTAAAAATAGGTTATTAAAAGTACTGACAGAGAATTCTCATCACAGCAAAGGTGACTGAAATTGTAAAACTTCTAGAGAGAAGAGATTCAACTGAATTAACCGGACTTTAATTTAATGGTATCAACTGTGCAAGCTGCTCATACAGATCAGAGAATTTGTAATTACTGCAATTAAACATTCACGTGTTAAAACTAATTAACTTCAACTAATTAACTTCAACTAACTATTATGAGACATAATCATGCAGATGCAGACTGACAGAGAGGCGGACGGACAGACAGACAAGAAAGAGGACGTATACACTATACAGGCAGTTTGTGAAAGAGGACGAAAGAGATAGGAAGGGAGGATAGATAATAGATATACTTGAGGTGGATGGATGGATAGATGTATGGATGAATAAATGGATATGTGATGGCTGGATGTAGCCTCCCTTCCCTTCAAGATAACTCCTCAGAGGCGCTCCAGACCGCAGCGTGGACACTGAATCGGGGTTTCACGCCGAAGCGCATGAGCAATAATTGTGAGTGAAGGACTTGATCAGGGTCCCTACGAGGCGGCTTGAGGTGGATTCGAACCTGCAACCCTCCGGCTGCAAGGCAACGAACCCACCACTACACCACCGCGCCCTACAAATGGGTTGGGTAGATGGATGGATGGATGGATGGGTGAATGGATGGGTGGATGGATGGATAGATGGACGGATGGATAGATGGATGGATGGATGATGAATGGATGGATGGATGAATGAATGGTGAATGGATGAATGGATGAATAGATGGATGAATAGATGGATGAATTGGTGGATAGATGGATGGATGAATGGATGAATTAATTATGAATGGATGGATAGATGGATGAATAGATGGATGAAGGGGTGGATAGATGGATGGATGGATGAATGATGAATGGATGAATAGATAACCATAACCATAACCATAACCACAGTTTTTATTGCTCAAAGTGACAGTTGACAAAACATCTTTATTACATATAGTGTCTATAGAAACTAACAAAAAGCAAAAGGAGAGAACCCTTAAGGGACTACTGTCCCACTGACAGGGTTTCCCAAATACAAGTGAAAGTAAACAGCAACAGGTTATACGAATAATAGAGTAATAAAGTTAATTTTTTTTATCTTAACTAGTTAACTAAACATCCTGGGGAAAACATCTAAAGGTGATGTAGAGTGTGCCAAATTAGAAAAGTCGTTGAAAATAAAAGAATAAGGGCAGATACATAGATTGAGATTTTGTAGTTTAATAGGAGACAGCGTAAAGTAAATGACATTTAAGTTTACGTTTAAAAATGGTGAAACAGAGGGAATTCCGAATAAACAAAGGCAAATTGTTCCAGGTCTTAGGACCAGCACTTTTAATTGAGAACATACGAGTATTTGTTCTAGTGATAATACGTCTATAATTACATGAGGATCTGAAGTTATAGGGAACTAAGTCAGAGGTTAGAGTAAAGAAATCCGCAAAGGCATGAGGCAAAAGATTATGCATATGTTTGAACATAAGTTCGGACGTTTGCATGGATGGATGGATAGATGAATGGGTGGATAGATGGATTCATGGATGAACGGATAGATGGATGTGTGGGTGGGTGGATGGTTGGAAGAGTGGGCTTTCGATGACTGAATCAATGAACTGCTCTTGAAGCAGATTTCCTTCTGCAGAGTGGTTCTCCTAGGCGAATGATTTATGAATGCTACGGAGAAAACAGGGCATCGAACCCGCGCATATGTGATTATAAGCTACAGTGCAGCTATAGTCTGCTAGACAGATGCCCCAGAGTATAAACAACACCTCCAGATCATACACCTCTATAATATACATGTATATTATACCAATTAATATATATATATAGGCTGTATATTTCCGTGTGTAGCTCATATATAAATATACATGTACATGTATTGTCAGCTAATTTAATCAGTGCACGCCGATTGTCGTACAGCGACGTAAGTAGGCCAGGTGCAAATTGCCGCGCGGCGTCTGCACAGGTGATTGTCTGGACAGCACGTGACGTCTAGACGAGCGTACGTTAATTGTACAAGAAGGGAGTGGAAGTGAAGAAGGAGAGTTGCGTGTTGAGAGCCGTTGAGATAGGCTGTAAGAGTTGTTGTTGAGTTGCGATAGAGTAGACTGATGAAGATAGTAGTCGTGTAGTTGTTATGATAACGCAAGTGTAGTCATTGTTGTGTTGTTGCTGATCGTTTTACTTTATATCGGATTTTGGAGTATAATAAGAAGACTTAAACACGTCGTCGTTGTTGGTTAACAAAACAGTGAAAGACTGTAGATTCTTTAACCTAGCCATTTAGCTAATGAAACAGTTATCTAGGGATAGGCCTACGCTACCACGAACTTATACGAAGAAGCTTCCGAAGAGACTGAAGGTCACACGTAGAGAAGAAGAGGGAAAAGACTTGTGACATTTGGTGTCGTTACGGTGAGATAACGATCCAAGTTGCAGGATAACGATCCAAGTTGCAGGAGAACGATCCTAGTTACGAAGGGCGGGTCTACGTGCCAAGTAGGAACGGAGGGATTCTATCCAATCAACAGACGTTGCGGAGGAACGGACGCTGTGAATTTATCGAGGAGCCGAGCACAAGGTAGAAAAACTTGCTTGTCTATTGAAGGGTGCATAAAGAATTGAAGTCAGTCAATTGCAAACATTTGAAGAGTAGCCTACTATTTATCGACTAGCATCAGTAAAGTAAAGAAGTAAGATGGAGAAACTTACGGAGCAAAAGCAAACAGCTATTAAAAAGATGTCTTCGGAGAGACTAGTAAAATTATTAATTGAAGCAGGCGTAGACGCAGAAGAAGTCGAACAGATGTCGAGGAAAGAATTGATGAGAAATTTAGCCGAGGTTTGGGCTAAGAAAGAAGAAGAAGAAGAAGGTGCTGTTGGAGGCGCTAAAGAAAAGCCGGTTGAGAAACCTCAGGCACCGATGTTTATAGAGGCGTTGCTACAATTCATGATGATGAGTAGACAAGAAGAGAAGCAGAAAGAAGAGCAGCGCAGACAAGAGGAGAAAGAGCGTAAACAAGAAGAAAAAGAGAAAGAAGAGCAGCGCAGACAGGAAGAGAAAGAACGTCGCCAAGAAGAGAAGGAGAAAGAAGAGCGACGCTGCCAAGAAGAGAAAGAACGTAAGCAAGAAGAGAAAGAACTGCGACAACAAGAGATAGAAAAAGCAGAAAGGATGAGACAGCAAGAGATAGATATGCAGAAGCAGCAGTTCCAGCTTCAGTTAGAACAAATGAAATTAGATCGTGACGAAGCAGAACGACGAAGGATGGAGTTAATGATAGAATACGAAAAAGCAAGAAAAAGCGATGAAGAAATACGAAAACAGCAGATCGAAGACAAAAAGGCTCGTGAGGAAGAAAAGGAAAAGATGCGTTTACAAGAACTGGAGAGAGCAGAAGAAATTCGTCAGGAAGAATTTCAAGCTGGAAAAGACAATTTGGAAAAAGCAGAAAGAGAAAGAGAAGAGCAGATGCAGTTAGAACAAAAGAAACTTGCTATCAAGGAGGCTCAACTTAAAGAAATGGCCATTGAAAAAGAAGAACGCAGAAAGCAGTTAGAACTGTTGCAGCAGAAGATAGAACAAGAAGAACTGCGGAGAATCGAAGATCAAGATCGACTGAAGAAGAGAGACGAAGATGATCGTAAGAGCCGAGAAGTGTCAGAACAGATTAGGCTCAGAGAAAGTGAGACAATGGTGTCCAAGATCAAGAAGATTGGTGATGCCATGAAGCATGTATTGCCTAAGATGCCGTATGATATGATGGAAGTGCCATTATATTTTGAGACCGTGGAGAATGCATTCAATAGCTTCGCTGTGGAAAAGCAGTACTGGGTGAAATTGTTGTTGCCATTGATGACCCCGAGAGCACGAACGGTATTGAATCGATTATCATTTGAGAATTTAGATAAATACGATGCAGTGAAAGAGCACTTGTTGAAGGAATTCAAGTTAACAGCTCGTGAGTACAGGTCAAGGTTTGCAGATGCCAAGAAGACAGCCGAAGAAACGTATACGATGTTCACGGCTAGGCTGAAGAACCTGTTGAATTATTATGTCCGAAGTAGACGAGTGGACAAAGACTACGAGAAGCTGTTTGATTTGTTAGTGGCGGATAAGCTGAAAGAATGTTTACCACCAGGTCCACTGCAGTTTGTCTTAGCAAAAGAGGGCACAGAATGCTTGGAAGCTAGTAATGTTGCAGATCTCGCAGATATACATGTAAACAATCGGATTGGTGTGATGTTCCAAGACAAACCGAAATTTGAAGCATGGGACAATAGTCCAAAGCAACCCAAGTGGAACAAGGATAGCAAAGACACCGGAAGCCAAGCCAAGAGTAATGATGCAAAGAAAGATGGTTATTCTGGAAAGCAGTGGTCGCAAGATAAACAACAGTCAACGTGGGACAGACAAGCCTACAATCGAACTCCGCCGCTGGGACGCCCAACAGAAAGTAATGCATCTTACACGCCGTACAACAAGTGGGAGAACAAGGAGCAAAGAAGTTTTATCAAGAAGCGTTGCCACAATTGCAATTCTGATAAACACCTAATAAAACATTGCCAAGCACCAGGAGCGGCAAATCTGAGGAAGAACTTTAGCAGAAGTGCAGAAAATCTTCGAGTAAACCAGATACAAGTGATAAATGCACCTCCTGGTTGGGAAGAACAATGCAACCAAGAAACAGAAGTAAAGTCAGTGATGAAGTGTACGCCGCAGTTCACCATACTGAAAGAAGCGATAAAGACTACTTCCATTGCAGAAAATTGTCGAGAAACAAAAAGTAAAGAGGAGTGTCAACGCATAAAGAAAATATCGTTGCAGCATGTAAATGTGGAGATACGTGGGACTGATGGGCAGCCTGTGCAAGTCGAGGCGTTGATTGACTCGGGGACCGAGATACCAGTAATCAACGAGGAACTACTGAAAGGAACGACAGTAGAAGAAATCGGCAGAGTTCATTTGCAATGTGTAGCTGGAGAGCCGATTCCAGCTAAGTTGGCGAAAATCGAAGTGCGGATGAGCGGTCGTAACGAAGGAACAGCTACAGAGGACAGGACAATAAATATCGCGCCATATTTAACTTTAGTGTGTGCCAGCATTTCAGCAGAACTGTGTAAAGAAAATCCAGAAAAGTTCCTGCTACATCCAGAGATAATTGCAGAACTGAAAGAGGTTCCACCAATCAGTATATTGCAAGGAGAGCTACAAGCGAATGTGACTACAAGAGCACAAAGTCGGAGAGCAGAAGTCGAAGACGGAGAAGATGAAACGATAAACGAAAGTTCGCAAGAAGATGACACGGAAAGCGAAGATGAACTCAGCATCCAAGATGACGAAAGAACAACATCTGAGAACAATGAAACTGAAGAAGAGATGGCTGCATGTGAACGAAATGATAGTGAAGATTCCGGAAGCGACGCTGAACTGGAGACAAGTATGAGGGACTTGTTCACAGAGAATTCGAACGATGAAAGACAGCTGGAAGATGCGAAGAAATTCGAGGAGCAGCAGAGAAATGACGAGTCACTGAAATCGTGGTGGAGGATCGCTGAAGACCAAGGATCAGAGTTTAGCGTGGTGAATGGATTGCTGTATAAGAAGCATCAAATGCTGGATCAGCTTGTGTATCAGTTGGTGTTACCGAAAGAGAGAAGAATTCAAGTAATGGAATTAGCTCACGAGTCAGTATTTGGCGGACACTTGGGAGAAGAGAAGACACGAGAGAGAATCAAGTTGTCCTTTGTCTGGCCAAAGATGCGTCGAGACGTGGTGAAATTTTGTAAGTCCTGTGAGAAGTGTCAGCTGAAGGCACGAAGTTTGGTGATGGATCGAGTGCCGATTACACCAATTCCAAGGGAAGATGTGCCATTCCGACGGATGACTATGGACGTGGTAGGCCCAATAGAACCGAAGTCAGCAGCTGGGCATAAGTATTGCTTGTGCATAGTGGATTCATGTACAAGATGGCCGACAATCTTTTTGCTGAAGTCATTGACTGCTAAGGCTGTGTGCGAAGCTTTGATGAAGCTATTCATTGACGTGGGGGTGCCGTCTGTGATCACCAGCGACAGAGGCACAAATTTTACAGCCAGTCTCACAAGAGAATTTTTGAAATTGATGGGATGCTGTCCACGATTCGATTCACCAGGGCATCCTGAGGCAGCTGGATTAGTTGAGAGATGGAATCAGACGTTCAAGAAGATGATGAATCCAGATAGGATTGACAGTTTGATTAATTTAAAAAACCCTGAAACGAAGAAGCAAGTGAAGCAAATGTTAGGATTCTTTGGTTTCTACAGACAATTTATTTGTAATTTTGCTGAGATTGCTAAACCATTGACAGATTTAACTAGCAAGCAGACACCTGAGAACATTATTTGGACTGAGGACCACCAGAAATCTTTTGATTCTCTTAAAGAAATTGTTTTATCGAATGTTATTCTGTACATGTTCGAGGTTGGCAAACCATTTAATTTGTACTGTGATAGCAGTGATTTTGCTGTGGGGGCTGTGCTGTCACAAGTGGACGATGAGGGGATAGAACGTCCCGTTTCATTTATCAGCCAGAAGCTGACAGATACCCAGAGGAGATGGGCGACGATTGAGAAGGAAGCCTATGCAATCATATGGGCTTTAAACAAATTGAAAGAAATCATTATTGGTTCCAAGATTAATGTGTTCACTGATCATAATCCTTTAGTTTATTTGACTGAGTCAATGTCGAAGTCTGCTAAGTTAGTCAGATGGTCTTTATCATTGCAAAATTTTGACATTCTGTTGAACTATAAGAAAGGAAAGTTGAATGTAGTAGCAGACTGCTTATCGAGATTGTAGTATAAGGTATTTTGTGATTGCATTTAGTATAAGAATTGTTCGTATTTAGTTTAAGCATTATACGTTCGCTAATTTTTAAGATTAATTAGCTCTCTTCAAAAGAAAGGAAGGAGGTAATGTCAGCTAATTTAATCAGTGCACGCCGATTGTCGTACAGCGACGTAAGTAGGCCAGGTGCAAATTGCCGCGCGGCGTCTGCACAGGTGATTGTCTGGACAGCACGTGACGTCTAGACGAGCGTACGTTAATTGTACAAGAAGGGAGTGGAAGTGAAGAAGGAGAGTTGCGTGTTGAGAGCCGTTGAGATAGGCTGTAAGAGTTGTTGTTGAGTTGCGATAGAGTAGACTGATGAAGATAGTAGTCGTGTAGTTGTTATGATAACGCAAGTGTAGTCATTGTTGTGTTGTTGCTGATCGTTTTACTTTATATCGGATTTTGGAGTATAATAAGAAGACTTAAACACGTCGTCGTTGTTGGTTAACAAAACAGTGAAAGACTGTAGATTCTTTAACCTAGCCATTTAGCTAATGAAACAGTTATCTAGGGATAGGCCTACGCTACCACGAACTTATACGAAGAAGCTTCCGAAGAGACTGAAGGTCACACGTAGAGAAGAAGAGGGAAAAGACTTGTGACATGTATATTATATTTGCTTAAAAATATGGGAATGAATCGGTGGATTGTGTGCGTCTGTTTGTTGACTATATTCTTCTTATCTGTCTTTCATTTATAACCGTTTCTTATCTCTCTTGTTTTTCTCGTTTCCTCGATAACACTTTACGCAGACCTCCTTGCTACACCTGCGTCCACATAAGAGGCTGCTCATGTCACATAATATACATGTATATTTATTTACTTGATGACTGTGTATTACATGCTTGTGTGCGCCGTGGCTGGAAAAATCATACATGGAAGGAAATTTAAATGGATTTTTATCGTGATTCTAATGAGTCATGACTGACGATTTTGAATCTCATGACGTTTTCCAGGGAATCGTTTTTATGCTCACAGTGTATATGTAGGCCTAGCCTACACGCAGAAACACAACCTATACACAAACACACGCAGTCGCACACGAGTAGGCTATGGTCACATACAAAACACACATATGCGCAGTATACTGTACAAATGTACAATTCAATTGTGCATATCCAATATGCGCACATTATATGAATTTCGTGATGTATTTGCGCACGTGCAGCATCCGGACGACCAAGCGAGAAAGCAAGAAAGCAGACCTGCATGCAGACAGACAGAGATACATGCAGACACGCAGACAGGCAGATAGATAGCCAGACAGACAAAGGCTTATTACTGGAAAGCAATTGACCTATAGCGCAGAATAACAGCTTGCCAAACGGGTGGGCGTGAGTGCATATTATATCCGAGTGAATCGGATGATTTATCAAAGAATTGTATTTGCATTCTACTCAAGAACGACCAGAAATAACAGAATACTTGTGACAAGTCTGGAAATAAATGAAACGATGATTGGAAAACACTGAACCTGACTTGACTCGGTGCGAAATACCTTTTATGGTCTCAAGTGAAACGTAAAACTGTGAGGGATAGGCTGAAATTCGCATGTCTTTGATTTCGTCAATAGTCATCCCTCTTTCAACTCGACTGTTTCCTCTCTCTTGGGTTCTCTTTTCATTCTACCATGTTTCTGATCTAACTCACTCTTCCATCTTTCCCTCCTTCCTTCCTTTCAATCACGCCTCCTTCCCTCTCTCTCTCCCTCCCTCCATCCCTCCCTCCATCCCTCCTTCCCTCCCTCCCTCCGCCCGTCCGTTAGTCCGTCCGTCCCTCCCTTCCTTCCTTCCTTCTTTCCTTCCTTCCTTCCTTCCTTCCTTCCTTCCTTCCTTCCTTCCTTCCTTCCTTCCTTCCTTCCTTCCTTCCTTCCTTCCTTCCTTCCTTCATTCCTTCCTTTCTTCCGGCCTTCCTTCCAGCCTTCCTCACCCTCCCTCCATCTCCCCAACCCTTTCTTCGTTTCAGCCATCCTTCCACGCATCCTTTCTCCCATCCATCCCTCCCTCATTCCTTCTATTGTTCCTTCCATTACCGATGCATGCATCTCACAAATTTTTGTCTCTCCCTACATCCTTCCATGTATCAATCTTTCCACCTTCCTTGGTTTTATTCCGCCATTCTTTCCGCCCCCTGCCTTCCCTCCCTCTTTTCATCCGCCCTTCCTTCCTTCTCCTACGTCCTGATTATCTCGTCCTAATCAGGTTATTTATGGTGCGCCTTTAATACGCCTCGTCTCAACCTCACCGTCTTTCGTAGATTCTCTAATCTTCTCCGTCGAAACTGTCAGCGGTCAGCTCTCTCCAAGGTCCTTAGTCTCAAAGCCTCCTACTTCCTACTTTACCACTGCCTGTCTATGTATGTCTGTCTCTGTCTCTCTCTCTGTCTCTTTCTGTCTCTTTCTGTCTCTCTCGATCTCTCTCTCGCTTTTGCTCATTCCGTGGCTCTGTCTGTTTCCTTCTGTCTGGCTGTTTTTCTGTATCGCTGTCTCTCTGTCTCTGTCTCTCTGTCTCTCTGTCTCTCTGTCTTTGTCTCTGTCTTTCTCTCTTTCTCTCTGTCTCTATACATGTATCTCTGTCTTTGTCTCCATCTCTTTCTCTGTCTATGTCTTTGTCTCTGTCTGTCTCTCTGTCTCTGTATCTCTGTATACTATATCTCTTTGCCTCTCTGTATCTATATTTGTCTCTACCACTCTGTCTGTCTGCCTGTCTCGCTATTTCTGTCTCTTCGCTGCGAATTACGAAAACATCGGACTCAAACGACCAGCGATCACGCACACAAACGAACCCAAAGTTACGCACGCATTCGAACACACATACACGTAGGCAGACACTTGGACAAAAAAATCCCAGATGACATCTCTGAGGTAGAAGACCATCGTGTCATTAACGCATCTCGTGTCTAGTCTTCATTCGGCCACAAATTATTGTGGGATTCAACAGAAGTGACCGATGTGCGTAGTCTAGTGGTTAGCGAACTGGAATGTTAACAGAGAGTTTATGGGTTCTGATCCCAGGAAACTATAGTGAATAGTACATTTCGACATGCATGTGCCACTGGCGCCCCTAATTAAAAATCAGTTACAATAATAATAATAAATAATTATAACAATGAATAGCCATGCCGTTACAAGGGCAAGGGCGCCTCACATACTAAACTAAACAGCAGGATAGGCCTTATCTATATATATAAAAATGAAACTTTCCAATAGTTTGTGTAAAGTGTTCTCGAAACGTACCGCACAGATTGTTTTGAAAATTTACCAAAACCTTCCATTCCTATCAGAGAGTTTCCAACTTTTTTTTCTCCAAATAAACGCAATATTTTCCACAAAAAGTGAACTTTGCATTCCGCTCCACCGCCATTTGCAAATTTAAAATCGCACGTTGCCAGATTCACAAACGCCTTGACAGTGACTGCGACCATGCAGACGAAACATGAATGAGGTTGCGTCCCATGACGTCATAAGCGATTCGCATAATTATTTTGCGGCCTTCTTGGTTGAGGGAGGAAAGGAGCGGAGGGGGGCGGGACGGAGGGGGGAGGGGAGGGAGGCGGCGGGGAAGGGGGGAGCGGGACGGAGGGGAGGGGAAGGGGAAGGGGAGGGGAAGGGGAAAGGGGGGAGGGGGAGGGGGAGGGGAGAGGAAGGGGGAGGGGGGAGGGGACGGGGAGGGGGAGGAGGAGGGGGGAGGGGAGGGGGGAGGGGGATGGGAGGAGGGGGGGGGGGGGGAGGGGGGGGGGGGGGGGGAGGGGGGAGGGGGAGGGGAGGGGGGGGGGGAGGGGGGGGGGAGGGGGGAGGGGGAGGGGGAGGGGGAGGGGGAGGGGAAGGAAGAGGAGAGTCTTTTCTGCCACAGCAACGCGTGGCCGGGTACAGCTAGTAAGGAATAAATGAGATTTGAGTCCTGATTTGAAGGTGTCAACTTGGCCAGCCGCTCGCAGGGAGGGAGGAAGACTGTCAATGAGTACATCAACCTTGGCAAGTTGGCATGTTTCAGGCAACTTGGAGTAGAACAGGCCACCATTTCTGTCTCGTATACCGAGACTAAGAAAATGAAGTCGATGCATGGGTCTCGGGGTAGGAGAGCTAACGCGCTGTACCGTCAAAGGAGACGCTGGGGTTGGAATCTCGGCTAGGGTAACACAATCGTGCTACTATAATTATGTATGTGGCTTATGAGGTTTATTCTCCACTTCAATCTCCACAGTCATACCATGTGGTGACTTCTAGAACGCCGCCAGAAAACCATGAGTTGGCTACTTGGACTGGATACCCAGGTGTAGCCTACACTGTTTTAGAAGAGAAGCTCAGCAATTTTTCGGGCCGCGCACAAAGTTGGCCTAAAAAATGCCATCGAGAATGCTGCAATCATGCCTGATTTCAATGCTGTGTAATTCGACCGTTTTCGAGTGAATTTGGGACCTTGGGGTGACTTTTAGAGCGCGGCCACAAAATCGTGAATACTTGGACTGGATACCCAGGTGTACACTGTTTTTGAGGAACAGCTCAGAAGTTTTGTGGCCGCGCAAAGTCGGCTACAAACAGTGTTATTTTAGTTCCTGAGAATAGAATAAGAATAATAATTATTTTTAATTTCGTTCCATGGAACGAGAACTGGAATAAAAAATAATTCTGGAACGAGAATAGAATAGGAATAAAAATTTCAATATTTTTTTGGAACGAGAACGGAATAGAAATAGAATATATTGAAATTTTTATTCCTATTCTATTCTCGTTCCAGAATTTTTTTTCGGACTGAAGGCGGCTCCTGATTTGTCACTACGCGGCGCTATGATAGTAGCTTCTCCGTATACTCTATCTCTGCATAATGCTTTATGGTCATTTCCGCATCAGCCAGTTTGTTTACGAATCGAGCTACGGGTGTCACTTAGCCAGAATTAGAAGTGAAAAAGCGTAAATATGAGTTTGTCTAAAAGTTTGGCGGGTAGAAAAAAAGAGTCTGGCGTTTGGCAATATTTTTCCTATTCAGAAGGAAAAAATATTAGTCAGTGTGAAGTAGTAGATGCCAATAGCGGTGAATGCTGTGATAAACAGCTCAACGGGAAGAATCCAAAAAATTTGAAGAAAACACGTGCGAACTTGTCACCCGAAATAATTGACTGGTAACTTTTTAGTGTCTGTCTGCCGAGAAACTTTTATTATAGTCTGACTTTTTCTTAACAGTCGCATTCACATTGTCCGCAATTTACTAATCTTATAAATAGGTCAAAAGACTCGAGACACTGTTTTGTGTGTTACTGTGAACATTCATGTTAGACATAACTATGAGAAGTGGAAGTGGAAGTGGAAGTGGAACTAGAAATAAAAATTTTCTGGAACTGGAACTGGAACTAAAATTATTTCTAAATAGGAAGTGGAACTAGAATAAGAACGAAATTTATTTATAAAGAAGAACTAAAACTAGAATAAAAATTACAACAATGGAATAGAATAAGAATAGGAATAAAAATTAATCCTGGAACTAAAATAACACTGGCTACAAATGCCTTCGAGAATGCTGCAATCATGCCTGATTTCAATGATATGTAATTCGACCGTTTTCGAGTGATTTTGGGAGCTTGGTGTGAGTTCTAGAGCGCGGCCACAAAATCGTGAGTACCTGGACTGGATACCAAGATGTACACTGTTTTTGAGGAGCAGCTAAGTAATTTTGTGGCCGCGAAAAGTCGGCCTCATATGCCTTCAAGAATGCTGCAATCATGCCTGATTTCAATGCTGTGTAATTCGACCGTTTTCGAGTGGTTTTGGGAGCTTGGGGGGACTTTTAGAGTGCGGCCACAAAATCGTGAGTACTTGGACTGGATACCCAAGTGTACACTGTTTTTGAGGAACAGCTCAGAAATTTTGTGGCCGCGCAAAGTCGGCCTCAAATGCCTTCGAGAGTGCTGCAATCATGCCGGATTTCAATAGGCCTAGTATATGTAATTCGACCGTTTTCGAGTGATTTTGGGAGCTTGGGGTGACTTTTAGAGCTCGGCCAGATAATCGTGCATGTATGTATGTATGTGTGTACGTACGCACTCATGTATGTATGTATGTATGTATGTATGTATGTATGTATGCATGCATGCATGTGTGTATGTATGTATGTATGTATGTATGTATGTATGTATGTATGTATGTATGTATATATGTATGTATGTATTGTATGTATGATTGTATGTATGTGTGGATGGATGTATGTATGTATGTACGGATGTATGTATGCATGCATGCATGCATGCATGCATGCATGCATGCGTGTATGTATGTTTTTCATATATTATGCATGCGTGCATGTAAGTATCTCTGTATGTAGCATGTATATGTGTATGCATGTATATACAGTATATATATATGTGTGTGTGTGTTATGCATGTGTATGTATATATGTACGTGCGTATGTGTGTCTGTATTTATACATGCATCTGTGATTTGTATGCATGTAGCTCCAATCGGAAGTTGTTTCGTTTGAACCGATTAGAAGGAGGGAGTAGGTCTGGTCAGACTCCACGGCGCGAGTGATTTATGTGCAGCCGGATATTGTGTCGGTCGGTTGGGCGCGAATTGGGCGGATTTTACGTCGACGTGTTTCGGCGAAATCCGACTGGTGCAGTAGACGACAACTGAGCAGCGTTGATGTGGATGAGGAAGGAAGCAACAGGAAACCACAGGTGGAAGGGAAAGGGTATAGATGGAGTGGAGGAAGGATGGAGAGGAGAGAAGGGAGGGTGGATGGGTGGGTTAATGAAGAATGGAGGGTAGTGTACTAAGGGTAGGTGGGTCGTCGGCAGGAAAGGAGAATGAATGGGTTAAAGGAAGGATGAAAAAAGGAAAAAGAATGGATGGAGTGTGTTAATGAAGCAATGACTGAAGGATGGATGGATGAATGGGACGGTGTTAGGACGGAAGAAAAAGTGAATGATTTAAAGAAAGAAAGGAAAGATAGGCCCAGGGCCGGATTTAGGCATGTTCAACATATTCGGCCGAACAGGGGCCCCCACATTTTAGGAGGCCCCCACAAATGTGAGAAAAAAATTTCTTTGCAAATTTCTACCAAACGACTATTTTCCCGGAAATTTTGCCTGATGACTAAAAAAAGGTCATCAACTTTTTTGGCGGATGAAATGGTATGATTTTCCCGAAAATTTCGCCTGATGACTAAAAAAAAGGTCATCCACTTTTTTGGCGGATGAGATGGTATGATTTGACCGAAAATTTCGCCAGATGACTTTTTAAAAAAATTCCCGAACAGGGCCCCCACATTGCTTAATCCGGCCCTGGATAGGCCGTTGGAAAGATGAGTTGAAAAGGAAAGGCAGTGTGAAAACAGACTTTACCATGGTGTTCCAAGAAAGACTGGGGGTTGAAACCCATGCACCAGCCTCGTGAAATTCTCACCCTGAGGAAAGAAGAGAAGGATGATGAGAAAAAACAACAACAAAAACTAAAACTATTGCATTACTAATTACGTTCTATGGTTAAGTGTTACGTATCCTATGAACATAGGCGCAACCACCCTATGGGACCCACGGTACGCGTCCCCAACTTTTGAGTGGTCCCCTAACTTTATTATTATGTTCCCCCAACTTTTATGACGTGATTCATTATGGTTCCCCCCAACGTTTAGGTCGTGATTGCACCTATGCTTATGAAAACATTCATGAATAGTAATTCTGAAGAGGGGTCAGGATAATAGAAGCTACTAGCTTTTGCTGACTCCAGTTGCATTGTAAAAAAGAAATCAGAAAAGAATGAGATACAAATAAATGAAACAGAGAGAGAGTAGGCCTGGTAGTCGTGGTGAGTTATGGAGACTTTCAGAGTAGTAAAAAAGCGCCGACTGAACGACGATGTTCGGTCTAATTTAATAACAGAAACGTATATCTTACAGAGTTCCCCGATTACCAACCACCGTCAAGGCCGAACCTGTCCTCCGTGGATATGTAGTCTACTAATGTTGTGCATATCTTCTGTGGTCTGTTCGCGGCCTCCTTTGTTCTCGAACGAGGAACTTGGCATAAATCACCGGTTCGTTAATTCTCGCTGTATCAAGGGTAGGTTTGGAGAGAAAACACAGACGAGGATTTTGAAGTAGTTCTTCAATGCCGACACTGTTAGTACTATTTAGATAGTGCCAGTCTCAAGCCTGCATGAGGGGGAGGGCGACGCTGGTGATCTTTTTTTAATCACACAGTGTAGTTAAACTGAAACTAGGCCTGAAATTGGAATAAAATCGGATTGAAATCGCTGAGATCTAATCAATAATCTCATTCGTTGATCTAATCAATAATCTCATCAATTGATCTAATCAATAATCTCATCAATTGATCTAATCAATAATCTCATTCATTGATATAATCAATTTATTTCATCAATTGATCCAAACAATTGATCAAATTGATTGATCAAATCGATTGATCAAATCAATAAATCAGCTGATCAAATCAATTGATCAAATCAATTGATCAAATCAATCGATTTCGTCAATTGATTTTTAAACAGTAGGCCTACGTTAATTTATCCATTTAATTGAGCATCGTTCTGATCAATTCCGACCCTGCTGCTTCTGATCAGACCTATTATAGTCTAATGCAGCTTCGACTGACTGACTGACTGAATGAATGAATGAATGACTGACTGAATGACTGACGGGATGACTGACTGAGTGACTGAATGACTGAATGACTGACTGAATGAATTACTGACTGACTGACTGACTGATTGACTGACTGAATGACTGACTGACTGAATGACTGACTGAATGACTGACTGACTGACTGACTGAATGACTGACTGAATGACTGACTGAATGACTGACTGAATGAATTACTGACTGACTGAATGACTGAATGACTGACTGGATGACTGACTGACTGACTGAATGACTGAATGACTGACTGAATGACTGACTGAATGAATTACTGACTGACTGAATGACTGACTGAATGACTGACTGACTGACTGGCTGAATGACTGAATGACTGACTGAATTAATTAATTAATGAACAAATGAATGAATATGCTCATTCATCACTTCAACTACATCGCCTCATTTAGACTTCCATTAAATAACGATGATATTTAACTGTTCTCCATTAAATAACGGATTTCCTTAACAGGACACTTAAAAGCAGTCTTTCTATGGAAGCCGTTTCGCCATCTTTGTCCTAGCTTGATACTAGTCTTAGGCCTAATAATCTATTATTAGTATTCTACGACTTCATAAAGCAACGCTTGACTTTGATCCAAGGTCACGAGTCTACAACCTTAAAACGAATTGCTCTCGAGGCACGTACGCGCCATCTGTAGCTGAGAATTTGAACCTGATGGGTAGGGAGGGCAAAGAGGGGCAATGTGATATTGCCCCACGCAACATAGGCCTAATATTTATAATTATTATAGGACCACCATTTTTGAGACTGAATTATTGACAGCGAACCACTCGAAACTATCCAAGTTATATAAACAGCTAACAGCGTATGATTGTATATGACTTTCCTTAGAAAATTCATGGGAAAGAGCAAAAAAATGAGAAAAGAAAGACACAGACAGACAGACAGACAGACAGACAGACAGACAGACAGACAGACAGACAGACAGACAGACATTTTAGAGAGTCTCTCAGCAGAGTGGAAGAAAAAGATGCAGATAAAGGCAGGCAGTCAGGCAGGCAGGCAGGCAGGCAGGCAGGCAGGCAGGCAGGCAGGCAGGCAGGCAGGCAGTCAGGCAGGCAGGCAGGCAGGCAGGCAGGTAGGCAGACAGACAGACAGACAGACAAAGAGCGAGAGAGATGTGCATGCAGTGTTTAATCTAGGCATCTCCAGTCCATGGAGAAGTATCCCCCCCCGCCCCCCCCCCCATGAATGACATCATGACATTCCCCCCAAATAATGATCGAACAATTTGGCCGCTGCTCTTCACCTGCCTGCATGGTTACATCCATATTGCATTGCATGAACGCGGTTAATTAATTATTGATGAAACACTAAAAAAAGGTCATCAGATGAAAAAAGATCAGAATTTACTAATTTACTGCCGCGATATTTAGATATTTTGTGCACATAGGTCACGGAATTATAAACCCCTCGAACGAACGGTCGTTTGTCGTCGCCACCCTCCCCAGAAACCTTCACACACCCCCCCCCACCATTAACGCCCAAAGCATGGGGACTAGCTTAAACATTGAGAGATGGGAGAGATAGATTCTATATGCATTTGTCTAAACCAAGACACGGGACACACGCAGTCTACGCGTGTACACACTACAACAGTAACTACACCGAGGTCCCTCGAACCATTCCGAAAGACGTACACGTAGGCTACATGTAGCTAGGCTACAGTACAGTGAGAAGGTCGACATTCTTGCATAATAATATTTTAGACCGTTAATGTATGCAGGCCAGTGCTGTGCTTACATAGCAGGAAGCCCTTCGCCGGTCAGATTGACCGAACTCTGAGGAAGGTATTCAGTTCTGGCACACACGTAGGTCTACTAGGCCTATATACCTCTGCTGGCCTAGAACCAGGCCTAATTAAAATTAGTTCAAAAGAGAGACAGACAGAGAGTGAGGGACAGGCGGAGTCAGACAGATAGATCTATAGACGACAGAGAGATGGACATGGTCAGAGAGAGGTGCAGGGTGAGTACAGAGCACGGGAGAGAGAGAGAGAGAGAGAGAGAGAGAGAGAGAGAGAGAGAGAGAGAGAGAGAGAGAGAGAGAGAGAGAGAGAGAGATAGAGATAGAGAGAAAGACAGCCAGACAGACAGACTGATCGATCAATCTCTTTATTATAGGCTAATTAAGCTGAAAATATATAAACCTGTACCATAATTAAATTCCTCTATTCATTCCTCCATCTAATTCTTTCCATTCATATTTTATTTCTTCATTCATTTGCTTCCATGATCCAACCTTCATAATCTGAAGTCATGGAAGCAACATAGGCGCTATTATAGACGTCCATTCAGATCGTTTCTTACCTTCAACGCAGCTCCTGACAAACCAATCGATCCAAATTTTCCGCAAAACTCAGAATCATTCGAAAATCTGAAGTCGAAAGTAGGTCTATAACTGGAGTAAAAACGGCATATCCTACGAACGCGACCGTTAAGTTGCAATGGCTTAATCGAATCAATTGCGACTCGAAATCAAACGGGTTGCAGACTTATTAGATGCGTGGAACCACGTCGAGATAGCACTGACGGTAGCCTAATAGGTGGAAGGCGAAAGCGGGAATTGGCTAATATTGGCAAAAATCTAGATAAGGCATTAGGACTCGCCCTCATACAGTCGATATTTTCGTCGACTACTTTTATCAAGGATGGAAGGAGAAAGGAAGCTTTAGCGCGTCTATAAACCTAAATACATTAAACAATACTGTACAGTAAACACAAATTTGTGTATAGTCTATATAAAATATATATATTATTAGCCTACATAACATATACACAGAAATTCATATATGTGCCTATATACATGTACATAAACCCATTCGTATATTCATGTATATATAACATATGTATATATATATGTATACATAGGCTACACATAATTTACATGTATATATGTATATAGGTCTATACTCTATAGCCTATAACTATGTGTATACATAATTGTTACTTGAAGCAATAAAACTATGGTTATGGTTATTTGTATAACAAATATTATGTGTGAGCATGTATATAGGCCAGTGTGTGTGTGTGTGTGTGTGTGTTGTGTGTGTGCAATCACACACACACACACACACACACACACACACACACACACACACACACACATGTATATATAGGCTCTATTTAACAACACATAAAATTTATTTCTAACCATAGACTGACGGGTCTATAGGGTCATGACGTCTATGCAAATGACAATGACACAAAAATGCCATGCATGGACATATGCGGTTTACTATTAAATCTTATGGCACTAAAGTATGGAACACAATACCAATTGACATTCGTCAATCGAGTAGTCTGCAGGTATTTAAAAAGAAACTTCGTGTTCTTCTACTCTCCTCCACTAATGCTACTTGAAGTGCACATGACCATGTGTAGTTAAGATTTTAGTTAAGTACTTAGTTAAGTTTGTTTCTCTATATGCTCTTGACAATATAAGCTTTTCTGCAATCTGTCATCACCTAATTTGTTTTAGTCTCTTTCTTTTAAGCTATCTTGATTAATTTTTCTTGGGACTTTTTTACTTGGGTGACCCTTCCCAGCGGGATGTCCATCCCTTTTGGGCCCCCCTTTGTAGCCAATGCATGCATGTTTTGTACTTTTATTGTTTTCTTGTTTTCTGGTTGCAATAAAGTGAATTGTATTGTATTGTATTGTATTGTATGTCACATAAAATTATATTCATGTGTTGAAAACGCACAATACGTTTGCATTCCATATAGGCCTACACAGTAACACAGTATACATGATAAGGGCCTCTATAGGGAATGCTCAGAACTGCACAACCTCTTTTGATCTTTCTTCCAAACCTCCATGGTAAATTATTTCCCAATCAGATGACAATGTCACAATGGACATTTAAAACTATTTTTAACTGTACAAATAATGCTTTTTCAGCTACACAAACTCAATCAGAACTACTCTTAGTGTCGAACTGCACACTAAAATGCCCTGCTAGATACATGTAAATGCTCTGAATGAATGAATGCTAATTTTCACAGTACACATGGTCATAGCGTGGGCCTAGACCTATAGATATTAAAATTACTATGGTAGGTTTGTAGGTAATCATTCAGTCAAAAATTTATATAGCCCCTCCCCTTAGAGAAGTCCACTCAGAGGCGCTCCCAGTCCAACCATGGTGATACAAAAAGTTTTAAGGAGCCTGTAAAACAGTGACGAGTCAACCCTGCATGACAGGCGTGCCTCCAACAAGATGTAGTTACAGGTTCAGACAGGTGGACCTACAACTGAGAAGATTCAAGAGGTTCCAGCGAAAGAGAACAGCTCCCCACTGGAGGCAGAGCAAAGGGCCCTGCTAATTAAGAGAAACCCCTGTGGACAGCTGAGCTCACATATTATCGTCTGCTCAGTGTTGCATCTCTGCTAAGACCCTATGCTAATATTTGCTAAACATTGCAATTGTAAAATCTGTGCCTCTGTTCATATGCAAGATGACCAACTATCTCACCTAGCAACTAAACGCGCTTGGCGAGTATTTATAGCCTGCGAATGAATCGTTTTAAAGGTGTTTTACGGAAGCTTTGATGTCTAGTTTACTAGCGACAACTTGCGAGACTGTCAGGGCATCATTGACTACAGCATACTGCGATTGTCAGGGTATAATATTACCCCAGATTATCGTTGGCAACTTGGTATTCAATAGGGTCTATTATCTGTTATTTGACATGGCCTTACCTATGGGGCATTTACCCAAACTAAATTTCACGCATACAGCCTAACTCAGGGGCGGATCCAGGGGGGGGCTTATCCGGCCATGCCCCCCCCCATTTAGAATTCCCATGTATCGTGGCCCCCCCCATTTGGATTGAACATGCTGTGGAACAATGTACATATTGCACAAGTTGGCCCCCCCCCGATATTAACTATTAAGAAATACCCATGCATTGCGGCCCCCTCAAAAAATTTTGCCGCATGACTAAAAAAAAAAAAAAAGGTCATCAACTTTTTTGGCGGACAAAATGGTATTATTTTCCCAATAATTTGGCCAGAGGACTAAAAAAAAGAGAAAAAAAAGGAAAAAAAGTCATCAACTTTTTGAGCGGATAAGAGAAAGAAATATTTTCCCAAGGCCTATATTTTTTCCCGGACCCAAGACCAAGAATTTTGGCCCCCCCGTCCAAAATTTCTGTATCCGCCCTTGGCCTAACTATGTTTGTATGTACGTACGTAGGTGCACTTGTTATAGCACCCTTTCAAGAATTCTACTCAGAAGTGCCCCCGACTACAGCGTGAACGCTGAATCGAAGTTTCATGTCGAAGTTCTGAGAAATTGCGAGTGAAGGACTTGCCCAAGGTCCCTACGAGGCGACTTGTGGTGGATTCGAACCTGCAACTCTTTGGCTGTAAGGTAATGAACCTACCCTCTATACCACTGCACCTCACAAATGATCTCATCACACTTGTAACGACAGCAGTTCAGCAAATGTCAAACCAGTAATAAACTATTTGTGACCCAACAACAGAGGGCGCGGTGGTGTAGTGGTGGCGTCGTTGCCTTCGAGCCGGAAGGTTCGAGGTTCGAATCCACCTTGCCGCGTAAGGACCTTGGGCAAGTCCTTCACTCACAATTGCTCAGCGCTTCGGCGTGAAACTCCGAGGCAGTGTCCGCTCTGCATCGGGAGCGCCTCTGAGTAGAAAGAGCTTGAAGGGGCGCTATAACAAGTGCACATACAAACAAGAGATAGTGCCAAAAAAACACAATTCTCAATCAGAAACAATTAAACTTTATGCATATAAATCAAGTTCATCACGTAAAACGAAGTCACAGAACACATAAATTGTTTACATATAGATCAAAGAAAGTGCTTACTTCCCCCACATATGCCAAACAAAATGCTCAGAAACCCATCTGTAATACTTAAATCTGAATCACTGTTACCTTCTGAAAACAACTTAATAGATTTCATCATAAAAAAGAAACTACAGAAACTGTCAAAGTTCAACATAATCGAAACATTGCTCCACTTCAATATGAAAAAACCCAAAACAACTGTCCACAAAAAGTTTTAAATGTCGCAATAAAACAGATGCCGACAGCTACACTTGCGTCAGCGATAGACAAAACTACAAACAAAATTCATCCTGTTCTAAACACAACAATCAATACTTCTTCACAAAAATGTTACACTTAGAGACTTAAACAGTTATATTCATATCAAACTCACTGCAATTCGAGTATTTTGAGAAAAAATTGTACACAAGAAGGGGACGTATGTCCCAAACTCAACAGTGACTTGTTTCTTTTTTAGAAAAACTACATCAAAAACTGAAGCACCAACACAATGTTCTCTATACAAGTAGAAAAAAATACAGATCGCAAAAGTAGACAAAGAAATCGAACAACAATGACAAATAGTCAGACAATTTCCAGTTTGTCGGTTTTCTAGTTTTTCTTCTGAGAATCTGTCGACGCTGGCGTTGGTTCGTCCGATTTCCAGATTTCCTGAATGTTTTTGCACATTGGTTGATGAAGAGCCGAGTCTAAATCAGAAGTTACGCAAAAAGATCAAAGGAATGCAAAAATTGTGGCACCATCACATACAATCACCTCAACTTACACCGCCATGTTCGCATCACGAATTCACTATGTATATAGTATGAACCACGTACCACTTTATACTACAGTGTATCACTAGGCCTACCACTCTTTAGTCCACACGGCTATCTGCCACCACTAAAATGGAAAATAAAATAATAAATACAGAAGAGTTAATAACAAAATAATAATAAATAAATAATTACGATAATGTTGAATAGTACTTTTTAATCATGCAGAATTCACATCTTCATAAAGCCAACAAACTTCTAAACTAACTGTCTATACAGGCCTTCAAGGTATCACCGGTTAGCATATAGGCATTCCGTACCCGATTTCGTAGCATTGTCAGCCTTAAGCGCCTTCTCATTGGCCGATCCCAGATTATGAATATTCATAACCAGTGACATCATTAAGCACCTTTTGTTTACAGACTTTGCGGCTTGCGCTGGCAATATCAATAATCTTAGGCTATTATGTTTAATAACTCGCAGCCTTTGCGTTCATGAGGCCTAGTAGGCTATGGCAGTTACCTGCTAATATTTCTAAAGTGCTTTATTAAATAGATAGCCTGCACCAAACAGTTTTGCTTATAATGGGATAAAGCTGCGTTGCGTGATTTATTATTGGGCGGATATGCTTTGTAATTAAGCTGCTTTTAGCTCCGTGTAGCCTATTGCAGGCTGTCTGTCCAGTTAAAATTTATGTATTCTGTAATCTGAGTTCCTGCAAACTGTTTCAACTGCATAATTGTACACTGTAACTGATTGCGGTCTTTCAACCGGATTGTTGAATAGACGAAAATTATTACTATACTGCCTCACCCAAAATTTTAGACACCCGATTTTAGTTTAATAATTGTATTTAAAATGTAAGCAATTGGCAGGAAGGTCAAGCTGTAAATGTTGGGACTTCGCTATGTCTGAATCGTGACAAGTTGTCATTAGACTACTATATTAGAAGTCTACCATCACACTTCTACAAATCTATTCCTGTCAGGAAGTCAGAACGTGGAATTAGATGGTCTGTGAACGTGGCTGCAAAGGTTTCTGATTCATGATTCAAAATAATCAAATTTGAATAATTTGAATGAAGATAACCGCAACACATCTTAATAAAACGTATTTCGGCCTATATGCAATTGCGCATAGACTACACGTAGGTTTAAAATTTAGGATGATTTTCACTAGAACTGAGATTGACATGAACTAACTGTAGGCCTACTTAAGCTCGAAAGATTACTGGTTGTCGACCATTAGGCATGGAAAATGAGACAGTTTACGAAAACTGAATAAACCTAGAGCTTTTAAAGCTAGGCTACAATTGGGAATGTGTGGAACGCCAATTTCAGCTGGCGCGAATTTAGGCTACTCAAGTCTAGTAAAATCTAATGCAATGACTTCTGTGGCGCAGGTTTGATTTTTGGTATCGCAGGAGGCAGTTGATTCAACGAAGCAGACGCCTGATGCATCACATAGGCCTAGCTGCTTTTGAGCACAGCGTATTATATAATTGAAGCGATGAGTTGGTCGATGACATATTCGCTGGCACGCACGTAACAACGCGTAACCTCTGCATTTTATTTTTTGCTCTGATTAGAAGTCTACCTTCACACTTTCGATTACTTCACTATCGAATGGAAACTCCTTATAACTTCAAGCGCACCGCAATCGGCTATTTTTCCCCATATGCCAACAACAGCAGCAACAACAGTGCACGAGAAGGCACTAAAACGTCATTGGTTATGAATATTCATAATCGGGAACCGGCCAATGAAAAAGCGTTATGGCTTGCAATGCTACGAAATCGGGTACGGAATGCCTATATGCCACCGGCATGAGGGTCCACCTAGCAGAGCTGTAAGACCCCTTCCAGACCTATGTGCAACCAAATATGTAACTATCACAAAGATTATATGCATAGGCCTACTGCTTCATCATATTTGTGAACATTTGTTTTTCTTGATTCTTTATTGGCTGCCAGATAAATGATTTGATACGCTGGGACAAGAATAATAATAATAATAATATTTCTAAACAACAAACCCTTCATCTGACATTCCTTGCTGCAGTACCAGTAGAGGTGACATCCCTCGCACTGCAGATAGTTCCGACCAACGCTTGACTGTCCGAGGCCACATGGAAAGCAAACGCGCGTCTCCAACACCTTCGACTTACGTGGGTCTTGCCATTGCTGCAAAAACAAATGCACATCATAATTACACATTAATATCAATTATTTCATGTAAATCCGACACAGACATGCTTCCGATCTTCCTCTTTCGCTGCGTAGTCCTTCATTCGCAATTGCTCATGCGTTTCGGCGTGAAACCCGATTCAGTGTCCATGCTGTAGCGGGCCAGTGTAGCCTAACCGAGAGCGCCTCAGAGTGGTGAGCTTGAAGGGGCGCTAAAGCAAATGCGAGAAATAAATTTAAATACAAATACTGTTTGAGTTTACATCGATTGGAGAGTCATGCTATAAATGCCTCTTGGTGGTCCTATATCATATTTTTGGTACTTTAAACACTACATTATGAAATGATACACAAAATAGCTCATTTGTCATAAATCTATTGTTTAGTATTCATTGCCAAAACAGACGCACATGCAGCACTTTTGTGAGAAATCTGATACGAGCCATACATGGTACATATTATGATGCTTACGTCATTATTATTAGCAGCAGTATGATGATCAAATCAGTGATGCACAATATTTCAATAGAAACAAAAGCCAAACTGCAAGTTCAAATTTATCTACACATGAATTCAAACCAGCAACTCTTTAAAATCATACAAAAATCAATTCTAATTTATATAATTATAAAATTTAATAACTATTAAACAGTAACAATAATAACTCTCACATAGCAGTAATAGCATCTACTGCACAGTACTAATAGTAACTATTCCACAAAGTATATTACAAAAGAAAAGATTACACAGTATTAATAGCAACTTTTACATAATTTTTTACATACATATGAAGCAGTATCAAATAGTATTAAATCTTGATGCAGTGCTAAATAAATTCATGATCACGGTTACATTACGTTGTGTACTCTCACTCACCATTCCCTCTTGGAACTGATCATGCTCCAGCTTCTCCTTGCTGCGTTGCAACTGGCGTCTGATATTCGACGGTCCATCGTGATTCTTGATCACGTGTTTCTTAGCACCAAGCATCACAGGCGGATCGTCATTTCTCGATAAGCCGATCTCGGCACTGGACACACACAAAAAATGCTTTGTCAAGTCATGAACCACTCTCTAGTCAAAACCCCATTGTCAGTGGCTACTCAGATCTTCCACTTAAATGCACTCCCAACATAAAAGAAACGCACAAGCAAAATAAACAGTCAAGAAATCAAGAGGAAAAGATGAAGACACAGGACCAGGTATTTGATTGGATAGAGTGATTGTCTTCTATACAATACAATACGATACAACTGCAATTTGATATTGCCCCTCTTACAAAGCTCCCAAGTGCCTTCTAAAGAGAAGAGAATGCTCCTTTCTCACGTAAAAAGCTGCGTTATTTAGCTGTGGCTGGACTAGGAGCACTTCTAAGCAGTTTACCTTGAAAGTGCACTATATAAAATCTCAATAATAATAATAATTATAATAACTTGTTGAAATGCTAGATAATTTGATCAACTAACACCCGGGCTTTTATTTCGTTGTCGCGCAAGACAACTTGTCCCGGTCGGTTCATGATGAGCATCAATCCATAGTTGCAATTTGCGATCTTGCATTTGGTGATACGAGCGCTTCCGTTAATGCTGAACCCAATCGACACCTGACCACCTGCCAACCGACACTGCTCCAGCTCCAGTTTACCACCCTCTTGCACCATCACACCTGGAAAAAGAAAAATATATTCACAGCACCGGTCATATAAACACTACATATACCAACCAAACCTATGACCATAACCATAGTTTTATTGCTCAAAGTGACAGTTGACAACATACATCTTTTTTTACACATAATGGATATGAAACTAACAAAAAAAGCAAAATGAGAGAGCCCTTATATACAAACCTATCCAAATATACATGTATGCAAATCAATAACCAATAAGTAAGCATATACAATCTCGTAACCCAAACATACGTTGTATGCAAATCTGTATACAAAATCTATGCACATCTTTATACAAATCAATCTGACATTATACACAAACCTAACCAAAATTGATTTACAATCCTATCCAAAATTACACATAAATCTATCCAAAATAATATACAAAAACCTATAAAAAATTACACCCAAAATTTCAAAGCTATCCAAAATTGCATACAAACTTATCCACAACTATGCACATTGTACAAACTTATCCAAAATTATTTATATTGCACAAAACTTTCCTAAAAATTATTCACAATTTATTTACAAACCTGATCAAATCTGCATGAAGATCTCTCCAGTGCACATAAAGTCACGTAAACAAATTCGAAACCCAATCGATGTTTTTCATTTTGAATGCAATTTAATAAACGTCTGTTACTCACAGCTGCCTCGTATAGTCGTCACTTGCGTGTTGCGCATATACGCAATGGAACGCGCAACCGTCACTGATGCCTGGTCCTGCAGCTTGCGAGAATTGCCATAGAAAACGCAACTGAAATTAAAAATATTAACTGTACGCAAGTAGAAGGCAAGTAGGAGACAATTTATACAGCTCCTACAAGTACCCCACAAAGCTAAGCTCAGAATTTTAGCTTAATGGCAATTGAGCTAATATTTATAAAGTGCTGCTTCAAGAATACACATTAATGGCGCTTTTGATTTGAGCTAGCAAAATCCCTGCCAAATAAAGCAAAGTTTGGACTTCTTCTAATGCACTCAGGTAATTAAATGAATGCTATCTAAAATTATGTACAAACCAGTCTAAAATTATATACAAACCTATCCAAAAAATTACACATAAACACATCCAAAATTACGTACAAACCAAACTAAAGTAATAACATCAATGCATTAATGTTTATATTAATATTTATTTCCCCTTGTTATCTTCTGCGTAACATTACACCTACACATTACAGTACATCATCCAACATCAAAGAATTCATTCACAACAGTCAATTTTAGTCTAGTAACAACACGTCTTAGCTGCCACATCATCTGCAACTACGCCACGCGCTGGTTCACTGCTCTTCCGCATTTGCCTCGGATAAAGAACACTGAACAAGACTAGCTCTTCAGCGTTACCTTCTAAATACTTTAATTTAATAAGCTTACAAGAAATTAGAAAACAAAAGAGAACCTTTCAACAATGCAGGCGCCGGCATCGGCGTGAGATGCCAGACCCTGGCTTCCACACAGACTGATCTCCGTACCCTTGAGGAGTATGACTCCGCCAGCCCTTGCCTCCACACCTATAAAAAGTCAACAAGTAAATTTACCGCCAAAATCAACGCAAAGCAGCAACTCCTTCTTTGGGTTTATCACTTTAGACTAACATTTTAGCTACTCAATTCTTATGTGCTTTATTATATTATTTCGTCTGATTTATTTGAGTGTTTTTTTGCATTGATCTCTTTGAATAAACGAGTTTTGATTTGATTTTGATTTGATTTACAATGTACAGTATTTATCATTACACATACACATGTACATATGTATGGATTTTAGGTGGATATGTACGGTTTTAAATGGTGCTTTTGACCACAGAAAGTAGCCCATTCTGGTCTTTAACCTCTGCTGAAGTAAAACTAACAATTGCCATGGATAGCCAGACAACCCATCCATACTAAACACAAAATTGTGTGCCTTTTTAGAATTGCCTAACCCAGCGTCTTTCACAATGAAGAAACATATTATCTCATCATGCAGTTAATATTTTTATTTAACCCTTTAACAACCACAAGCTCTAACCTATTCTCTCACAGTTCTTGATTGTACAGTCTTCGATGATTGCAGAAAGTAGCCCATTTTGATCCTTAACCTCTGCTGAAGTAAAGACCCTAAAAACTAAGAATTAACATGTTCAGCCAGACAACCCATCCCTAAAAAACACAATAGTGCCCTTTAGAATTAACTAAACTCTTCAAACTAGCATCTTTCACAATGAGGAAACAACTGACCTCATCATGCTGCTAATATTTTCATTTAACCCTTTAACAACCACAATCTCTAACCTATTCTCTCACAGTTCTTGATCGTACAGTCTTCGATGATTGCAGAAGCGCCGCTCACCACAATCACTCCTCCGCAAGCACCGTCAATTGTGGATTTGCTAAAAACAAATTGAAATAATTTCTTTATTAGAAAATCATTGCTGCTGAAAACAGGATGTTCAAAACTTGTTAAAAACTGAAGAGAAATGAAGTACCTGCGAGCAATATTATAAGATCATTCATTGTCCTGTTAGTCTCCAAAATCCCAACATAGTCTTGTCCCCAAATATCTCTCTGACTATATGCGTAGGTCTCTCTCTGCAACATCTGTTCGTCCCTTGGGGGCTCTACAGACTGTTTGGACCTTATTGTCCCTAGTGTTCGGTTTGCCAAGTTGGGCATTTGCTGTGATAGGTACCACAACATGAAAAGGCAATCCCTCTCTTATACGTGTTATGCTCATGTATTGGTTCTTCTCCGCATCCTCTCAAGACATTTGTTTGCCCCGGGGTTTCTGAAAGCACCTCTGAATAGTCTATGCTGTGAAAGCCACTCTATAAATTTTTAGATATGAAATAAAAATTTTATGAGCTCAAATGAAAACAGGGCATCAAATGGACTTCACATCTTTTACAAACACAGATGTTCTGCAGCATGTTTTCAGGAAACACAAAACATTCATGGGATTTCAGCACGATTTAAAAAAATAGTTTTTCAAGCACAAACACCATATCTAAATTAACTTGAAAGGCACGATAGAATCACTTAATTTAAAACAAAAGTTTAAAGTTCATGAACTTTCAACCTTAAGGTCAGCTGACTGAACTGGGCGACCGCAATCCATCCACTCGAACGCGTGTAACCGTTACAGTTCGTCACAGTAACAATTCCATCTAGTGACAAAAAGAACAAATTCATTAAAACTGGTTAAGGGGTTAAGGTTAACCCTTTCGTTACGGAACCCGTCGCTGCGACGGGTTTAGAAACCCACATGCTGTACGGAACCCGTCGCCGCGACGGGCTTACAACCCGTGACTTACAGTAGTGGCCATATTATTATGGACAAGGCTAAAAACCAGTTATTTTCACATTTCGCACTTATTTTATGCAATCAAAAGACTGAGAACATCATATGGCATGACATGACATGGCATGGCAAGGCATGACATGGTATGGCATGGTATGGCAAGGCAAGGCATGGCAAGGCATGGTACGGCATGGCATGACAAGGCATGGCATGGCAAGGCATGGCAAGGCATGGTAAGGCATGGCAAGGCATGATATGACATGGTATGGAATGACATGGCATGGCAAGCATAGCATGGCATGGTAGGGCAGTGCCATGCCTTGCCATACCATGTCTTGCCATACCATGCCTTGCCATGCCAGACCTTGCCATGCCAGACCTTGCCATGGCAAGGCATGGCATGGCGTGGCACTGCCCTACTTTGCCCTGCCATGCCATGCTTGCCATGCCATGCAAGCCATGCCATACCTTGTGAAGCCATGCCTTACCCTGCCATGCCATGACATGCCATGCCATATGATGTTCTCAGTTGTTTGATTGCATAAAATAAGTGCGAAATGTGAAAATAACTGGTTTTTAAACCTTGTCCATAATAATATGGCCACTATACTGTATAATAGTCCTTCCGTACGGCGCGTGGGTATGTGTGCCGTAACGAAAGGGTTAAGCCGCTGTGACAATACATGCAAAGACCTAACACCAAAACTGCACAGCTGAATATAGAAATTCCTAGCCTCAATTTGTGGTCCAAACCATCTGAGTACAGCATGTTCACATGAGTTGTAGATGACAAGCACAAAAATAATATATGTAATAACTGTTATTAATTATTTTTTACACCTATAAAATAAATAACTAAAGGACATGGCACAACAGCGGGAAACGTGGAGACACGTGGAGACATTGGACGTTTGGACCTGCCGCTTGGCAGCGAACGTAAAGAAGACATCTATAAATAAACATCGAACATTCTATTTTGATTCAAATAAAAAATAACATTTTTTATATGCTTTTAGTTAATTAAATTTTATCCTTGTGGCCCCCTAATGTCCTTAAACTAATAAAAAGTGGCAGTCTTGTCCTCCGATCTAGAAAAGTGGCCCTCAAGTCAAAAAAGGTTGGGAACCACTGGTGCAACCATACCTATTCTACATCTATCATTCATTGTTGGATTCATTCCAAGACTATATACAATCATGAAACCCTCAACCCAAACTTACGAGCTGCAGCAAAGATTCCATGTTTTTCCGGATGATTCGACTCCTGACGAACGCTGACGTTTTCCAGATACAATGATCCGCCCTCGACCATAAAAATGTTCACGACTTTTGGATCAAACATGCTGCCGCCTGAAACAACATTGAACACCCAAACATAATTTCAACCCTTTAATGCGGAGATGGTAGTAAATGGTATAGGAAATCCTATACCCTCTGCCATTAAAGGGATAAAAAAAACATAAAAGCAGAAGAACAGCAAGTTAATCCCCATTCCCCACCAATAGTTCTGAAGAAGCAGCAATAAATATAAAATGTCAGCAACTTCCTCTTCTTAGCCCCAGTGTGCAAGGGTGATCAACCAGTCCTCCACCTTGCCTTCTGTTCTTCTCAACAACAACATTTCATACACCAACAATTCTACAAGGAATCTGTTGCAGGCTTGACTGCGCTTGGAGATACCAGGCAAGTTTATTTGTACACATATGCCTCTACGTGCCTCTTTATATTTCTTTGTCCCTTTTCTGCAAGCGTTTGAAAAACCATTCTCTTTGATTGTGGTTCGGTGTCAGGTCGGGAGCACCTCTGAGGAGTTTCTTTTAAAGTGGCGCTATATAAATACATGATTACGATTACAAGATAGCAAAGTTTGGCATGGGTGAAATCTGGGAAGTTAGAGCAAGCTTTGGCAATGCATTGCATTGAACCCATAATATCATCCACTGCCAACTTATGGTACTACAAGTAGAAATGCTTTAACACGTTGGCTGTGAGGGACGTGTATACACGTCCCTCATTGAGTCATTTAACACAGCAAATCAGCAGTCAACGTGTTAAAGATATGAGTTATAACATTGATCTGGCCTTCACGGTGTTTTGCAAAGCAATGGATCAGGTCTCTAACTCCAACGTTTGAGGGTATGAAGCAGTTGAAGGGACTCACAAAACAACCTTGTTCACTCACATTTGTCCTGCACCTCACAAATAACCAGACTCAGCACATGTAACAAGTGCAACTGAACAAGCGAATGAATAAATGTCACTGCATGCAATAAGTTTCGAAATCTTTACACACTGACAAATTGACATGGAGAAATGCTTGACCTTGACAGTAGAATACAATGTCCTTGGGTGATCCGTTCGCATCAAAGTCTCCAACAATGTCTAGTTCTTCGCCCCTCGCGACGTGAAGACATTCAAAGCAGTAGCGACCCGGCTTAACGAGGACTGACAGCTGAAACAAAACCAATTAATTATTAATTGATTCATTAAATGATTGGAGCAGCTCTGCTGAGCCTGTCTTGGAGTGGACACATATTAATTTGATTAATTAGATCATTAAACCGAGGCGGCGCCACCCATACAATTTCGGCAGGTCACGTCATGGTTATCAGAGTTATTCAGTAGGTCGACGGAATTAAATGTAAAGCAGATTTTAAAAATTCCCCAAAAAGTTTTTGGCAGGACGTAAGTCATAAGGCAGGTCAAGAGTGAAATAAGCATGTTAAATGACCTGCTGTGATCAATGGTGGTGTCGCCAGTGTCATTAAATTTCTAATTAATGCAAATCATAAAATAGGGATTAAATAGACAGTCTTAGATAGTTTTAAAAATGGCCCCACTGCGCTCCAATCACTAAAACTCTATTCCCTTCTAATTGCCAACATATGATCTGCTCTACTCATAAACATCTACTCTAGTCATAAATGATCTCTGTTACAACTGCTGCAGCAAAACACCTTAAATATTATGCCAGTGCCAGACCCAAGCCTGGTAAAGGAGGAGGGTGACACAAATCATCTTTGAAACAGCAACGAGCAACTTAAATGTTCACTTCCAATATTAAACAGCAATTGGTCAAATAAAGAACATTCTTATCGTATCTTAGAGACTTAGACAATTACAATCAAAGACAAAAACTCGTATTAAAACCAAAAAATAAAAACCTTTTTGTGATCGTGAATCATCTTCGAGGTCAATTCCGTGACGTCACCCATCCCATCGGCATCAAGGACAATGCAGTTGTCCTTGAACTTCACCTTGCCCCAGATGGCCGACTTCGCTTTCATGGCCGACATGTACTTGCACTCGACCAGCAACGCTTTGAGGCACAGGTCGTCACGGTAACTCTTCTTGTTCTGTGCGTACAGGTCCAAGACTTTCGTCGCGTAGCCAATCGCTTCGTTCTTCTCTCCAACGCGCAGTAAGGCCGAGATACAACTGGAAACAGAAAGGTTTTGTTTGTCTGTATTTTGTTTGTATGTGCACTTGTTATAGCACCTCTTCAAGCTCTCTTACTACTCAGAGGCGCTCCCGAATGCAGAGCGGACACTGCATCAGAGTTTCACGCTGAAGCGCTGAGCAATTGTGAGTGAAGGACTTGCCCAAGGTCCTTATGCAGTGAGGTGGATTCGAACCTCGAACCTTCCGGCTCCAAGGCAACGACGCCACCACTACGTCCCACAAAGGTGGTCATGGTAAAACACTGCCTGGGTGTAGTTAAGAAGTAAGGTCAAGGTGTACCAAGAACACATCACAAAGTATCATATTAACAACTGTGCAAATTAGATAGTCTGCAAATTATGTTTTCGATGTGCATGTATTGTACATACAAATACATAGTACATACACAACCATTCAAAGGCAATAAAGCATCAAAACCAAGATTTAAGTTTATCTCTATTAACTTATAACCGGAAATAACGTTTATCTTGATTAACTTATTACCGGAAATATCCTTTTTCATATTTCTCATCCAACTCAATGGCTTTCTTGGCGTCTTCAAGCGCTCTTATGCAGAGATCATCAAGGTCGTCTGCTTCAGAACACACTAGCGACATCTTGTGGTAAGTAATCGACCGATTTCCATACAGTTTCGCAAGCTCCTCATTGCAATCTGAAAAAACGGAAACAAAAGAAAGGAGTTCTGTATTCATGTGCACGACCATTAAATACAGACATCTCCAGACAAATTTTATCATTTGTCAAATCCCCGAGGGATCCCTGTTCACCTTGGACCAATTATATTTCAAATATTTCTTTGTGCACTTGTTATAGCACCCCTTCAAGCTCTCTCTACTCAGAGGCGCTCCCGAATGCAGAGCGAACACTGAATCGGAGTTTCATGCCGAAGCGCTGAGCAAATTGTGAGTGAAGGACTTGCCAAGGGTCCTTACGCGGCGAGGTGGATTCGAACCTCGAACCTTCTGGCTCCAAGGCAACGATGCCACCACTACACCACCGCGTCCCATTATTTTATTTAGGTAGCCACACAACACCACTCAAGATAAACCAATAATCAGCAGGACATAGAAGGAGTTCTGGTACGTTTAACCTTTTAATGCTGAGATGGTAATAAATGGCATGGGAAATCCTATACCCTCCAGCATTAAAGGGTTAAATAATTCTTGATGAATTTTAGACAGACTTGGCTACGACAAACAGAAAGAGTGCTCAGTTCCTCAAGGTATTGTGTCAGAGGCAGATAATGGGCATGAAGTGTCAGAGCCTTTGCATCGAGGGTGCATGGCCAGTCCTCTCCCTCGCTGCCTCATCTTCCCACCAACTGTGTACGGTCACTGCATAGATGGTTATAGACGGGATGGCTAAGATCGTTCATGCATGCAAAGACATCTTGAAAAGCATTTCTGCCCTGGCATGGGTTTGAATCATAGCCTCTCAATTGCAGACAAACCACAAGACTATTGCACATCCTACTTAGCCAAACTATTGTATTAAAACATTTATAAAGCGCCTCTACTAGGGTGAACAGTTCAGAGGTGCTCCCAGTGCGCAAGGCCACGAGAGAAGAAATAAGTTTTGTGGAAATAAAATGAGGAGGAGGAGGGAATACCAGTTAAAAGTTAAAACTATAAAAAGAACTATAGTTAAATATAATTACTTTGCACAGCTTCATCAAGTTTCACGGCTTCAATAGCGAGTATATACTCTTCCGACGCCTCTTGGTATTTGTTTTCCGCAAACAGATTGTTGCCCTTTGACTTCAAGGCTTCCCAAGGACGAATTTCATCCGTCAACTTACAGCTAGCGAGTTTCTGTTCAAGGGGGACAGCGTTGTCGTTGTTGTTCTGTTCTTCTTTTGCAACCACCGTTGCTTCATTCGTCTTCGTTGCCTCATTCGTCTTCGTTGCATCGTTTGTCTTTGTTGCTTCGCTCGTCTGTGCGTCTTCGCTGTTCGCAGACGGAGCCGCCGCATTGCCTTTTCTTTGACAGGACTTCTTGCGTCTCCCCATTTTAAAACTTTGCTGCTCTGCAAGAATGATGCAAGGAACTCATTAACGATTTGGAAATTTTCAATCTAAGACACATTTATCAGTATTAAGTAATGTAAATTACCAGTCTTACCTGCCATCACAATTATTATTGCAAACATTTTTACTATAATTATGTCAGCAAATTTCCAGGATTAGACGAAGACACAAGGTCACACAGAAATGTTCTCAACTGTCTAAAAAAAATCTGCAGGTGCCTTGGTAGAAAATTTTTTCTAAGTGAAACACAAAAATCACAACTGTGAATCTGTGCCTAGATAAACCATAGCCCAAATAGTTGTAATGAGGCCTGAAAAAAGCAGCAATATAATTAAGTTGTTCTATGGGTGATACTGTGATACAGACGGCGCCATTATAATCTGAAAGGGACCAATTTCTGCAGTTCATCTACATCACTATAAGCTTATAACGCAACGACAAGTCTTAAATTACCCAAAAAGAGTTTAAAGCATTAAGCTTCTAAACTGCTACGGTGTCTTACGTTCAGAAAACTAGTCTCAAAATCTGGAAAACTTTAATTACAGCCGACCACAAAATTGTAACGCAAAGTTTCAACCCCCGCGCTTTGTAAGAGGTCCACTGCACGTGGGCTTTGGGCGCGTTGAACACTTGAATCGAAGCATTGCCAGAGCTCACTCGAGTCGTAGAATTGTGCTGTTTGGGAGAGTTACTTAGGATTTTTTGCCACATATTCTAGTTTTACCGTGGTCCTGGGGTCATGTAGCTAAAAAACCTTTTAACGACCTTTATATTCGTTCATGATTACTGAGGGTCTTGTACCGGAACTTTCTAGGAAGTCTTTCTGGGTCCGATAAAGCTGTAGCCTATCTAAATGCGTCTGACAAATTTCTAATCGCCAAATATTTGGTAACCTATATATTCTCAATTTTGCCGATTCTCTGGCTAAGCATCTACTCTCACCAGTCACCAAAACTTATTCGACTTTTCAACACTGTTTAAACTTTAGAATTTACAAATCCCGTTTTTTCGAAGACTTGACAGTCGCTATGCCCGTTCCTGATCTTGCCCCGAGAGAGCTACGAGCAGCAGTGGAACGGTCCTCGTGAAAGACAAGACCGGAAGCGGATGTATGGTGGATTTATTTTTGCAAAAATGGCACTAACTTTAAATGACAGTATTGCACGCAAAGAGATAGTAAAGCAAGTTCGTGTGAGATTTGTTGGCTCTAACGATGTGGTTCAACATGTTGTGCCTCTCAAAGAAAAAAAGATTGTCAACAGTATGGTGTTTTTTTTAGCATCAGTGTTATCTTGCATTCTGTGTGTTGTTTTACCGTATAGCCTATATCGCTTGTTTAAATGGGGGGGGGGGGGGGGGGGGTCGAATACCGTATTATGTGCTTTCCCCACCGACTGACATTATTCTGTCATGATTTATACAATGCAGAAATCTGACAGTAAGTGCTGTGTGATCGTACAAATTTCCACTTGCTGATAAAGATGCTATAGAAATGGAAATAAATATAATTACAATAATCACCAGTGATAATGATTCTAATTTTTACATGGATGATTCTTATGACCGCTGGTTTTGATTTTTGATGATGATGTTCATTGTGTTAATAGAAACTATTTTGCTCTTACAGAATCCATCTTGAAGGTTGCTGAGCCTAAGAAATCGAGGCGCGTTAGCTATGCTAAGGATCTGAGCGACGACGAAGATGAAGATCTCAAGGAGAGCGACATTTGTTCAGCTGTCGATGTGAATGAACAGACCGAAGATTTAAAGCCTTCAAAAGGTATACCAGTATATATAGGCATGCATGATATGTATTATAGTTACTGGATAGCCAATTGGCTATTAAAAGTTTAGATTATCGCTCACTCAGGGATATCCCAGGATTCCTTGGGGCAAGGCCTAGGATTATTTTGTGAAAATCCCAGGATTCTCTGCAGCAAATCCCAGAATTTCTTGAGGCAAATCATGGCAAATGATAGCACTTGGCACAACACTCCTCTGTAAAACGCAAATTAATTTTTTCAACAATGATACAAATTATTTTAAATCAGCCTAGGGATTTTGAGTAGAGTGACATACAAAACTATCAACTTAGCTATATTTTGCAGCCAATGACCAGATTTCGTGAAAACAGCATTTATAGTTGACGAATTTAACAATGTTTTACATATAAACAAGCACTCGCATCCCTGACAGGAAGTTGCATGTGATTCGCCATTGGCCATGGACCACTATACGAAGCTTTAGCTTTCCAGTAATATATTAGTACACACCAATGCATGCAGTGATTTTGCATTTTAGTGACGATCATAGAGAGCTGTCTAGATTTGTTGCATCCACCAGTCAGAAGGATTTTAATTCAGGAATTTTTTTGTTCGATGGTGATTTAGAAACTTTGTCTCCATTTTGAATGTTTCCAGCGTTGTCGGTCGGAGGGGAAGAAGTTGCTGGAAGCAATCTTTTCCGTTTCCGCACGCCAAAGAAATCTGGTCAGATGCTGAATAAAGGTTGGATTTTACCCTTGAAATGCAATTTATTGTTGTTTTCTACTTAAGTTAAAAACACTTTTATTTCCGCAGATTCACATCTGCGTATGATTTACTGAAGTCAATATTTACCAAAGTCATTGTTTATTGAAGTCATTTACCAAAGTCATTATACACTGAGGTCATTATTTCTATACATTGTGGGGCATGGTGGTGTGGTTTTCTTGAACTGGGGCATGTTTGATGCCTTGGAGTCAGAAGTTTGCAAATTCGAATTCACCTTGAGCTGCCGAGTAGGAACCCTGAGCAAGTCCTTCATACGCAATTGCTCAAGAATGCACTTCAGCGTGAAACTCCTAGTCAGTGTCCACGCTGTAGTCAGGTGCGCTGAGTAGAAATCTTGAAGGGATGCATTAACTCATGTAAGCAAACAAGCATAGCAATCGCATATCCATATAGTTACTGAGGATGTATTTTTCTGACGATCATTGCTCCATACATTTCTTTGTATGCATTCACAGATCCATATATTTTCTTAGCACTTCCTCTCTTTTTCTATTTATAATTAGATGAAATCTAATTGTTGGCTTCATCTTGTTTTATCTCAGCTTCCGAATCTGTGACGCCAACATCTGCTATTCTCAAATCGTCGCAGAAGATCACGCCAAGCAGAGGCTCGAAACTGACAATGACGCCATCGTCCACAAAGAAAACACCAAAGTCAATACTCAAGAAGACCCCGATTTCTAAAGGCTGGTGACGAATTTGTAACAAGGCTTGCATAGGGCACACTGTCAGAGGACATTATTTATGTAGAGCCTTTTAACCCGTTAACGACCAGCTGTATATGTTTTCCCGTACATTTTAGTGCACGATGGTCATTAAAGGGTGTGTCAAAGATCTGACTTGTGGGCCATTTCTGACTGGCCGATGATGCCTTTCTGGCCTGCAGAACGATTGTCTGAAGGATGAAAGTTCAAATTTATCGTTTTAAGGCGTAATGAGTTTCATGTGATGTGCGTGTCTGATAATTAGATAAAAAATTAATTAATGTTTTTTCATAGCTTTATTTCACTGTTTGCTTAGCAATGTACCATTTGAGATTTCGTTTGATTACCATTGTTATTGAGTGATGTCCATCATGCCATTGTCCAAAACAAAGCAGCATTTATATAGCACCTGTAAAAATGTGTTTAATCTTTTTATTGATGGTTTGCGTTAATATTAAATGATTGATAATGTTGGGTTTTTCCTGCAGGTCGAGTTGCGGAAGTCGAGACTCCGCATGATGGGAAGCGACGAAGTCAGCGACTTGCGATGACGACACCTCACCGACTTTGGAAGAGAAACGAAGAGAGTACGATGTTTTATTTCTCAAAGCTTATTTACTGTCTGATCACGAAGATTTGCACATTAGAAAAGAAAATTGAACTTGATTTTTTTTTCTTCTTGCATTTGAGTGGTGGATGGTTTGATTGATGTATTGGAATGTATGTAAGCATTTATATAGCGCCTGTGGTAGGTCGAACCGTTTAGAAGCGCTTCCAATGTGCAAGGCCCTGCGAAAAGAAGCGGGCTTTGAGAAGAGAGAAGGAAGTTGGATGTGTGGTTTGATTGACGCTTGGTTTGATTGACGCTTGGTTTGATTGATGTTTGCTTTGATTGATGTTTGCTTTGATTGATGTTTGCGTTGATTGATTTTTGGCTTGATTGATGTTTGCTTTGATTGATGTTTGCTTTGATTGATGTTTGCTTTGATTGATGTTTGCTTTGATTGATGTTTGCTTTGATTGATGTTTGCGTTGATTGATGTTTGCTTTGATTGATGTTTGCTTTGATTGATGTTTGCTTTTATTGATGTTTGCTTTGATTGATTTTTGGCTTGATTGATGTTTGGTTTGATTGATGTTTGCTTTGATTGATGTTTGCTTTGATTGATGTTTGCTTTGATTGATTTTTGGCTTGATTGATGTTTGCTTTGATTGATTTTTGGCTTGATTGATGTTTGCTTTGATTGATGTTTGCTTTGATTGATGTTTGGCTTGATTGATGTTTGGTTTGATTGATGTTTGCTTTGATTGATGTTTGGTTTGATTGATGTTTGGTTTGATTGATGTTTGGTTTGGTTGATGTTTGGTTTGATTGATGTTTGCTTTGATTGATGTTTGTTTTGATTGATGTTTATTTGATTGATGTTTGCTTTGATTGATGTTTGGTTTGATTGATGTTTGCTTTGATTGATGTTTGCTTTGATTGATGTTTGCTTTGATTGATTTTTGGTTTGATTGATGTTTGCTTTGATTGATTTTTGGCTTGATTGATGTTTGCTTTGATTGATGTTTGCTTTGATTGATGTTTGCTTTGATTGATGTTTGCTTTGATTGATGTTTGGCTTGATTGATGTTTGGTTTGATTGATGTTTGCTTTGATTGATGTTTGGTTTGATTGATGTTTGGTTTGGTTGATGTTTGGTTTGATTGATGTTTGCTTTGATTGATGTTTGCTTTGATTGATGTTTGCTTTGATTGATGTTTGCTTTGATTGATTTTTGGTTTGATTGATGTTTGCTTTGATTGATTTTTGGCTTGATTGATGTTGGCTTTGATTGATGTTTGCTTTGATTGATGTTTGCTTTGATTGATGTTTGCTTTGATTGATGTTTGGCTTGATTGATGTTTGGTTTGATTGATGTTTGCTTTGATTGATGTTTGCTTTGATTGATGTTTGGTTTGATTGATGTTTGGTTTGGTTGATGTTTGGTTTGATTGATGTTTGCTTTGATTGATGTTTGTTTTGATTGATGTTTGGTTTGATTGATGTTTGCTTTGATTGATGTTTGCTTTGATTGATGTTTGCTTTGATTGATGTTTGCTTTGATTGATGTTTGCTTTGATTGATTTTTGGTTTGATTGATGTTTGCTTCGATTGATTTTTGGCTTGATTGATGTTTGCTTTGATT
This sequence comes from Lumbricus rubellus, assembly GCA_945859605.1. NCBI lineage: Eukaryota > Metazoa > Annelida > Clitellata > Crassiclitellata > Lumbricidae > Lumbricus > Lumbricus rubellus. The sequence goes on from OX243828.1 coordinate 20,897,223, forward strand.
GATGTTTGGCTTGATTGATGTTTGGTTTGATTGATGTTTGCTTTGATTGATGTTTGGTTTGATTGGTGTTTGGTTTGGTTGATGTTTGGTTTGATTGATGTTTGCTTTGATTGATGTTTGCTTTGATTGATGTTTGCTTTGATTGATGTTTGGCTTGATTGATGTTTGGTTTGATTGATGTTTGCTTTGATTGATGTTTGGTTTGATTGGTGTTTGGTTTGGTTGATGTTTGGTTTGATTGATGTTTGCTTTGATTGATGTTTGCTTTGATTGATGTTTGGTTTGATTGATGTTTGCTTTGATTGATGTTTGGTTTGATTGATGTTTGCTTTGATTGATGCTTGCTTTGATTGATTTTTGGCTTGATTGATGTTTGCTTTGATTGATGTTTGCTTTGATTGATGTTTGCTTTGATTGATGTTTGCTTTGATTGATGTTTGCGTTGATTGATGTTTGCTTTGATTGATGTTTGCTTTGATTGATGTTTGCTTTGATTGATGTTTGCTTTGATTGATTTTTGGCTTGATTGATGTTTGGTTTGATTGATGTTTGCTTTGATTGATGTTTGCTTTGATTGATGTTTGCTTTGATTGATTTTTGGCTTGATTGATGTTTGCTTTGATTGATTTTTGGCTTGATTGATGTTTGCTTTGATTGATGTTTGCTTTGATTGATGTTTGGCTTGATTGATGTTTGCTTTGATTGATGTTTGCTTTGATTGATGTTTGCTTTGATTGATGTTTGGTTTGATTGATGTTTGGTTTGGTTGATGTTTGGTTTGATTGATGTTTGCTTTGATTGATGTTTGTTTTGATTGATGTTTGGTTTGATTGATGTTTGCTTTGATTGATGTTTGGTTTGATTGATGTTTGCTTTGATTGATGTTTGCTTTGATTGATGTTTGCTTTGATTGATGTTTGCTTTGATTGATTTTTGGTTTGATTGATGTTTGCTTTGATTGATTTTTGGCTTGATTGATGTTTGCTTTGATTGATGTTTGCTTTGATTGATGTTTGCTTTGATTGATGTTTGGCTTGATTGATGTTTGGTTTGATTGATGTTTGCTTTGATTGATGTTTGCTTTGATTGATGTTTGGTTTGATTGATGTTTGGTTTGGTTGATGTTTGGTTTGATTGATGTTTGCTTTGATTGATGTTTGTTTTGATTGATGTTTGGTTTGATTGATGTTTGCTTTGATTGATGTTTGCTTTGATTGATGTTTGCTTTGATTGATGTTTGCTTTGATTGATGTTTGCTTTGATTGATGTTTGCTTTGATTGATTTTTGGTTTGATTGATGTTTGCTTTGATTGATTTTTGGCTTGATTGATGTTTGCTTTGATTGATGTTTGCTTTGATTGATGTTTGCTTTGATTGATGTTTGGTTTGATTGATGTTTGGTTTGGTTGATGTTTGGTTTGATTGATGTTTGCTTTGATTGATGTTTGTTTTGATTGATGTTTGGTTTGATTGATGTTTGCTTTGATTGATGTTTGCTTTGATTGATGTTTGGTTTGATTGATGTTTGCTTTGATTGATGTTTGCTTTGATTGATGTTTGGTTTGATTGATGTTTGCTTTGATTGATGTTTGGTTTGATTGATGTTTGCTTTGATTGACAGATGAGAGTTCGTCATCCGACTCATGCTCATCTTCAGATGACGATGATGACATTGAGGACAAAGAAGACTTGTCCGAACTGGTTGCTACGCCATCCTCTGTCTCCACACCATCCTCCGCTTCTGTATTGTCTCAGAAGAAGACAACTGTCTCAACACCTGGCAAGAGAACCAGCACCGCACCGACGTCGTCCACAAAATCGGAGTCGAAAAAGCCAAAGCGAAAATTGTTTGAGCAGAGCGCTGTTGCTGTTGGTTCCATAATTTGTTATATGTTATTTTTATGTTTGGTTTTCGAATTCTGAGCAATGATGTGTGAAAATGGTTGTCTGTAGATACGTCTAAACTCATCAGTTGCGATTTGCTAGAATATTGTATTGTAATTGTGTTGCATTTAAGAATTTCTAAAGCGCCTTTCACAGTGCAGATCAATCAGAGGTGCTCCCAGTGTATAGGACTCTGTGTAACTCTTGCTAAAGAGTGACTGAGTTTTTAAGCATCACTACAGCAATTGACTTTTGTTCAAAACTGTCTTGAAAAGTACTTGCTGTTCAGATACCAAGGCGAGACAAAAGTTGAGAGATGCTGATAATCGAAGCACAGAACGAACGGATGGAGTGACATCATTCCACGTTAAAGGGCAACAGCTTGATATGGGGCCGGGCAGTCCTGATTCTTAACCCATTGGCATAAGAAGGTCAAGACAATGTAGTGGCTGCCACGTAGATACTATACTATACTATTTTGGGATTTATAAAGCGCCTCTTGCAGAACAAACTAATCAGAGGCCCTCCCAGTGCGAAGATCCCCTTGGAAAAAGAAAAGTTTTAAGGAAACGTGCAGAAACAGCAGTGCTTCCAGATAAGATCTGAGATACCTTAACCCTTCTTCAACCAAAGTGTAGTAAATGATGTGGGAAAATCTTATACCCTTGATCAGTAAAGGGTTAAAGGGTGCTGCTTAAATCTTCCGAATGAGCAACAGTACTATAAATTTCTCAGGTTACGTTAGATCATACGATTAACATGCGTGATTTTGTATTCAACAGCCGGAAAACGTTGAGTCGTATTTTGAGGCTCAGAGCTCGACGGTTCACACGTCGGATCGAACTCTGTCGCGTCTCGAGATGCCTTCGCTAGATCCGGTTGAGATGTTAGAGGCGCTTAAGACGGTCGACTTCACGTACGAGATCGAACGGAAGGCCCTCGTGTCCGGATATTACGGGCTCTTCAACAAATGGATGTATTTGCTCTGGTTGGTTTCGTACTGGTTGTTTGTATGTGATGCAATTTATACGATGCGATACGAGTGAATTGAGAACAAGGATTGATGACTGTTACTGTATAAAGTTTTTATCAATGCTTTGCAGGGTACAGGGCCGGTGATAGAGATTCCGTGCCCATGGGTGGAGCAGTCACGTGCCCCTAATCTATCTTTAGGTTTTATGAGAGAATAAAAAAAACACAGATTGAAACAGTAAATGTACGAGTAATACAATTGTTAGACAAGTTATTTTAATTTTTTACTCAGTTGTTAATTTAAAAATGATATATTTAGAAAGACAGAAATCCTAAGCTTTATATAACTATCCAGTCGCTGTGGCCCTGACAGTCACCGTGCCATTGCTCATTTGCCCCCTGACCTTATCTCAATGTAATGTAGTTAGTCATTTCTATAGCGCCGCTCACAGCCGAGGCCATTCAGCAGCGCTCCCAGTGCGATAACCTCTAGAGAAAAAATAGGTCTTAAGAAGAGAGAGAGAAGTAGATAAGGATCCAGAAAGTAGAGTCCCACGCAGAGTGGAGGGAAGAGAATTCCACAAGTTGGGCCCAATGATGGTAAAGGATCGAGTTTGAGCAATAGTGTGTCTGGCAGGGTATCAATGCATTCTCTTGAGTCTATGAGTTTCTGTTGATCTGTTGTAGTCATGGATACAACCTTCTTCTGCACGGATTCGGTTCAAAATATAATCTGATGGAGGAGTTTCGAAAGTCCGTTCTCAAGGACTTCACGCACGTCGTTGTCAACGGATACTTCCCAAGTCTCAGCATCAAATCTGTACGTCTTTCATATGTGTGGGTTTTTTTGTCGTGCTAGAGTCGGGAGCGCTTCTGAGTAGTTTCCTTGAAGAGACGCTATAGAATTTCTCGAATGATTGAACGTTTGCTTTAATAAGAACTGTAGAACTGTACGTATGTTGAAATCTCTGTTTTGATGTCTCTACCTCTTGTGCTGTATGAGGTCTAGGAGTCTCATTAATTTTATGGACTTTTCTGGTCGTGGTAGTCAAATGATTGTCCACATGATAAGAGGAATTTATATGAATAACTGGACCAGGCAGAATAGCTGCACTTCTCCTTGTTTAACTCTTTCAATTTCCACAATTCATAGCTGAGCATTGTCACATTAATTAATCACAGCAATAATAGTAGAGAAGTTTCTTAACATGCTTTCCAGAATCCTTTGAGCCGCAAATGCATCCCAGAATCCTCTCTGACACATTCTTGACTCACCTAAAAGCTTTTCCATTTGTTCATGCTGGAATCAGGGGGTAGTAGTCCTCTTGATGAAGTGTTGTATAATTTTCTCGAACGAATAACTGAAATAACTGCTTGTGTATTTCTCAGATTCTGAACTCCATAACGGAAGACGTCATTCAACATTCCGGAAGCTTTTCCAACGTCGTCGATCAATACGACTTCATTCGGAAATATTTCGAAAAAGAAGGTAGCATTGTCTGCGGACATTGACCGCCTCAGTGGACTCTTTCAAATCAAAGCTTAAATCTTATCTGCTTGCTAAGGCTTATCTTGTAGTTAGCCGTTTGTGAGGCGTCCCTGTTGGGGTATGGCCGCGTTATGGCGCCATATAAATTGTCATTATTATTAGTAGTATTGTTATTGTCATGCTGTTGTTATTTTCAATTAATTCACTCACTGTGAAGCTCCATGAGCTTGTGAGCCATATAAATTATTGTTATTATTATTATTATGCGATTGTTATTCTCAATTAATACAGTAGTTGGGAGCACTTCTGAGTAGAGAACTTTCTTTGTTCGTGGTTAGACTTGGAGCGCCTTTGAGTAGTTTCTTGAAGGGGCGCTATATAAATGCTCTGAATGAATGAATGAATGAACTTGTAGGGATGCTATTAGCAAATGCAGTAGAAAATTTAAAAATGAATCAGGTTTATGACAGTTATATGCGCTGCCCTAAGAAGCATTTTGCAAGAGTCGTAACCGATGAATTTGTTGGTGTTGATTGATTCATTCCGAAAACTTATATAGCGCCCCTTCAAGAAGACTACTCAGAGGCGCTCCCAGCCCAGCCACGGCTAAAAAGATGGGTCTTAAGCAACTGGTAGAAGGCAGGTAGATTCGTTGTGGTTGAAATTTCAGATCAGGGCTTCTGGTTGAAATGTAATATCAGATCAGGACTTCTGGTTGAAATGTAATTTCAGATTAGGACTTCTGGTTGAAATGTAATTTCAGATCAGGACTTCTGGTTGAAATGTAATTTCAGATCAGGACTTCTGGTTGAAATGTAATTTCAGATCAGGACTTCTGGTTGAAATGTAATTTCAGATCAGGACTTCTGGTTGAAATGTAATTTCAGATCAGGACTTCTTCCTGTTGGTGCACAGCATCGATGGTTCGATGTTACGCTCAGAGAAGTCGCAAGTCATGCTCAGCCTCCTCGCTCAGGTCCGAGGGTTCCACTTGATCGCTTCCATCGATCACATCAATGCACCTCTACGTAAGTGTAACTACTCAAGCATATTTCTTGCATAGGCTCACAATTGTGGGGTGCGGTGGTGTAGTGGCGTCGTTGCCTTGGAGCCGGAAGGTTCTAGGTTCGAATCCACCTAGCCGCGTAAGGATCTTGGGCAAGTCCTTCACTCACAATTGCTCAGCGCTTCGGTGTGAAACTTCGATGCAGTGTCCGCTCTGCATTCGGGGGCGCCTCGGAGTAGAAAGATCTTGAAGGGGTGCTATAACAAGTGCACATACAAACAAACATTGTTAAAGAATGTCTCACTATATCGCTTGCATACTGTTATCGTTTGCCCTTGTGTGTTGACATGAATTTTAGGACTGGTATTGAGTTTAGGAGTTGGTTTTGTTTAAATGTTCTCTTATTTTGTTTAATTTAATTCAGTCATTCAGAAATTTATATAGCGCCCCTTCAAGAAAAAAACTGCTCAGAGGCGCTCCCAACTCCAGTGCGCATTATGATACAAAAATGTGTATGCTTCAATCTAAACTATTGGTGCCTATCAATGTAAACAGTTTTTTGCTGGAAATCAATGCCCCACCCTGTTTAAGCTGTTGATTTTGTAAGACTCCGTTTGTACTCAATGATTGGGTGTGTGATATATGATGTTGAAGTATAATAAAACTTTCGATGACTCACTCATAGGCATTATTGAAGAATGAATTAATTTATTAGTAGCATTGCAGCTATTTGATTTGTTTTACAGCTAAGTTGAAAGTACTTGTTGTTCTTATACTATAAGATTTGTTTAATAGGAAGGTTGAACTTAAGAACAAGGCAGCTGTGTTGTGATCACAATTGGGGGGGGGTTCAGAATTGTTAAAAATGCAATTCTATGTACTTTGCGACACTGGGGAGTATACTGGTCACCCAAACTCATATTCTGAGGCTAAGAAAGTATTTAGAGTTGTCAATACTCATACACACCTTCTCAAGGTTTAACTTCTGGGCTGTAGGTCTTCTTCTAACTTTACTGTAACATTTTTCAGCTTTATCTTAGAATCCTGTGTTTCTAGTTGATCAATCGGTCAATCAATTCGTTTATTTCAAGAATTAAATTGACACAGCTGCAACAATACTGTTCAGGGCATTTACAGTGACAATCACAATATTATGCTAGTTAATGTTTGTTTGTATGTGCACTTGTTATGGCGCCCCTTCAAGCTCTCTCTACTCAGAGGCGCTCCCGAATGCAGAGCGGACACTGCATCAGAGTTTCATGCCGAAGCGCTGAGCAATTGTGAGTGAAGGACTTGCTCAAGGTCCTTACGCGGCGAGGTGGATTCGAACCTCAAACCTTCCGGCTCCAAGGCAACAACGCCACCACTACACCACCACGCCCCATAAATGTCCTTATGAAGGTGCCTTATGGTCGATAACTATTTTATGTTTTTCTCTGGAAGTCTGGGACCAGGTGAAGATCAGTCGGTTTCGTTGGCTGTGGCAGGACGTCACAACGTTCGAGAACTACACGAACGAAACGTCCTACGAGAATTCGCTGATGATACAACAAACCGGTGGACTCGCTATGAGTTCTCTCATTCATGTCATGAGGAGTCTCACTCCAAATGCTCGCGGTATCTTCGTGCTGCTCGCCAAGTACCAGCTCGACAACAAAGACAACAACACGTACCAAGGTACTGTTCTGATGGTACTGTCCTGCTGGTACTTGCCTTGCAAAGTACTTTTCTTGGTACTGGCATGCTACTTATTGTTGATTTCTGTCATGATGTGTGTGTGGCACAGTGGCTGATTGGCTAGTGAAGTGTTACTCAAGCCCTGGTCCACTGATGGGTAGTGGGCCACATAGCAGTTGCTAAAGCATTTGTTACAAGATACTCTTAGCATCTGTCAGTGGTTTTGTAATAGTTCCTGTGGTGTGTAATAGAGTACTTGTTATAAAGAAACTACTTTTCTAGAACGACTCAAACATCCTCTCATCTTAACTTGTTGGCCACGAGGGACGTGTTAACACGTCCCCCATTGAGTCATTTAACACAGCAAATAAGCAGCCAACGTGTTAAGACAGTTTTGTTTGGTCGTGCAAGGGTTGGGAGCACCTATGAGTGGTCCTTGAAGAGGTGCTAAATTTATTTAATGAGTAAGTGAATGAGCTTGTAGTGTCCTTCAGTTGTGTTGTTAAAAGTACTTTCGACATCTTTCAAAATACTTTTACAATGAATATAGTTTTCTAGTTTAATATGAGCATAAAAGTTCCTGTAGTGTCTAATAGACACTGTTTTTCTTGCAGTTAGCGATGGATTAATTCTGTTTGTACACAATATACAAACAATTCCTACTGGAGTTTGTTTATAAATTGTGATTGCAGGACTTGCGTTCCCCGATCTCTATCAGAAATGTCGTGAGTCGTTTCTCGTCAACAGCGAGCTGACGTTGCGAACTCAACTCACTGAATTCAAGGACCACAAACTGATTCGCATCAAAAAGGCAAGTCTTCTCGTTTCAGTCTTTCAGACACGGCTGGGCAGTGTCAGAATTGCAGAAAAATAACTGGGGTTCAGACGTTGATTTATGTCAGTGGTTCCCAACCTTTTTGGACTTTATACTCTTCATTTCTTTTCAGGCAATCTGTAAAATTTTCGTCATAAGATTTCGTGGAAGCTACACAAAATAAATGAGAATCTGAAAAATTGCAAAAAATATATATTTCAAGCAATTTACAAAATCCCTACAGTTATATCACCGCACCCCACAACATAGACAATTATCAATTTATACAGTGTATGACTAAGAGAGACCATTAGTGGAAAATGTAATGGCGGTATTAACTGGTGACGGTTTGTTATGGTTGTAGGGTTTTGACGGTGTTGACCATCTTGTCATCTCGCTGGATGTATCGACCCTGACACAGTACATGGAAGGAGAGAACGAGCAGAGATGACATGACGACAGCGGATGACAATTCGAGATGACTGACCGAGATAACACGACCATTGCCAGGACTCTAAACAATGCACAGAGAGCACTATGATTGGTTTTAGGCTAAAGATGAAAGCAAAACGCAATCCATTTAACCATTCCCTCCCTACGTTTAGTACACTCATTTGAATTTTTTCCCTCTTATCTTCATAATTACCCCCTGAATCTTTCAGTTGGACTCCCCTCCCACCCATTCTCCCCCCCCCCCCATGACTTTCGGCTCCCACAGTTTATTTTGTTGCAACCACCGACTGGTACAGTGGTGTTACCACGGGGTGGTATGGGGTGGTATTAACCGCCCCGCTCTTAATAATATGACCCACAAATATTTTGGAAATTCTTTTGAGTTTTCATTTAAATTATGGTGTCCTAGACACCTAGTCATAAAAAATTCAAAACCACCCAATTTCTAAGGGCTGCTCCTGGACTGATACATTGAGCATTATTACAATTAGTTTAGGGAAATACTTAGATTATACTGTTGTGTGTTTTGGTGAACTCCCAAAAGGGGTGCTCTAACATGATAATAATATTAGTTTATTAATTGTAAATGTGTTTTATGTTTATCATTAATCCTGAAATACCCGTGCATATGCATTATGAACGTGTTGGCGTAGGGGGTATGTCCAGTGCCTTGGACCCGGATTCTACCTCAAGCTGCCACTAGGGACCCTTAGCAATTGCTCATGCACTTTGGCATGAAAGTCCAATTCCGTGTCAGCGCTGTAGTCGGGAGCGCCTCTAAGTAGAAATCTTGATCGGGTTCTATAACAAGTACATGTGCTTATATCATACAGACATTATTGGTTTGCGGACGTTTCGTCTACGGACGATTCGTCATGGACGGTTCGTCATGGACGATTCGTCAGGTGGACGATTCGTCAGTGGACGATTCGTCCGAGGACGTTTCGTCCAACGGACGATTCGTCAAGCGGACGATTCGTCTATGGACGATTCGTCCGAGGACGTTTCGTCCAACGGACGATTCGTCAAGCGGACGATTCGTCTATGGACGATTCGTCAGTGGACGATTCGTCAGTGGACGATTCGTCCACCCGTGGTGGACTATAGGTGCTGGTACGCACTGACTGAAAATAATTCTTTTTACATGTAAGTCGGATTGATTATATTTTTTAGGTATAAATAAAGAGCTGTCACTCAACTAAAAGATTGAACGATGAAAATAATTATTGCTGCTTAAATAGACGTGATATTGACTCTTTGTTCGAATGGTAGCACACGGATAGCCTACCACTGTCACGAAAGGGGTCTGCCTATCGAATCGTCCACTGACGAATCGTCCATAGACGAATCGTCCGCTTGACGAATCGTCCGTGAGACGAATCGTCCACTGACGAATCGTCCATAGACGAATCGTCCGCTTGACGAATCGTCCGTTGGACGAAACGTCCTCGGACGAATCGTCCATAGACGAATCGTCCGCTTGACGAATCGTCCGTTGGACGAAACGTCCTCGGACGAATCGTCCATAGACGAATCGTCCGCTTGACGAATCGTCCGTTGGACGAAACGTCCTCGGACGAATCGTCCACTGACGAATCGTCCACTTGACGAATCGTCCATGACGAACCGTCCATGACGAATCGTCCGTAGACGAAACGTCCGCATACGACATTATTATATTACATTGTATGTATATATTTTATAGATGTATATATATATTATATGTATATAATTGCATAATATATATATATTCAAACTGGTCAGTACTCGATAAGACTAAGATTGTACCATACAGCAGTAGCAGATGATAGCAAATCTAACAGAAGTCTAATTCAACTTATGGCAGCCTGCAAGGCACCCATATGTCCTGCCTATTTTGCAGTCACTTTATAGGGAGTGGGAGGCTGAGTCAACCTTACAGGGGGTGGGCTGGGGGTATGGAACCCGTTCCGACCTTTGTGTCCCATTCATCTTTCAGGCTCCATATAAAGGTGACCAGATTATGGTTATAGACTCACAAGTCTTCCTGATTATTGTCTTGTCTTTACTTCCTTAATCTTAAAACGAACTTAGCACCCAATGCGAACTTCTTAGATGGGTTTTCTCCCCAATAAACTTAGGCCACCTCTTGAATTGAGACACTTAAAAGTTATATAGCGCGCCTTCTTGATAAATCAGAGGCCCGGCCTAGGAGGAAGGTTGTATCACTTTAGTGACGAGTGTGTAGTTAAAGTGACTGAAGAACAGATGCAGGATGTTGTTAATGTGTTGTTGAGTTGTTCATATAAACAGCCAGAGTGTTCTTGAAGCGAGAACGCATTTACAGAGTGGAGCAGTGCTGACTAGAGAAGTTCGGCTACTTGGACAACGCAGCGACGGACTCTAAACTATCTGAAGGCTTAAGAGAAACAAGTTGTTTCGAAACAAATTGAAGTATTAAATAAAATTGCAGGTACCTGGTACGGTCTACAATAAAAGAGCGAGAATGTGGAACTATGAAGTCGCCTATAGAGATTTTAGATTTATATTATTAAGTATAATTTTATTTAGTTGTAACTTGAAGTTTAAAATGATTGTGGTTAATTCTCTGCGATATTATATTTTAAAAAGGCACAAGTCAGAAACTTTTCTTTGTGTAACTTCCTAGACCGGGCCCCTAAAAGTCCATGGGCATTTGTTTTCCACCCTTGTCCCTCCCCTCTCAGCGGTCAAACTTTTCTATATATAGATCTAGGCTGGCTACCTTGACCGGGCTTCTAAAAGTCGCCGGCCCTGGGCATTTTCCCCCCCCGCTACCCTTCCTCTCTCGGTGACCTTGGAGGGGAGGCCATTCCATAGAGGAGGACTTGAGATGATCAAGAAAGACGTGACGCTGTTTAGCAGCAGAGTGAGAATGCGTATTACGCGTAACCGTGATCGGCGACCAGAGTAGGTAGAATTTGAAGTGAAGAGCACCCGCAGATGGACGTACTCTGATCTAGGCTAGGCGTAACACCTCTGCAAACAACGACCTGCATGTTTATGGCGCCCTATAAAAAGATCAAATTAAAGTATTCAACGACTGAAGAAGTGAAGACACAAGAATATTGGTCATCAATGACCGCAGAGTGAAATTGACAGCAGGCGAGTCATTAAGTAAATACAGTAGGCCTAATTTATACATGCATAAATTCATATATAGGCCTATATACACTGTGTCCGGAAAAAAGGGACCCATTTTGTAAATATGAAAATAAATAGTAAATATTCATCGATTTTTACAATTCAAACAGCATTTTAATCCTGACATACTTGTCTAACAATTGTGAAAATATAAAGGTTTTAGTCTCAATGATGACGTCATAATGACGTCATTTGCATTAAAGTTCATTTAGACGGCCAGTCATGCATGGTTTCGGTTGGTATACAGGGTGGTCCAAAATAAACTGCACAATGATAAATTGATAATACTTTATTCAGACCAATTCAAATATAACCGTGAAAATTCACAAAAACACAGCAATTATTTTTACTGTAACATTACATGGATGGATTTCGTTACATAAAATGTTCAATGTGTCCTCCTTGCTGCTCGACCACGCATTGAAGCCAACGACGCCATTGATCAATTGCGCGGTCAATGAAACGCAATCGCTGTTCAACTGCTGTCCAACTTTGCGCCTGTACTGGTTAAGTCCGAGATCTTTCTTTACAATACGTTTAACAGTTGAACGTGAAATGCCGGTTTCACGTGCGATCTCCCGTGGGCTCTTATGGCTTAGCGGTTTGTCTTCCTGGCTACAGATAAGGCACTTACCAACTTGATATTTGCATCTGTTCGAGCTGATTTCGGACGTCCGCAACCCGGCTTCCTAGCTGTGGTACCTTCGGTATCAATTTTTTTAATGAGGATAGTACGACGTTTCCATGTCTTATTTGGAAATTCTTTCATCATACGCAAGAAAAATGGCATTAAACATTGAATTGTTATACATTATATCAAGAAAACTGTCACTGTGCAGTTTATTTTGGACCACCCTGTATATTGGTTCTTGGTAAAACGAAAATCCATTTAATGGAACCAAGAGTGAATATAAATGCAGCTTATTACAGGGATTGTCTGCTGCATATAAAATTGATGCCTGATATCCGGGAATGTTCGGAACAATAGCGTACACATTTCAACAAAATGGTGCTTCAGCTCACTGAGTTCGTCAATATGTTGAACTGCTGACTAAGGAGACTCGGATTTCATTCCTCTTAATCTTTGGCCGCTAAACGGTCGCCCGCTTAAATCCCGCTGATAATAAGATCTGGAGACTGATGGAGGAGAAGGTGTACAACACAAGGATAAGAGACATTGAAAAACTCCGTGAGCGAATTGTTAATGCCTGGGAGGATTTTGATAAGCTGGTTATCGATGCTTCTGTTGGCTATTAGCGCGACCGTTTTGAAGCTTACATGTACGTTGAGGGCAAAGGTGTACACTTTGACCACAAATTGCAGTCTGGCATAATTCAGATATCAAAATAAAATTAAACTTACATTTAATATTGATAAATTAAATCATAAAATATTAAATATTTTGATGATTTTGCGCATTTATCTCTTAAATTTGACTTTTTGTGCAAATGACGTCATTATGACGTCAATATTTGGACTGAAACTTTTATATTTTCACCAATGCTAGACAAATATGTCAGGATTAAAATGGTCTTTGAATTGTGAAAATCGATGAATATTTACTATTTATTTTCATATTTAAAAAATGGGTCCCTTTTTTCCGGACACAGTGTATATATGTGTGTGTATATATATACATGTATATAAACATGTATCATATAATGGGCTAAACACACACATATATATATATATACATGTATAGGCCTACATTATAGTTTCCACTTGCTTCATCCGCATTGTTTGCACAAATTATAGTATTATACACACACAATGCACATACAAATATACATAATGTGTATTATCTAGAACACACATAGGGCCTATATATAATTATATAATGTATGCATGATTATATAGGCCTAATATTGGCATATATAGGCCTATAGGCTTATATATTATCCTGTAGGCTATCAGGCTGTAGGCCTATGTCTATAAGATGTTATTACTTTGGTTGCGTCTTTGGTTGAAACTTGAGTTGGTACTTAATTATCATGTGGATTATGGGTATATAATGGGCCTATAAATACCGTCAACAGTAACATATTAAGCCTAAGACGACAATCGTTTTTGTCCAGAGTCCGCTCTCTCTCTTATTAAGTTTTATACGACATTGCGAAACTTCTTATTGCTGAAAACATTCACTGCTTCTGCCAATTCGAATTGGTTTCTGTTGTGCAGCGTCTGTGTCGGGCTCTATAGAAGCCCTATTATAGCGCTATAGAAGTGTTTTTGCTGCGTTTCTTGTACGGCTGGAGACGTAAGCATGTGCTGCATATGCGCCTGTGTGTTTAAGTTGGTTCTCAACTTGCTGAACACTGTGATACTGGTAAGGATAACTTAAGCGTTTATTAAGTGCAGCCAGGATATATTAACCATGAAGGAGTCAGTTAAGCAATTGTGAGTGAAGGACTGGATATCAAGGTCCCTGCACATGGGAACCGTCTCAGGTGATGGGGGCTCAACCCCGTGCCTTCACTATCCGTGTTGCAGGGTGAACCCTTTAACGAATGGGCTACCCGGTCCCAACACAACTAAGGTACGGTAGCTATTATTCCGGGAATGGTGACTAGAAATTAAGAGTGACTTATGGTGAGTGTGAAGATTGTCGTTCCACCCCCAGTCTTTATTATAAAAGACCCCCATAGTAAAGACGTCATTGCATACAACAGCTCCACATAAATCAATGTCTTGACCCTTCAACTATTTTCCTGCAATTCCTATACTATAGTGCTTAACACCACTAGGAAACAACACTCATGAATCGCCATCCTCATTCATATAGACTGCTTTAAGCTTTCGTCTTGCACGAACGTGCAGTGGTAGGGTTAAAAAATAACGACTGAACATGAATGAAAATTTCTTGATTAATTATTGAATATTTGAAGTTGGTTGGTCTCGTGATTCTTGGCGCCGGTGGAGTGCTGTTGGGTCTAGCGTCGAATGCAACGTTCGCGAACATTCTTCAAGGCATCATCTTCCAGATCCTAAGTGAGTACAACATTCATGTATTGACCGCCATGGCTCAATCCAGATCATTTGCCTGCATTGGTCCCTCCCTATGGAATTGGCTTCCCCCATCAGTTCGCTCTGCCATCCTCTCTGGTAGTGTAGGCTATCCTCGTCTTTATCTCGTCTAAAAACTTGCCTTTTTCCTCGGAGTTGAACGCACTGGGAGCGCTTCTGAAAGGCTCTTGCTGCGAGAGGCGCTTTATAAATGGCCAGATACAATACAATACAATATCTTCAACAACATGGCAACAGCAAATACAGAACGCTCGTGTAATTCAATTTTCTGGTCTCTAGAATACGAATAATTGCAAACCATCGGGAAATTTAACAAATCAGGCATCAAAAGTAGGGCTAACATAATTATAAGGAAAATCATAGCTGTGAAAATTATTTATTAGATAGGCCTAATAGCAAGATGAATATTAAATGAATATTAAATGGCAGATTTAAGCAGACATTCTGTAGGCTAAGTTCATTTCAAGTAGGCCTACATGGTTGAGTTACAGGCCTACTAGGTCAATCTTCATATTCTGTCTATAGTAACTCTATTGAGCTCTAATTAGTGAATACGTGGTGCTCTGCGCTTGGGTTTCGAGTGGCGCTTTAGAAGTTTGAAGATTACTATTATAGTTGGGCCTACTCTGTATATAGTTCTTTATATGTATCTACTTGGTAGCCTAACTTGATTAGTAACTGTAGGCCTTAATAGTGAGTCTAACTTGAAGTCCAGATCCATTAAACGGAGAAAGCTCGTTCGCCACAGCAGTATGAAACTCTATGGGCGGATAGTGGGCCCTACTCTGGGCATTGTACATGTAGAAGACTACTAGAAGTTATATGAGATGACAAATAAGTATTTAGGCTAAGTATCAGTGCCGGCGCTAGGGTACCTGAGGCCACCCCCCCACAAAAAAAACTTGGGGCCCCCATACCTTGAGCTGTCATCTCAGCAAAATTTCTCATAATATAAGTTCTGAAAGACATGGTGTAAGACTTCAATACATGTCCCCTCCCAATTGTTAATTTTTTTGGAAT
Organism: Lumbricus rubellus; assembly: GCA_945859605.1. Lineage (NCBI taxonomy): Eukaryota > Metazoa > Annelida > Clitellata > Crassiclitellata > Lumbricidae > Lumbricus > Lumbricus rubellus. The sequence goes on from OX243828.1 coordinate 20,912,724, forward strand.
TTCCCAACTAATGGTAGAATTTTAAGCTGTCATCTTTACAAAATTGCTCATTTTTTCAATGCTGTTAGTCGTGGTTTAGGACTTCAGAGTGTCCCCTCTCCATTTTTTAAATTTGTCCGACTTGCCAGTTGACTAATGGTAGCATTTGTAGATTGTCATTTTAACAAAATTGATCATTATTGATGGACAGTGGATGATATTTATCATATGAAATATTTCTGAAATATTGGGGATACAAGGACTCCGTTCCAACCACAAATTGTGGGCCGTGCCCAGGCCTGTCCACACCCCAAAGTCTCCCTTTGGTTGAAGGACAATTGGTCTATTGGTTTGCGAAATATTATTTTATATGCTTTGCGTTAAAACATAATAATTTATTCTGTGCGTGGTTTCAGCAATGAATAGTCATGAAAGGTATTCAGCTACATTTGAGGCCCCTTGCAAACTTGAGATCAGACACATAGTCTACCGAAGACATCTGGGACCCTGCACAGGCTTTAATGTTTGGGCCTCACGCGGGTTTTATTTTGAGGTCTCATCCCATTAGCAATTTGAATAAGTTACAATTGACGAACGTTGTGTTTGAGAAAGTAAACAAAACTGCCTGAGTTAGTTTAAATGGCTTTATATACTTACACCCAAAATCAGTATGATAGGCCTACTTGCATCAAGTCTGGTATGGCAGTGCCATTTGGTTAGTTGAGGCATGCACCAGACCGGATCTGGAGCCTCCAGTAAATGTGCCAGTTTAATAAATATACAGTCACAAATAGACATAATGACCAGCTAAATTTGGAGGCCCCTTTCAAACTCGGAGGCCCCTCAAACTCGGAGGCCCCCCCGGCCGGGGGGTGCGGGGGGTGCTAGCGCCGGTGTGGCGTGATAATATGTCCGGCATGAAATGTTGTCCGACTCCGCCCACTTCCGTTGTCAAGACAGTATTTCATGCGGTCTACGCATGAGATATTGTCCGGCATGAAATCGTGCCCGACTCCGCCGTTATATGTATCCCGCTTGTCGAAGCAGTACTTGGTACTTGTCGGTTAATTCACCCCCACAGGTTTCGTCTGTCTACCTTGTCGGTTAGTTCACCCCCATAGTTTGCGTGTATTTACGCACAGCATATATTATATTTACGCACTGGTTTTCAGTGACGTCATGTAATGGTGACATCCGATTACTTATAGCACGTGTTTATTTCTTGGACGCCGTCTTGAGCGCCATGAATTTTTTAAGAATTTCGGCTTTAGTTCACGATAAACAAAGCAGCGTTAACTTCTTGCAGCAGCATGGCATCCTACATGCTGCAAGACAGTGTGCGAACAACCACCAAATGGTGTTAAGTTTAAAAGATCGGCAGGACAGATGGAGATGTCGTAAGCGTGACTGTAGGCAAAACATCCCACTGCGACAAGGCACGTGGCTACAAGGATCACGCCTAACTTACCGACAAATCATCCTGTTCGTATATTGCTTGGCCAAAGAAATGACGAGCATTCGATTATTTCTTTCGTCTTTTATGCAACCTACATGTAATTTGAACAGTTCTAATTTGAACAGTTTATTTTCAATGCCAATGGCGTAATTAAATTTCTATTAAAGTTCACATGTAACCGGAGGTTAATTAATTTCTGGTTGTAAAATTTCGTATATAGGGTTTCTGTGTGTGGGGGTGAATTAATATCTGCATGTAAAATTTCGTATATAGGGTTTCTGTGTGTGGGGGTGAATTAACCGACAAGTACCCAGTACTTCACTAGATATTGTCCGCTTAAAATGCAATATTATCAATAACACTTGCCAAACATATTTTTGTCATAAGAGTTGAGAAAACAAGGATCTGAACAGTGGAATTATTGTTGAAAGCACCATGTGTGTAGTTGCCATTGCGATGACCCTATTTCTATTTTTAGATAGAATTTCCCATCGTAGAACAGGCCAAGTGGTTATGAGTAAAGGCGTTTGTAAATATGGGCTAAATCTTTAAAAGATTTGCGGCCTTCATAAATGCCTCATCTAATTTAACTGTTCCATAGTTGTGTTTATTTGAAGTAATCCATCGATTCGGTTTTCCAAATTATTAGCCACATGCAGCATTAGGCTAATCTTTTTTTATGTCAAATTGGCTCATGCTACTCGCATATTTTGTAGCGCTTTATTATTAACATATTTTAGCGTACTTTATTACCACATAATAAACATAATAATTATGAGAGGTTTTAAGGTTTTCAGAGAACATAATTATTTAGTATGGTTTCTATTTCGATAATTTAAGCAAATGCCCAAGACATCACGGCTTTTGATGTGGTTAGAGCTACTGCCATGCCCAGATTAGATTAAACTGTATGCCTTCCCGGTGTGGTGGGTATTTGCAAATGCCATGGGGCGTAGACGTCTTCACGGTGTTTCAAGAAGAACTCACCCGTTCAGGCTTCATCTCTACTGATTTTCCAAGTATTGACGCACTCTGTTCTAGGGGCTTACTCTGCTATTTTCCGCTATATCCTATTAAATCCTTTTCACATTCTTCACTACCTCCTCCCTTCCCATAAGGTGCTTCATATAATGCCCGAGCCAGGCCACCTAGTGTACAAAATAGAGTTGAATTTTATGCCCAACGATTTGTTATGAGAATATTGTATGACTTTGCTTAAATGTTTCTATAATTTATTATTGTACAAACAACTATGCGCTTGCTGGTGGTCTAATGAACAATATTCTTACTTCGACTGACTGACTGACTGACTGACTTGCTTACTAGCAGCCTACTTAATGATAGCCATTGTAAGCCTACTGTGCACCTGGGTTAGAACTCTCCAATACGGTTCCACGACAATTGGTCAACAGACAACTCGTCTAACGGCAACTCGTCTTCAGACACTTGGCATAACGACAACAGTACTGGTCTACAGACGACTAGTATTGATGAAATAGAAGCTAGATTTATGAGAGAAAAAAACTGAATGGTTTTCTAGCTTTAATGGAAGCGGGATTTATGATTTCATTTATGTATTTCAACATCCATCCAGTTTCTATTTCAGATCTAAAAATACCTTCTATTTCTCGCTCGCTATTTTTGTCATTCCAGCTTCCATTTCAGATATAAAAATGCCCTCATCCAGCTTCCATTACTTAAGCGTTTTTTCATCAATTCAGCGTCTATTTCAGAACTAGAAAAGCCTGTATCCAGCTTTTATTTCTCATGCGTCATTTTCGTCAATCCAGCTTCTATTTCACATGTAAAAGAACCGTCATCCAGATTCGATCTATCTTGCGTTTTTTCATCAATCCAGCGTCCATTTCACCTATAAAAAAACTTGCATACAGCTTCCATTTCTTAAAACGCTGGATGTCTGTAGACCACTTGGCGTTAGACGAGTTGTCTGTAGACCAGACTGTTGTCGTGACACCCTCCAGTACATATAAATTATTGCTACAAATATTTTAGTATGTGTAGGCTGCGAGTATCAGTTTTAAACAGTTATTTGGCCCCGAGTTTTAACGCCAATGTTGTCCGAATATAAGCCTAGCGTTTCAATAGAATATTCAATTCTGAAAGGAAGTATGCGGAGAAGCACGTGGCTAGATAATTGAGTGATTATTATGGAAGAGTCTTAGTTAATTAAACGTAAATAAATAGTCCGTGTTTCTTTGCCCTATTTCTCGTAATTATAGCTCCCAATTTTTATGGAACGTTGGAATTATCTTTTGTATTGTAGGTCTTTATCGGAAACGCTCTGTGGTTACTATTAATAACAAGTTCTTAATATAGATGTCGATGTCTATTATTAGATGAACAGGCTGTGTTGGAATTATTATCTTTGGTATTTTATGTCTTTGCCCGGACAAGATCTCACGGTTCTATTAATACTTATGTTTGACAGTTGCTACCTGACGTCAGCGGTCACGTTAACCAATGACAGTATGTCTCGGACAATATTTCATGGGCGGACATGATTTCATACCACACCGGCACTGCTAAGTATATAAATGTAAGTATATATAAGTATATAGATATATGTAAGTATATACACATGTATGTATTAGTAGGCCTAATCTGTGTAAAATATTCGCTGTAGGTGGGCTGAAAATCGTCGATCTGAATGATTTGAGTAAAGTCAGCTCTGACTTCGCGAACATTCTACATCCAGCTGGCATCGCTCTTGTCATTACGGGTGGTGTCATCGCTGCCATCGCTATCATCGGATACTGTGGCACCAGCATCGATATCATCCTCAAACTGGTCAGTTGAAGACAGATGGTGGGGATGGATGGATGGATGGATGAGTGGATGGATGAATGGATGGATGGATGGGTGAAGAGAGTGGGTGAAGATGGTGGATGGATGGATGGATGGATGGATGGTTGGATCATTGGTGTATTGATTGATTAACAGATGGATGGATGTATGGAAACATCGATGGATGATGAAAAGTTGGATGGATGGATGGATTATGAATGATTGGATGTATGGATGGATGGATGGAGAGGATGTATGGGTGGATGGATGTATGGATGGAGGGATAGATGGATGGAGGGGATGGATGGAGCGATGGATGGAGGCGTGTGGAAAGTTAGGAATGAATTGATGGATGGATGAATGGATGAATGAGTTGATGGATGATTGGATGGCTGGATCATTGATGTATTGATTGATTGATAGATGGATGGATGTATGAAAACATCGATGGATGAATGATTGAATGTATGATGGATGGATGGATGGAGAGATAGGTGAATGAACGGACGGATGGAGTCAGGGTATGGATTGGTGGATTGATTTGATCTAATTGAGTATTGATGAATGAATGGATGTTTGGAAGGATGGATGGATCATGGATGGGCAGATGGACGGATGGATGGACAGATCAATAGATGGACAAAGGACGAATGGATAGCGGGAAGGGGTACCGGTAAGGACAGAATGAGGTAGGAAGCGATGCTGCGATGGAGGAGAGCGAGCTAAGCTGCCTAAGCAAGTCGGTAAAATAAATGATTAGATGAACTAGATAGATATACACTGCATCAGTGTATATACTTCTAGTAATTATGTGATTGATTTTCTGAATGATTGACTCGCTGATTGATTGATGAATTGATTGCATATATATATATATATATATATATATATATATATATATATCGTAGTGCGTCTTTCCTGGAGACGTTCAGAAACACTCCACGTTATTTCTTTTTTTGCATAATTAATCATATAAATGATTAATTACCAAATCCTGTTTTGCTGTCTTCATTAAGCAACGCAAAAGTTTATACTGCGCCAACTTTTCACTGATGTCGATCAACGGTCATCAAACTCTTTTCTATGCTTCACATTGAAATCAATGGATATATAGTTGTTCCACTGACTATGTTTCGGCGTCATCTTATTGCTTCCAAGACAAAATAATTGGTCGAAATACTGATCAGCAACTTCTGTCTCTTTTGTAAAAGCCTTGTTAAACTTAGATACTATTCTCTGGGTACGCAACCCCACTATTAGTGTATCTGCATGGATCAATAAATTACTGACTGATTGATTGATTGAATTATTTATTTACTCATTTATTGATCTATTGATTGAATGATAGATAGATAGATAGATAGATAGATAGATAGATAGATAGATAGATAGATAGATAGGTAGGTAGGTAGGTAGGTAGGTAGGTAGGTAGATAGATAGATAGATAGATAGATAGATAGATAGATAGATAGATAGATAGATAGATAGATAGATAGATAGATAGATAGATAGATAGATATGGATGGATGGATGGATGGATTTATTTATTTGTTTGTTTGTTTGTTTATTTATTTATTTATTTTTTAAAATTTATTTATTTATTTATTTATTTATTGGTTGATTGTTTTATTTTGTAGTATTTGGTCATCCTCACTGTTCTCATTGTTGCTGAAATCGTCGTAGTTGCTCTCTTCTTCAGCGGAACTGTAAGTATAGACAGTCTAGTCTCGAAGTAACAATGAAACAACCAAACAATAGACCTACATGTACAATAATTATATGAACAAGCAATAATCATGTTTCTATGTTCTTTTTTCTGTTTATACTTATGTTCTTGTTCTTTAGTTCTTCTTGTTCTTTTTAATATTCTCGTTGTCTTCGTCACAGCATCCTCTTATGCTTTTTTTCTTTCTTCGTTTCTTCTTCTTCTTCTTCTTCTTCTTCTTCTTCTTCTTCTTCTTCTCCTCCACCTCCTACCGTTCTTCCTCCTCCTCCTCTTTCTCCTCCTCCTCCTCCTTCTTCTTGTTGTTGTTGTTGTTCTTCTTCTTTCAAATTCTTCGGCTTGTTCCTCTTCCTGTTCTTTCTGTTCTTCTTCTTCTTGTTCTGCCACTTATTTGTCGTTATTCTTCGTTTGTTTGGCAGTTGAGCCGCTACATCCGACAGGGAGCCAATGAATCGCTCGTCCATTACTATGTTGATATCAACGACGGTGGAATTCACTCCATGGTCTGGAATATCGTCATGATTGAGGTAGTCTCTCTCTTACTTCATTCTTTCTCTTGTTCATTCGCTTGCCTTTTTAATACGGTAAGCCAATTTGAAACAGTCAGCCAGTCTAAGTCAGTCAGTCAGTCGGTCAATCAGTCAATCAGTCAGTCCAGGTCAGTCAATCATTCAATCAGCCAGTCTAAGTCAGTCAGCCAGACTATGTCAGTCAGTCAAGCAGTGAGCGTGTCTTAGTCAGTCAATGCGTCAGTCAGCCAGTCTAAGTCGGTTAATCAGTCAGTCTAAGTCAGTCAGTCAGTCAGTCAGCCAGTGAGTCAATTAGTCAATCAGTCAGTCAGTCAGTCAGTCAGTCAGTTAGTTAATCAGTCAATCAATTTAAGTCAGTCAGTCAATCAGTCGGTCAGTCGTACAGTCGCTAATTTACTCATCTATCAGTCAACAGTCCAGCCAGCCGGCCAGCAGGCGAAACATTCAGCAAGCCAACCAACTATCCGGCCAGTCAATCATTCAGACAGGTTCTTCTGCGTCCTTAATTTATCAGTCTGTAAACAAGCATATGTACATGTAAACGCATAAAGAGGCGCTATATAAATTACTCTGAACAGCCATCAAATCCTCCCTCTATCGTTCTTCGCAGGTCAAGTGTTGTGGCCTCGACGATTACACTGACTTCCACGCGACAGAGAAGAACCAATGGCCAAGGAACGAAACGATAGAAATCAATGGAAATAAGGAAACGCATGAAGTGAAGATACCGTGGTCATGCTGCAAGATGAATGGATCATATCCGTCCTATCAACTGATGGACAACCTATGCGCTCTTTATCCGTCGAATAACAACTCGAACTGGGAAACGGTAAGACATCCACACCTTGTCACCTTGTCACCTTGTGCCGTCGATTCTTTGAATCCTAGCGACCGCTATGATCAATTAACCTTCTCCACGTATTACGATCTTCCGTCGCGTCTCTCAGTTCCTCCAAGTTCATCTTCGTTCTCTCGTGTATTTCCTCCATCCAACTCCTTCTTGGCCGTCCTCTCCTCCTTTTCCCCTCTCCGCAGGCCAGCATCATCTCCTTTTCCAAGCCGTTTGCTCGCATCATATGTCCAAAGAACGCCATATTCTGCCTTGCCGCTCTCTGTCCCAATGGTATATCCCCTCTTGCTTGTCCTATCTCTTGTAATATGGTAAGACATCGGGGAAGAATATATAATTATACAAGAGCATCTGCTATTTAAGCAATTTTTGTTGGCAAATTTTTTACTTGTTTATCATTCTTTCTTTCGTTCGTTCATTCATTCGTTCGTTCATTCATTCGTTCGTTCATTCATTCGAGCTGTCGTGTGGCAAGCCAGCGCAGCGTTTCCAGCATATGCACGTGCATTTCTCTAGCGCATTTTTCTTCTATAACGCCGTTTGGGGAGAACTAGATGATTAGAGGCTGAGAACGAACAATCGTAATCGCAATATTATTGAGATTTATATAGCGCCCAAATTGGAATGGAAACCAGCTTTGTTACATCGTAAGATCGGCTTCGATCCCAGATCTGCAGGATGTAGCCTAAGAGTTGAGCAGGTCAATCAATCAACCAATCAATCAATCAATCAATCAACCAACCAAAGGTCGATGGGGTTTCTGTAGCGCATTTTCTTCTGTTTCTTTGCAGGGCTGTTGGAGTGCAGTCAGTCACAAGCTTCATCCATATCGCACGTATGCTATCGTCGGCTGTAGCCTCGTCATTTTTGTGCAGGTAATAAGCTATGCATGGATTAGCCTACATGTAGCCTATCTCTTTCCCACATCAACCATGTCTTGTTTCCTCTACTGTTCTCCATGTTCCTCGTTCTCTTCCTATGTATCCTATGCCCGCTAATAAATCCTGTAATTCATCATCATCATCATCATCATCGTCGTCGTCGTTGGCGTCATCGTCATCATCGTCATCATCGTCATCATCGTCGTCGTCTTCGTCATCATCGTCGACGTCATCGTCAACGTCATCGTGGTCATCGTCGTCGTCATCGTCAACGTCATCGTGATCATCGTCGTCGTCGTCGTCATCATCATCATCATCATCATCATCATCATCATCATCATCATCACCACCACCAACATCATCCCCACTGCCTACACCGCATTATCGTCACACCAATCATCATTTTTGCATCATTATTATGATCATCATTATCGTCGTCGTCATCGTCAATTCATCATGGATTTAAATAGTTGCTCTCTGCAGTGTACCAACTAACCTTTAACCTCATCACTTTTACCCTTTCAGGCTGTCATTGCCGCCATGGCTCTCATCATCATCCGCGCCAGCAGCAGCAGCAGCAGCGACAGTGGCGACAAGGTTGTTTAACCTTCGACCCCGTCTCCATGACAACGATGTTTCCCATAGCAACCGCAAGAACCGCCAACAATTTTGTTGAACGTTAGGTATATTATATCAACAACAATTATACTGAAGCTATGTGCCGCGTCGGCGCAAGATTTGCTCAAATGGATGAAGTTGTTGAATTTCCAAATGAGAGGAGATCACAGAAATCTTAACCTGCAACTCTAACTGGAGGGATGTGTTTATAACTTTGTGTTTTCCGCTTGATCTCGGCCGGGAGCGCTTCTGAGTAGCTACCTTGATGAGGCGGTATATAAATTTTGATTGATTGATTGGTTAACATCTTTAAACATCTGTAAATGAATAAATATATGATTAAATAAACAGACGATTAAAACTTGTAAATAATTAAAATTGAAAAATGAATGGAAAATGAGCTAAACTGTGTTGTTGTAATATTATTATTGCTCTAGTGACTCTAGTCTATTATACACCGTGACTCAAAAAAAGTAAGCCAAATTGTTTTGCATATATCTCTAATACCTGATGACACATGAAGCTACAATTTTCCAAATATTTAGAGAAGTGGACCAAGAATATGATTCCGAAATTTCATGAAATAAAGTTGAACGGATAAAAAGATATGAATATTCAAACTTCATATACCGAAATTGCAGTTTACAAGCAATTTTCTGTCAGATTCAATAAAAAGTAAGCCAAACAATTTTTTTTACATCTCCGATGTCTGATGAGTAATCATAAAAACGTTTTCCCGATATTTAGGGAATTGAACCAAGAATAGGATTCCAAAATTTTGTGTCATAAATGTGAAGGGATAGAAGGATATGAATATTTCAACTTCATCACCCGGAATTTCAGTTTTCAGCAAGTCTGTTATTGTGTAGACTTCATTTCTCCCACATTATGGCCTCCGAACAGTCCAGATTTGAACCCTGTCGACTATAAAATGTGGAGCGTGATGCAAGATCGAACCTACCAGACAACAATCCATGATATAAACGATCTGAAGCAACGCTTGTTGGAAGTGCGAGATGGCCTGAACCAGAGGATAATCGACGTTGCTGTTTCCATTGCAATGGCGCCAGCGCCCTCAGGCTTGCGTGCAAGCAGGAGGGGGACATTTTGAGCATCTTATTTAATTAAATTATCAAACCATACTGTTGGGGTCATATTGGTAGTTCAATTCTCTACATATCTGGAAAATTTTAGAATGATTAATCATCAGACATTGGAGATAATAGGGAAACAGTTCATCGAATCTGACAGAAAATTGCTTGTAAACTGCAATTTCGGTATATGAAGTTTAAATATTCATATCTTTTTATCCGTTCAACTTTATTTCATGAAATTTTGGAATCATATTCTTGGTCCACTTCTATAAATATTTGGAAAATTTTAGCTTGATATGTCATCAGGTGTTAGAGATATATGCAAAACAATTTGGCTTACTTTTTTTTGAGTCACGGTGTAGATGTTCTTCCCACGGCTGCTATCAATCACCATTTCAGTATCACAGATTCACACATTTATGGTGCTCATATAAGAGGTCTGTTTTTAACGAATTTTTAGAACTGCACAACTCCTTCTTTCCTTTCCCATCATCCATGGTAAATTACTTTTCAATTGGAGGACAAAGACCATTTCCCCCCCTAGTTTTAACTGTACAGAAGTGCTTCTACAACTGCACAACTCCATTTAGAACTGCACATTTTGTGTACAACTACACGTAAAAAAATCTCTGGCTCATAACATTGGAAACTGTAAGAGTAAGTAGGCCTAAGTATAGCCTAGCCTTTATTACTCCATTTGCAAACGCACACGGGACATCGACAAAATCTGCAATATCGCACATAGAAGTAGGCCTACGGTAATAATAAACTACAGTAGACCAAAGATACATGAAAAGTATTCTAAAACAAATAATAGTACAGGAGATGGTCTCTCATACGTGAATTGCCAATTGTGCGAATTCTGCTCAACCCATACCGACTCATTGTAACGAAGGAGCGCTATATAATTGTCCGAATGAATGAATGCAGGACCACTATCTCTTGAGGTTTGTCATGGGCGCCTCACATGGGCCGCGGACCCTCGGTTGAGAACCGATTATTCTAATCTACTGACTAGGATTTATCCGAATTATTATTATTCTCTGAACTGTTTGCTCTCTGCATAATAATTATAGTTATAATTCTTTGTGAGATTCCTCGCAAAATCGCAAATAACTTGATAAAGATAAAAATGATAAGTTGATCACAGATAGGCCTACTTATATAAATAACAATAATTATACATTAATCTTAGAAATGCAAACAAATCAGCTTTAATGGCTAACAGGATCACGCAAAAGCACACAACAATTTCTGAACTCAAGACGACAACAACTAAAGTGAAGATGACGTTTTTTCTCAAAACTAGCGCACTATGTTCCAAAATGTTGTTAGTATGTTACCGTATAAAATCAGCGAACGGAATCAATTATTAACAATTTAACATGCATTAATTTCAGGATTAATTATGCATAATTTCATAAACATCACAATTTATCGGATAAAATAGCATCTGTTGAAATAAAATAGGTGACATAGTCAATAATTATGAACTTGGCTTTTCTTGGCTTTTTTTAAAGACTCCATCTTGGCTTTTCTTAAATTTTGGAGCGGTATCACTGATTGCAATACCGTAACAAAGGTCAAACTTAGGCAGGTAGGCCTGTATATTTTCCGAATCAACTGAATGAAATCATAATTTAGATACAAAACTGTAGGACGCACCTGCACTTTTACAGTTGTAGGCCTGATAATAGTTGATTTTCTGCAATATTACATTTAAGAAGGCGCAATTCTCGAGTACTTTATAGATACCACTCAACCACTGCCCCTCTTTCTGGCTTCCATCCAGTTGATTGACGTACGATTTTTTATCGTTTTTTTTATTGAATTGTTATGATTTTTCTGTATCATTTTTAAATTTGTAATTGGCTGCGGTGTGTCAGCGAGAATCTCAATAAAACGAATATATATATATTCATGATTTTATATATATATATATAAAACTAGCTGTACCCGGCCACGCGTTGCTGTGGCAGAAAAGCCCCTCCCCAGAAAAGACCCTCCCCTCCCCCTCCCCCTCCCCCCTCCCCATCCTCCTCCTTCTCCCCCTCCCCCTCCCCCGTCCCCTCCCCTCCCCTCCCCTCCCCTTCCCCTCCCCCTCCCCTCCCCCTCGCTTATGACGTCACAGCACGCGACCTCATTCATGTTTCGTCTGGTCGCTGTGTTTCAGGCCAACGCGTTTCTGAAATCTGGCAACCCTGTGGTTTTGTTGAATTTGCAAATGGCGGTCGAACGGATTGCAAAGTTCACTTTCTGTGGAAAAGATTGGGTTTTTTTCGGGGACAAAAATCTTAAGACACGATCCTATTGGAATGGAAGGTTTTGGTAAATTTTCAAAACAATCGGTGCGTAACTTTCGGCGAAAAAATATTACGAACTATTGGAAAGTTTCATTTTTATTTATATAGATTATATATATTAAGTATAGGCTAACTACCTAGCCCGGGCCCTATAAGTCGCCGAGCCCCTGGACATTGCCCCCTCTTCCACCCCACTGGCCACTGCTCCTTCTGGGTGACCCACTGACCCTGGAGAGGACTCAGGGGAGGCATGACTGGCGATCATCGAGAAAGGCGTGACGCTGTTTAGCAGCAGAGCGAGAATGCGTAAGTATGATCGACGACCAGAGTAGGTGGAATTTGAAGTGAAGAGCACTCGCAGATGGGCGGACTCGTCGGTCTGTGATCTAGGTTAGGCGTACACCCATAGGCGTAGGGGACATTTCAAAAGTGGGGGGGGGGCAAAAGTTTAACTTTTGCCCGAAAAATTTTGCCCGAAAAATTTGACGACCTTTTTTTAGTCGTCCGGTCGAAATTGCCCGAGAAAATTCCCGTGACTTTTCAGCCCCAAAAAAATTGACGACCTTTTTTTTTTAGTCGTCCGGTCCAATTTTCGAAATTTCTTTATACATTTTTCTACTTTTCCCGGACTGCTTGCCCGAAAAACAAGACTTGCCCAAAATTTGGGGGGCATTTGCCCCCCCTGGACCCCCGTCTCCTACGCCTATGCGTACACCTCTGCAAACAACGACCTGCATGTTTATGACGCCCTATAAAAGGATCAATTGAAACGACTGAAGAAGTGCAGACACAAGAATATTGGTCATCAATGACCGCAGAATAAAATCGACAGCAGGCTTAGTCATTAAGTAAATACAGTAATTTATACATGCATAAATTCATGTATATGTATGTGTGTGCATATACATGTATATAGGGCTTATATACACATGTATCATATAATGCGCTACACACATTTAGACAGGCCTATATATAATGTGTATTATCTGGAACACACATACAATTACATATAGGCTAATGCATGCATGATTATATAAGCCTAATATTGGCACATAATTATTATATAGGCTTATAATTATATAATTATTTTCCTGTATCAGGCTGTAGGCCTATATGTCTCTAAAATGTTATTACACTGGTTGCGTCTTTGGTTGAAACTTGAGCTGATAGTTAATTATCATGTGGATTATGGGCATAATTATAATGGGCCTGTAAATACCGTCAACAGTACTGTTATAGGCATAGGCGTACGAGGCGGGGGTGCAGGGGGGCAATTGCCCCCCCCCAAATTCGGGCAAGTTTGGTGGTTTTTTCGGGCAAACACAGACCCAAACGACAAAAAAGGTCGTCAAGTTCCGGGCAAGTCTGGTTTTTCGGGCAAAAATAATCCCGGACGACTAAAAAAAAGGTCGTCAAGTTTCGGGCAAGTCTGGGCTTTCGGGCAAAAATAATCCCGGACGACTAAAAAAAAAAAGTCGTCAACTTTTTGGCCGGAAAATTTTTTCGGGCAGAAGTTCAATCTTTGCCCCCCCCCCCACTTCTGAAACCTCCCGTACGCCTATGGTTATAGGCCTAGCTAAGACGACAATCGTTTTTGTCCATTTCTTCCTACTGCAAATGTTCCACTGTTTCGGCCAATTCGAATTGGTTTCGGTCGTGCAGCGTCTGTGTCGGGCTCTATAGAAGCCCTGGTAATAGCGCTATAGAAGTGGTTTTGCGGCATTTCTTGTACGACTGGAGACGTAAGCATGTGCTGCATATGCGCCTATGCGTTTAAGTTGGTTGTCAACTTGCTAGACCCTGTGATACTGGTAAGGATAACTTAATTGCTTAAGCGTTTTTTAAGCACAGGCAGGGTCTATGCAGGAGTCAGCTGAACAATAATTTGTGGGTGAATGACTTCATCAAGGTCCCTATACATGGTAACCGTCTCAGGAGATGGGGGGGGGGTTCAAACCCGTAGGCCCCCACCTCTATCCGCGTTGCAGAATGAACCCTTTAACGAATCGGCTACCCGGTCCAAACGCAGCTAAGATAGCTATTATTCCGGGAATGGTGAATAGAAATTAAGAGTAACTTTTGCGGGTAACTTATGGTCAGGGTGAAGATTGCCGTAGAGACTGAGGGTGTTCCAACTCCCCAGTCTTTCTTAGGACCCCCCGTAGTAAAGTCGTCTTTGTACACCCCAGCTCTACATAATTAAGTCAATGACCCTCCGACCTATTATTTTCCTGCAATTCACACAGGCTACTGCTTATGGTTGCTTAGAATTGGAGTGACGAGAGAGGCAATAGGAAGATACTTTGCCACTGCCTTCATGTATAGCCTAATACTCGGGCGGTGCAAGTCCAACGCCTGATAAAAGCAGTAGGCAGGGTGAGAATTGGCGGAGGTTGGGGGGTTTAAACCCCACAGTCTGTTTTAGAGCCCCATGTTAAAGTATGTTTTTCACACCAAAATTCCAAGTGGATCATTGTCCAACCCCAAGTTATTTTTCCACAATTCTTACACTGGCAGTAGGGTAGCGCTAGCCACCAACTGCGTACTACACCCCCCCAACCCCCCCGGCAATTCTCACCCTGGGTACTGTAGTAGTGGCAGTGATCAAGGCCGTAGCCAGGATTTGATTTCGGGGAGTGTTTCTTCGGAGAAGAATTTCTGACGACCTTTTTTTAGTCGTCCGAAACGGCTTTCTTACCATTTATCGCTTAATTTCATGTTTTTTCATTATGTGCTACTCAGTGCTAGTGAATGCATTCTATTATTTTTTTACATTTTTCGTCTCCGGGGGTGTTCTCACAGTTTTATTTCATGGTTTTTACATCATGTGCTGGTAAAAGCGCTATATTATTTTTCCATTTTCCATTTGGGGTGTTCAAACACCCAAAACACCCCTAGGTATACGGTCTTGGCAGTGGTAGCTAGTGCTTAACACCACTATGAAACAACAATCAGTCGCCATCCTCATTCATATAGCTAGGCTATTATCTTTAAGCTTTGGTATGGCACGAACACACAGTGGTAGCATTAAAAAATAATGACTGAACATGAATCAAATTTGATTGAATATTTGAAGTTGGTTGGTATCGTGATTCTTTGCGCCGGTGGAGTGGTGTTGGGTCTAGCGTCGAATGCAACGTTCGCGAACATCCTTCAAGGAATCACCTTCCAGATCCTAAGTGAGTACAACATTCATGACATTGTCTTCAACTATAGCAGGGCTTTTTTAACGTGCAGTTGCACACAAAATGTGCAATTCTAAATGGATTTGCGCAGTTGAAGAAGCACTTCTGTACAGTTAAAACTAGCAAAAATGGTCATTGTCATTCGATTGGAAATAATTTATCATGGAGGATGGGAAGGAAAGGAAGGAGCTGTGCAGTTCTAAAAAATTCCTTAAAAACAGCCCTGAGCTATAAGGCAACCATGGGCGCCCGCAGAAATTTTTGCAGGGGAGGGGGCAAATTTTTTGGATGATCACAGTTACCGTACCGTAAATGTTTTAGCAGCAAGAGCTTGAAAAACGCAAAGCTGGAAATTAAGAGCACGAGCAGGTTTCTTGATGCACATTTTTCGGTTTCATTTTGTGTATTGATCAGCTTTAATAAGCTTATAAATAGTTTCTTTAGTGCGAAGAAATTTTTTTAAATCAAAAAGTAGCCTAGATGTTAAAAGTGAGATCCTGAAGCGGCGCTGTAATATTGAATGAATGAATTTAAATGAAAAAATAGGTGTCAGTTTTCAAGATACAAGCTTTCCTCTAGCTACTTCTATATTGTAATAATAATTTCCAAACTTCTTGAATTCTGTGCACTGTTGAGAAATTTCTAATTTTTGCATTGGTATTGATACTTAATTTTGGGCAGTTGTGAAAGGTTACATGACAACGAGATTCCAATCAAGTAGGTCATAATCGATAGAAAAATAATATTTGCAAGGGCGCCAATGGTCACTGTTCCAGCTTTTAACAAGATGTTGATAATGCAAGGCAGAAAATTAAGAGCATGTTTATTTCTACAGAGATTTATAAACATAGATTTATGACTTTCACTGTTTGTATCGTTCGTATCATTAGTGCCTTAATGCAAAGAAATTAGTTAAAAACCCAAAAGTAGTAGTTAGACAAATAAGTTTAAATTTTCCAGGGGGGGGCAAGTGCCCCCCCTTGCCCCTATGTGCGGGCGCCCATGAAGGCAACAGCATATACAGAGCGCTCATGCATGCGTATCAATTTTCTGGTCGCTAGAATATTTGGGAAGTTTAATATCAAGCGACGCCAAATGTCATAAAGAGATAAAAAAAAAAGGAGAATAGCAATGGGCAAAGAGGCATTCTTAAAAAAGAAAAGAATTGCTAAGAGGAGGGCTAAATAGAAATCTTAAGAAGAGAATGGTCAAAACATTGATATGGAGTGTGACGTTATATGGCGCAGAGACATGGACAATGAGAAAAGAAGACGTCAAGAGGCTGGAAGCTTTTGAAATGTGGGTATGGAGAAAGATGGAGAAAATCAGTTGGACAAAGCACGTTTCAAATGAAGAAGTACTAATGATGGTAGAAGAGAAAAGATCTCTGCTGGACACGATAAAGATAAGACAAAAGAATTGGGTGGGGCATTTGCTAAGAGGTGACTCACTACAGAAAGAAATAATTGAAGGAAGATTGGAGGGAATGAGATGCAGAGGAAGACCTAGACAAAAACTGCTAGACGGGATCATGGAAGAAGGATACAGAGAACTGAAGAACATGGCACAACAGCGAGAAAAGTTGAGACATTGGACGTTTGGACCTGCCGCTTGGCAGAGAACGTAAAGAAGAAGAATATGAACCATTGCAAGACATCGGGAAATTTAACAGAGCAGGTTATACCGTATTAGACGTAGGCTAATATGTAAGGAAAATCATAGCTGTGAAAATTATTTCATGATAGCAAAATGAATATTAGGCCTAAATGGCAGATTCAAGCAGAAACTATTAGCTATCAGAGGAGGTATTATGGTGCTCATTCCAACTGCATGGTAGAGTTAGCTTATAGGCCTACTAGGTACATTTGTAAATTTGTTTAGGCTATAGCAACTCTAAGTAGCCCATGACTTCATAATTATTCTGTCTATATAGTAACTCTATTCAGCTCTTATTAGTGAATAGGTGGTTACATGCGCTTGGCTTTCGAGTGGCGCTTTAGAAGTTTGGAGATTACGATTAGTTAGGCCTACTCTATATATAGTTCTTTCTATGGATCTATTTGGTAGCCTGTGATTAGTAGGCCTAAAGTAGACCTAAATAGTGAGTCCAACTTACTGTATGGAAGTCCAGGTCCAGTAAACGGAGAAAGCTAGTTCGTCACAGCAGAGTGAGACTTTATGGGCCCTATACTCTATGCAATTTAAAAGCTATGGCAGCAATATGAGATGATGTCCATATAATTATATAGTTTGTTTGTATGTGCACTTGTTATAGCGCCCCTTCAAGCTCTCTACTCAGATTCGCCCCAAATACAGAGCGGACACTGCATCGGAGTTTTACGCCGAAGCCCTGAGCAATTGCCAGTGGAGGACTTGCCCAAAGTCCCTACGCGGAGGTGATTCGAACATGCAGCGCTCCGGCTACAAGGCAACGAACAGTGAAATAGTGATTATACTGTGGTGAGTGGATACAATAATATCTAAATTTCCGCTTTAAATAGGTGGGCTGAAAATCGTCGATCTGAATGATTTGAATAAAATCAGTTCAGACTTCTCGCATATTCTGCATCCAGTTGGCATCGCTCTTGTCATCACCGGAGGAGTGATTGCTACGATCGCTATCTTCGGATACCGTGACACCAGCATCGACATCATCCTCAAACCGGTCAGTTGAAGATAGATGGATGGATGGATGGGTGGATGTATGGGTGGGTGGATAGATGGATGTATGGATATATGGATATAGGCGGGCAAAACGCTAGGAATGAATTGATGGATGGATGAATGAGTGGATGAATGATTGGATGGATGATTGAATGGTTGGATCATTAATTCATTCATTTCAATCAATCAATCAAATTTTTTAATCAATCAATCAATCGATCAATTTTTTATTGGTTCGTAAGTATCAAGCACATCAAAAAGTTACTTAAAGCATCGCAAATAACACAAATTAATCATTAAATCATTAATCATTAAATCATTAATCATTAAAATTAATTTCGAGAATTTATATAGCGCCTCTTCAAGAAACCTACTCAGATGTATTGATTAATTGACAGATGGAGGGATGTATAGAAGCATGGATGGATGGATGAATAGTTGGATG
>OX243828.1:20936256-20976256 GCA_945859605.1 Lumbricus rubellus
AGATCACATTGATCTTAACCTGCAACTCAAATTCGAGTGTTGTGTATATTATCATTGCCTGCAGATTTTTAAACATGTGTAAATGAATAAATATATGATTAAATGAGCGGACAAATAGAACTTGTAAATAATAAAAATTGAAAAATAAATGGAAAATGAATTAAACTGTGTTGTTCTAATTTATTGCTCACGTGACATGTCTACGATGTTTTCCCCACGGCTGCTGTGTTTATTTGACTGGCCACAAGAGCGCGGAACAACACATGCATGTACTTCGCATCATCGTCATCGTCGTCATCATCATCATCATCATCATCATCACCATCATCATCATCATCATCATCATCATCATCATCATCATCATCATCACCACCACCACCACCACCATCATCATCATCATCACCCATCTCCACTCCTAACCCTACAATATCATTCTTGCATTATTATTGCTCATAACAAGTGCACATACAATACAATACAATACAATACCCTGGAGGTCATTTCCCATGAGTTTCAAAGTCTGCCCCCAGTCTTTTTCATACATTGCACGCAGTTCCCAAGATCATCACAGACGGCTGGGTGATTCTTCTGAATTTCTTCACATCGACTGGAATGAACAATTTTGACGTCCTTCAAACCACGAACGGAGAAATATTTTTATTGGACCTAAAGGGTCCTAGGGGTCTCCAGTTGGTCCGATGTGGGCCTCACGTAGTCTTTCTGAGAAGGACGTTCTTCGACTTCGTGGGTTGTAACTATACAGACTTATGTGTGTCCGTTTTGGCCACGCTGCTATTCAAGAGACATCTACAGATGAGTAGGTCCTACGTTGAATAATCTTGATAAAGAATAATATGAGTACAAAGATAATAAAACTTTTAAATGAGTAAATTTCAAATAAATGAAAAACAAACATACGTGTTGTTCTAATTGCTCTCTGGTCTATGTTGTTCGTCTATAGTAGCTGTCGCCACTATTTATTGGATAGCCTACAGTGAATAAAAGCTAATGCAAATCCTGTTTTCTTCTGTCAAGTGTGTGCATCGAATAATTTAGCAACCCATACATAACACATTGCCGGTATTTGCAGTTTAACGTCACTGTGTGGTAACAAAGACCATTAGCGACGCCCTCCTCCTTTATCCAGGCTTGAGACTGGCACTGGCAGAGTGCAACCAGTAGCGGAGTTACTTACTTAGACTTAGTTCCTCCAGTTCCGGTCGTAGCATTGGTCGACAAGTCCTCGCCACTCCACTCGGTACTCGGTCGCCAGCCACCACCTCCGCCTCGTCACAGCCCAGTCCCATCTGCTCCAGGTCCTTCCTGAAAGCGTTTCTTCAGGTGTTTCTTGGCCTACCTCTTTTCCGTTTTCCACTCTCCGGCACCCACCCACCCACGGAGTTGTGTAACACATTATTTGTTCGGTGTTTTAAGAGGTTTAATTAATTCAGATGATGGCAGACGATTTCAAGGAAACGATTTACGATACGTACAATTCATACGATACCAAAATAGGTTAAGTTTTCTTTCTCGCTAACACTGAGCATTGTTGTATTCTAACAATGACAACTGATTGACCCCTTGAAATGTTACCAAAACTTCGATTGGGGTCCACTGGAATTCGCGGGTATACAGGCAGGACTGTACACGAGGGTAGCCTATACGCGGGTATATACATGTACAGCGTGTAGGCCACTCACCTCCGGGGAAAAAATTCAGTGGCTTATAAATTGTAACTTATAAATTAATATTGACAATGTGTACAAGATAGAAAATATAAATAACACGAGACATTCAATTTTGATTCAATTATAGCAATTTTAGGCCTAAATACTTTTAATTAATTGGATGTTAGCCATGTGGCCCCCTAATGTCCTTCAACTTAGAAAAAGTGGCCGTCGTGTCCTCCAACTTATAGAAAGAGTGGCCATGAAGTAAAAAAGGTTGGGAACCACTGCGTTAATTAGAGACTAACAGTAGTTGATCAAACATGGATTATTGGCGCAATGTGCATTAGGAAAATACTTAGAACTAGCAATATGCATTTTGTCTGTTTTTATCCTTAAGTGGGCCTCATAATTGAAATTGCTTAGAGCCTCATTCTGCTCAAATCCGGCTCTGCTCACAAAGAATTCAATGTGAACAAATGTGCAAGAAATGAAATTTCGGCGAGAAAATAGGCGAACATTGCGAAATGTAGGCTAACCCTAGTGGTTTTTGGACTGTCGCGGACCACAAGTAACAGGCAAACTAGGTGATGACTAAAATGGTCGTCAGAAATATCGATGACTAAAAAAGCTACTGCTACATAAAACACTTGTATTTCTCTGACGATGCCAGTCAAAA
The DNA here is from genome assembly GCA_945859605.1 of Lumbricus rubellus. Lineage (NCBI taxonomy): Eukaryota > Metazoa > Annelida > Clitellata > Crassiclitellata > Lumbricidae > Lumbricus > Lumbricus rubellus. The sequence continues at coordinate 20,938,603 of OX243828.1, forward strand.
GTCCGAATAAAGGAGGAGGGTAACACTTGGCATCCTTGTCACGACACACTGCGACGTTACCTAGAAACAGCTACCAACTGTTGTGTTATAAGGTGAGTAATGGTAACCATAGAGTTGGTCCAGTTAGTCATGCGTATAGGCCTATATTTGAAGATATATTGACAAAGAGGGGAGCGTGACATGTAAGTGGGTGTGGCCAATGATACATGTTTGAGAATGGGGGATGTGGGTGGGGGTAGGGCGGAAGAGGATTTACGAGGCCCGTATAATATATACAAGTGAAGAGTGTGTGTGTGTGTGTGTGTGTGTGTGTGTGTGTGTGTGTGTGTGTGTGTGTGTGTGTGTGTGGGTGTGTGTACATGACGATGTCTTAAGACTTAAGCTCTTGAGTTACGGTTCTCGTAAAATGAATTTACTTAAATCTTCATCAAGGGGATGATGATGACGATGATGGTGATACATGATGATGAGTGTGCAAACTGAATGTCAGTCATGCACGAATGAGTAAACTTTAAAGTCAGCGCAGAAGAACAAGGAAGAAATGGTGAATCATGTGATTGGTGAATGGGTGAATGGATGAATGATTGGACGAAAAAATAGGTGAATGGAGGAATGGACGGGTGGATGGATGGACGGATGGTTGGATGGATCGATGCAAGGATGGGTGGATGGATAGCTTTATGGATGGATCGATGGATAGATGGATGGATGGACGGACGGATCGATGGACGTGTGAATGGATAGCTTTATGAATGGATGGATGGTGGTTGGATAGGTGGATGGATAGGTGGATGTATGCATGGATGGGTGTGTGGATGAATGAATTCATAGGAAAATGGACGGATGGATGGAATAGAAAATAAACCGATCGATCGATCTTTGACCATTGTGTTTGTCTTTTTTATATTCTGCATCATGATTATTTTATTAAATGCGTACACTTCCTCGTTCACAGTTTTACGGCGCTTCTTAAATCAGTTTCATTGGCGCTGTTAACTGTTAAGCTAACATCTTAAGTCGGTTTTCTACGAACTAATGCCGAGTGGCAGGCAGACAGACAGAGAGGCAGGTAGGAACACAGACAAATAGGCAGACAAACAGAGAGGGAGGGAAAGTGAGAGTGAGAGACACACACAGACAGACAGACATAGAGACAGAGAGACAGACAGAGAGACAGAGAGACATACATATAGAGAAACAGAGAGAGAGAGACAGACAGACAGCCAGGCATGTAGGCAGGCAAGAGGAAATGGCAGTTAAAACAGACACACAGAGAGACTGGTAGACAGACAGACAGACAGACAGACAGACAGACAGACAGACAGACAGACAGACAGTCAGACAGACAGACAGTCAGGCACGCAGGCAAGAGGATAATAATAATGAGGTAGATCATTGCAACATATACATGTAATAGTGGGTCATTAGCGATTCAATAAATTCGTCGACCAAGGAGTGAACAAAAATTTACAAGTGTCTTAAGCCTCCTACGATGGAGTGTCTGCAGCCTAACGACCACTTCTTTAGGCTCACGACTAATAGGCAATTCATTCTGAGGGCCAAAGAAAGCGGGGCCAAAGGCCGCAACTAATAAAAGCCTCTCTTTGTTGCTCATAATTATAGTTATTCGCTCAGAACAGCGGTACTGCGAGCAAGTGACAATCTTGTTGTGAACTCGTTTTGTCTTCTTGGATTGCCGAGGTTTAGGGATAAAGGATTGCATAGTAGCGCTACAGAAGTTGAAGATTTGGCGGGAAAATGGGCGCCTGCTGCCTTTGCGCCTTTGTTTTCAAAATCGCTCTTGGCTTACTCAACACGGTGATCCTGGTAAGATAATTATAAGCTTATGGAAAGAAATTCATGCTGGTGATAGGCTATCTACAGTGTATTATATAGAAATACCGCTGCTCCTATTAAACAACACCAACAGCAACAACTACGACAAAAACAACAAGATGATGACGATGGTGATTAATGATGATAATGATGATAATGACTATGATGATAATTACGACAGGCCGTCATTGCTATCGCTATCATTTTCGTTATGTTTCTTTATGAATAACAATAAAAAGCAATCATCACTATGGCAGTTATTATTTAATAACTATAGCCTATTAATTTTATCCTCATTAAGATTATGAACGGCAACGTTTTCAGAATATGTCACATGGAATCAAAATGACGCACTTTCGCCAGAAAAGTTAATACCAACCTATCAGTAGGCCTACCATCGATGCAACTTTTTCCACATTCCGATTTCTCAAATCCAAAAAACAGGACGATATAATTATACATGTAGGTCTACAGAAATCCATCATAGGCCTACATTTAATTCATAAGTTTGCCTCTCTGATAAGGCCACGGCATGGAAGGCATATGCCTATATACATGTAGGTTAGACGGAGCGAGTTGTAGGCCTAGGTCTATTGTAAATGAAGATGCAGAACTTCATCTAAATTAGAGGCATGAGATGCAATGCAGTTAGGCCTAGATGACTTGTTCACCAACCGTTTCAAAGTCGCAAAATTAATGTTTATGCAATATTATGGTTGAGGTTGACCTTCATCTCTTATGTTTACATGTACCTTCATCTCTTCAAATCAAATCAAATCAAATCAAAACTCGTTTATTCAAAGAGATCAATGCAAAAAACACTCAAATAGATCAGATGAAATAATATAATAAAGCACATAAGAATTGAGTAGCTAAAATGTTAGTCTAAAGTGATAGAGAGGATCCCTAAGAATAGGTAGCCCAGAAAGGGTGTGAGCCCGCTAAGCCTGGGCAACCACATCAGGCAGGGAGAAATCAGATGGTGGAGAGCAAAGAGAATTGAGTGTGTGGCGAAGCAATAGGAAAACGAGTTGAGCAGGGAAGAATAGTAAAGGGAAGATGAGAATGGTCGTAGTAGAAAGTCAAGGCAAAACAAAAGTTAGAGGGTAAGTGTATACATTCACAAAAGTAAATTAAGCTATAAACGAAGCGGATGAATGAGGTAATTCGATAGTAAATAATAGGTGCAAACAGCATGAAGGCATAATATGACAGCAGAATTAAGCAGTTTGAACAACAGTGCAATTGATAAATTAACAACAGCAAAAAACATTAACAAATAGTCGGTAATATACAACTTTATATAAGTCCAGCTACAAGCCATGTGGATTGGCAAGTCATAATATTATAATAGACAGAGGGCAATAGCAATTGAAATAAAAGCTAGGAAATTATATCAGATTCAATAAGAAACTTTTTAAGTCGGTTTTTAAGTGTATACATTCTCTTATCTTTACCTGTCCTCTTATCTTCACCAGTCTCTCTTATCTTCACCAGTCTCTCTTATCTTCACCAGTCTCTCTTATCTTTACCTGTCCTCTTATCTTTACCTGTCCTCTTATCTTTACCTGTCCTCTTATCTTTACCTGTCCTCTTATCTTTACCTGTCCTCTTATCTTTACCTGTCCTCTTATCTTTACCTGTCCTCTTATCTTTACCTGTCCTCTTATCTTTACCTGTCCTCTTATCTTTACCTGTCCTCTTATCTTTACCTGTCCTCTTATCTTTACCTGTCCTCTTATCTTTACCTGTCCTCTTATCTTTACCTGTACTCTTATCTTTACCTGTACTCTTATCTTTACCTGTCCTCTTATCTTTACCTGTCCTCTTATCTTTACCTGTCCTCTTATCTTTACCTGTACTCTTATCTTTACCTGTCCTCTTATCTTTACCTGTCCTCTTATCTTTACCTGTCCTCTTATCTTTACCTGTCCTCTTACTCTTGCCTTAATTCTTTTCTATAACCTTTACCTTCATCACTTACCTTTATCCACCCTATTATCCTTTCTTCCTCTCTATCCTTTACCCTCTTCTCTTACATTTTCTTACCCCTTATCGTTACCTTGCTCTCTTACCGCCACCTATCTCTTTACCGCCTTGACATGTCACGTGTTGTGTTGGCTTTCACAGTTGGCTGGGCTGGCGATTCTTGCACTGGGAGGAGTGCTTCTGGGCATCGCGTCCAATATGATGCTCCCACTTCTGCTCCAAGGAATCATCTACACCTTCCTCAGTTAGTACCTCCTATCGTCACCATGTGGCTTCGTCATTTGCTTTAAAAAATAATTATTGTGCACCGACTGTCTATGGTTTACTTATGTAATGTAATGTAAATCTTCGAGAATTTCTCAGCGCCCACAAAAGCCACGTCAGGGAGACCAGCTTAATCACCGGCGCTACTTATAACTATGACTCTATAACCTCGTCGTCGATGTAGCTATTTGTACAATAATAATAATGCATATCAATATAACTTCAATGTAACTATGAATACGTAGGCCTATAATGAATATGACTTCAATTGTGACTAAATATTGTGCAAAGGCTATAACTTTAATCCGAGATAGAATTATCACTCAGGACTCAGGAGAAAAGTATATGTTATAAGAGCATGCAGTGGCCAAGGTGCACGGTTTGGGTGATCAATGGAAACGTCAAAGAATATTTTTATTCGAGCGCATCAGTTTCAAATAGGAGCTCCACGCATGGTGAGCAGCGCATTGGAACTCAAGAAAAGAATTTTATGAGCAGTGAAAACGCCGTTACCGCCCACTATAAACTATGATTGTGAGCATAATCTATTAAAAGTCAATCTCCGCGAAATCAGGTCTTGTTCGAGGTGTCACGATCATCCGGAATTGCGCGTTTGTCATTATTATTACTATCGTTGTTATTTCGGTTGCTATTTTAATAACAATCATTTTCATTGTTATCATAGCCACTGCTATTAGGTGTAATTGTTGTCGTTATAGATACAGTGAACATAGTCGACAAGACTACCCTCAGTAACGTCGAAGCGATGAATCTGTCTGATCTCCTGGTTCCCGCTGGAACGGCCTTAGTCATCATCGGAGGAGTGATAGCCTGCGTTGGAGCAGTCGGATACTTTGGAATGTCCATCAACATCATCCTTAAGATCGTTAGTATAAGCTTAGTCATTGAACACCTGCCACTGCCACCACCAATACTACTAACACCAGCAATACTACTAACACCACCAATACTACTAACACCACCAATACTACTAACGCCACCAATACTACTAACACCACCAATACTACTAACATCACCAATACTACTAACACCACCAATACTACAACAACAACTACTACTACCACCACCACTACTACTACCACTACTAGTACTACCACTACTACTACTACTACTACTACTACTACTACTACTACTACTACTACTACTACTACTACTACTACTACTACTACTACTACTTGACCAGGAACTCACATTTACGCGGCACATTAACCTTCTGTGTCGCAGCTGTTACTACCAGCTTCGGCAGCTCAAGGTCATTTCCCGCTCTTTGACTCCTAGCGCAGCCTCAACACTTGTTCATGCATTTGTAGTTTCGCGCTTGGACTACTGCAGTTCCATATACGGTGGACTTCCAGCCTCTCGGGTGGGGCCCCTAAATAGGGTCTTGCGCACTGCTGCCCGCCTCATAGGCCGCATTCCCAAATTTGGCCGAGTCTCCGAGTACATGCGGGATGTACTCCACTGGCTCCCTTACCCACAGCGCATTACGTACAGAATTTCCGTATTGGTCCGGCGCTGCTTTGAGGGTTTGGCTCCTTTATACTTGCAGGAGCTCTGTTGCTCGACCACGCACGTTCAACGCCGCTGCTCTATCCGCTCAGCTGCGCAAGCGGAACTTATTGTTCCACGCTCTCGGACTGCAATCAGGCAGCGCCGTGCTTTCTCCGTGGCTGGCCCTGCGACCTGGAATGAGCTCCCTGTTATCCTTCGTCAAATACCTATTAGCCTTTCTACTTCTACTTCATTTCTTTCTCTTCTCAAAACTGTCTTATTCGACCGGGGTTGGACTGGGAGCGCTCCTGAGTAGTAACCTTGAAGGAGCGCTATATCAAATTCTCAGTAAATAAATAAATAAATAAAATAAATACTACTACTACTACTAAAAGAGTAGATAATACTAGATATTGTTCTGGACGATGTCATCATTTCATCATCATAATCATGACACTGTAGTCGTTGCTTCAATTTTACAGTACGCCATCGCGATAACGGTACTCGTCGTTGTTGAATCAATCGGAATTGCTCTTTTCTTCAGTGGAACAGTGAGTACATGTCTGATGCGATGAATGAATGGATGAATTGACGAAATAATGAATGAATGAATGAATGGATGAATGAATGGATGAATGGTTGAATGGATGAATGAATTGACGAATGAACGAATGAATGAACGAATGAATGAATAAATGAATTGACGAAATAATGAATGAATGGAACGAATGAACGAATGAATGAGTGAATGAGCGAACATATGAGTGAATCAACGAATGAATGATGGACGAATGAATGAACGAGTGAATGAACGAATGAATGAACGAATGAATGAACGAATGAATAAACGAATGAATAAACGAATGACTGCTTCAATCGATTGCTTTGTTGATTTGCTGATTGATTAATTGGTTAATTGTTGGTTGATTAAATAGTAGAACGATCTATTGATTGATTTATTGATTGATCTATTGATCTATCGATCTATTAATCTATCGATCACCTGATTGTATCAATGATTCATTGATTTGTGAATTTCAATGCAGTTCAGCAGTCAGATTCGATCTGTCGCCAATAAAACTCTGGTCGACAACTACATCGATATCTTTGACGCCAACATCTACTCAATGGTCTGGAATGTCGTCATGATCGAGGTAATTATGATCCATGATCATAATCATAATCATAATCGTGATCATAATCACAATCATGATCATAGTCGTGATCGAGGCAATCGTGATCATAATCACAAGCATAATCATGATCGGGGCAATCATGAAGATGAAGTCATGGGCACCCGCGTACATTTGCAGGGGAGGGGCAAAGCAAAGTGGTCACGGTTAAATATTTTAATAAGAGTTTGAAAAAATACAAGGCAGTAAATTAAGACCATCATTCATTCATTCATTCATTCATTCATTCATTCATTCATTCATTCATTCATTCATTCAGTCAGTCAGTCAGTCAGTCGTTCGTTCGTTCATTCATTCATTCGTTCGTTCGTTCGTTCATTCATTCATTCATTCATTCATGCTGTGGATTCATAGAGCGCTCTTCAGAATCTAATCAGGGGCGCTCCCAGTCCAGCCACGTCAAAAGCAACGATATTTAAGAGATTTACGAAACATAGTTCGATTGGTTAGATGTAGGCTAATAAACCTTTGCTCTGAAGGGAGGTCATCCCAGATGGACCGCCCTACGACCGGGGGAAGCTCGGCGTTGCCTGACAGCTAAGCGAGCCCGTGGAACTATATTATAGAGAGTTGTCCCTTTTCAGCAGAGCGAAGAGGCGGCACGTTTCTGCGTCAGAGACTGGGCGACAAAGATCGCGTATAAGTTAGATGGAGCGCAGCCAAGGATGCTGCATGATGCCAGAGCAGCAATTCTTATCGATTTCTAAACGTAAATTTACCAATGTCACTTTGTGTATTATTAGCATCATCAGCGCTTTTGCGTGAAGAAATTTGTTAAGAGCCAAAAAAGTGGCAGTAAAAAGTAGGCAATTTACAGGGGAAAGTGTCTCCTCTTTCCCCCATGTGCGGGCGCCCATGGATGGTATGATCGTTTGATCATTATCACCGGGTGCGGTGGTGTAGTGTTGGGTTCAGCCTTGGAGCCGGAGGGTTCCAGGTTCGAATCCGCTTCAAGTCGCCTCGTTGGGACCTTAAACAAGTTCTTCACTCGCAATTGCTCGTGCGCTTCCAATGCAGTACCCGCACTGTTGTCGGGAGCACCTCTGAGTGGATTGCTTGAAGGGGCGCTATAGCAAATCCGAGAAATAAATAAAATAAAATAAAATCGATAAATAAATGATACGATTGGCTTTTATTCACTTCAGCTAAAATGTTGCGGCTTGGACGGCCACGAGGATTTCTATTACACCGATCACCCCTACCCGATTTATGAGGTGATCAAAGTTGACGACGGCAAGTCTCAGCTGAATGCTTCCCTTGCGACACCCTTGGCCTGCTGCAAGACGAACGGAAGCTACCCAACCTTCCGTTTTCTCGACGATTACTGCGCCGTTAATCCAAGTAACATCTCCTCCAACTGGAACACGGTAAGGATCTATTATAATATCCATGGATGATTAATATTATGACGTGATTTCGATGATTATGTGGTTTTGATTATGACGTTGTTTTGATTATGACGCGGATCATGACGTGGTTTTCATTATGACATGGTTTTGACTATGACGTGCTTTGATTATGGCGTATTTTGATTATGACGTGGTTTTGATTGTGACGTGGTTTTGATTGTGACGTGCTTTTGATTATGACGTCACTTGACGTGGCTTTCATTATGACGTGCGTTTGATTATGACGCGGTTTTGGTGCACCGTTGCTTAATGCCACACGCATTGACTTCTTAAAGACGAACGTTAAACTGCTTTACTGGGGTTGTCTCAAAATGGAAAACGTCTTAGGACTAATGAAAGCGCTGCAGATCTCTCGTGTTGTGAAGCTGTAATGTGGGGGTCGTCTCTTGTAGGGTTGTTGGGGCGAAGTCTATGACATTCTGACAACGCCAGGAGCCATCGTCATCTGCAGCTTAATCATCATTGGACAGGTAAGAGTGACTCTAATCTAATCTAATCTAATCCTAGTTGACATAATCTAATCAATTATTAGTTCCCGTAGTGATATATATGTACGATCTAAGCATAATCAAACCGATCTAAGATTACTGGTCCTTCGGCAAAACTATAGCATCGCGGACCGAAGCATGTGCAGTATCTTTGAACAGTATCTAACGACGGCATATATAATCCCTAATCCGCACCATTACTGACCCTCACACGACAGCTAACCTGATCCTAACCGACATTAATCACACCTGACCTGACTCTAACGACACTCACGGTCCCCGATACTACAGTTATGCCGGTACATTTACTCAAGTTGAATCATCGGTCAAATGCGTTGACCTTCGCTCGACCTTCACCAATGACGTCCACTCTTCACCTTATAACCTTTTGACCTCGACAATTGAAACTGGCCTTCATTATTCATCCTTAATCCTTGTGACCAATGATTACTTGCTATAGCCCTTCACAATGACGTCGACTCCTTTAACCCTTGCTCTGCCCCTTCACCTTAACCCCTTAACCTTCAATCTTGACCTATGACCTTCCGTTCTGTTTTCAAAGGCCGTCATTGCAGCAATGGCCGGAATCATCATCAAAGAAAACAGTAGTTCCGTGAGTCCGGTTTAAGAAACGTTGATCGTCGTCATGGATACGGTCACCATGGATACGGTCACCATGGACACGGTCGTCATGAACACGATCGCCATGAAAAGCGAGCCTCAAGCGAGACAATCAGAGAACTGATGATCATCTGACGGTTGCTTGAAGTTTCTGAACGTCACATTTATTTTTTTATTCTTTTATTTTTAATTTAAACTCGGAAGATAGATCATGTTGACTTGCTATCGTAATCACAACATCTGTACATTACATTTTTACATTACCATGTTGAAGTTTCGTGATCGTAATAATATAATTTATATTGTAGGCTAATTTGGAAATTTACAGTAACATAATTATCTACGATATGCTGTCACAATGAAATGTTTTGTAGGCTATTTATTTACATGTAGAGACGGACAAATTAGAAACTTGAGAATAAATCTGTGATACGAGGCAAGGAATTCATTTTAAAAATGGATAAATATGAATTAATCAACGCGTGACTTAAGTGAACTATAGGCAAAATTACGCAATGCGCGTGTAGGCCTACATGTCTGTTTGCTATAATATGTTTACATGTCTGTCTGTCTACATGTCTATCTGTCTGCTTCTTTATCTGCCTACATGTTTGTATGTTTTGTTCCACTCTGTATGCCCCGCTTACAGTCTACCTACGTTTGCCTCTATATTTGACCGTGTACTATAATATCGTATCATCCACTCTCAGCTCACTGTCTGTTTGTCTGTTTGTCTGTTTGCATTCCTACTTGCGTTGCAGTCTATCTTTCTCTCGTGTCTCTGCTTGCGCGTCTGTCTATTTGTCTGTCCATCTTTCCTTTGTCTGCTTGTCTCTGTATTTACCGTTGTGCCTATGAATGTGAGTAAGCATTACGAAAGACCAAATTTGAGGAATAACTTCTTTGGTTCTGGCAACATTAAGTCGAAACTCCAGAAGAATCTTCAGAACTGGTTTTCAACTGTGAAGCACATCTGGTCCACTGGTCAAGTACCTCTATTCTACGCCAGAGGGCCTTCCCTCAAACGATCACGTGGTTTGGGACCTCGGGTCTCGGCCTTTGGCTGCTAAGCGCCAGCGCTAGACACTTCAACTGTGTCCTTGAGCCAAACTCATAAATGTGCAAAACGAGCAATAATTATGCCTGATAAAACAATTATTAGCTATAGGTAAACATCTGCCGTAGCTAGTAGCTACAATGCAGCTACTGTCTTCCTTCTTGTAACTCAGTCTCTTTCTATGTCTCTGTCTGTCTGCCTGTCTCTATCTATCTCTCTGTCTCTGTCTCTGTATGTATACAGCTAAAATGTATATATATACCTAACTCTATATCTATCTAGATCTCTCTATCTGTCTGTCTGTCTGTCTGTCTGTTTGTCTGTATCGCTGTCTCTGTCTGTCTCTGCCTGTTTGTCTCTTTCACTGTCTGCCTACTGTCTTTCTTTTGACGTCATCTGTCTCTCTTTATTTATCTAAGTGTAAATTTGTAACTTCAGGCACCTGCTCAGAGGTGCCCCTTGGTCGGAAAAGGATTGTCTTAAGCAGTCTATGTGAGCAATCAGTGAAGACTATCGCGGCCGAGAACACAAGTCAGAGAAGAAGGTCCGACGCTGTCTATAATAGAGGCAGAGCGAGCATGCACAACCGTAGAATCCTCTCTTGAGACCCAGAGCAAAAATCAGCCAGTATGCAGGGTAGGCCGAGGTTAAAGTAAAGAGCTCTCTCTCTTTCTCTCTCTTTGTCTGTCTGTCTGTCGCTGTCTCTGTGTTTCTCTCTCTGTGTCTGTTGTCTCTCTTTCTCTCTCTCTTTCTCTCCCTCTCTCTCTCTCTCTCTCTCTCTCTCTCTCTCGCTCTCTCTCTCTCTCTCTCTCTCTCTCTCTCTCTCTTCTCTCCCTCTTTCTCGTTCTCTCTCTTTGTCTGTCTGTCTGTCTGTCTCTGTCTATGGGTATGTTTATCTCTGTGTGTCTGTTGTCTCTCTTTCTCTGTGTCTCTCTGTCTCTCGTTTCTCTATTTGACTGTATGTCTGTCTGTCTGTCTCTCCCTCTCCCTCTCTCTTTCTCTTTCCTTACCTATTAGTTCCTATGTCTGTGTCTCTATCTCTTCTACCGCTGTCTCTCTTTCTCTCTCAATATGTCTCTGCCACCATGCCATCCCTTTCTCCGTCTGTTTCAATATCTTTGCCTATATATTATTTTCTCTTGTGATTATTATGAGTCTTCTACATTTCGAATGAGCGTGTTCATTATAAACACTGATTAAACAGGATTTATAATTTATTCTCTTTAACTTTAAGACTTCGAGAGTCGTTCAAGCAACTTCTGACCGGTTCAAACATGAACTTGAACCGCCGTTAAACAACGCCTGAATCATTGTATAAAACTTTCCAGAAATCGAAAGACCACCTCTTCAACTTGAATCTCGTAGCCTACATCAACCAGCACATCGTCAAGTGTATTAACGCTTATGAAAACAAACACCGTTGCCATTGGAAATTGTAACCATGGTCGTCATAAGACATTTATTTAGCGCATTTTCTTTAATGATCGGCAAGAGGTGCACGCCTGCCAGGGACGTCACGTCGGAGTTTTCACAACAACGTTATTGTCAGAAACCGAGGATTTTTTTAACACGTGTAGACTTATAGGCTACCTGTAATTATTTTTGTCATTTTGAATCATAGGATTCTGCCACGCATATTTAAGACAATCGCAATGGAAATAGGCGTGAACTCTACACCGTAGTCTGCATGTTTGTTTTTAAGGAATTTTTAAAACTGCACACAATTTTCTTTCTTTTCCCATCCTCCATGGTTATAAATTACTTCCAATCGCAGGACAATGGCCTTTTTGCTAGTTTGCTTGTACATAGGCGCTTCTACAACAGCACAAAACCATTTGGAACTGCACATTTTGTGTACAGCTGCACGTTAAAAAACCCTGCATCCCGTTAAAAGGGCGCTATTGTACAGGTTGGAATTCCGACTCGAACCCCAACACCTGGTCGAGCCAGTCCCAAGCCTGGAGAGGGAGAAGGGTGACTGACAAGATTCACAGGAAATTTTGAAGACATTGAAAGCAAGAACTAGTGTTGTGTATGTAATATAATCTGCTTGAACTGATGTGCTGTGATGTCATTGATTTGTTATATGGCTTGAAATACAGAGTGAGAAAGGGTGAGAGGTGGTAGGGCGGACCTTCAACAGTTGGTTAATCGAAGTTAGTTTTGTAGGCTAATCTGAAAATCTGAGGCATAGCGTTTATATACGAATATATGTATATAGATATTCTGTTCGAATATGTGCATGCACTATATACGTTCAGTATATATACATTTAGTATATATGCATTTAGTATATGTGCATTACATATCGCGACAAACAGAATAGATAGTTTAAACGCTATATGTGCATTGCCATTATAGATTCAAAAATTCTCCGCTATATAGAAGTATCTATGGGTATATAAAATAACCGACACCACCTATGGACTTTGAGGCTTTACGCCATAATAGCCCAGGTGCTCAAACGCCACATAAATTAAACTATGTATAAGTTATTAGCATTTCGAAATGACATAGCATACATTACAATTGTGTCCAGACAATGTATATCGAAGGCCATTGTCTCACCTTTTTAACAGTCTTCGAGTACCTGCAAGCCAATTCGTTTCATTTCATTGGCATCATAAGACAATGGATCACCATGACAACGAAATACCGGTACGCTTTCTCATTCAACAAAGAAAACAGCCGTTGCTAGGTGACGCCTCACTGCCTCCTTATTAACATTAAATGCTTACTCCTCAGCACAACGCGTGACGTAATACAATTATTGTAATTAGTGAGTAAGTAAGTGGGGGTTTATGTGAAGAGCAAGGGAGCTCTCGGCGCTTTATACATTCAAAGTAGAAGCGATAATTGCTGTAACGATATATGAAAATTATGATAAGAAAATTAAATTAAATAAAATACAGAGGTCTAACCGTATATATATAGAGAATCTTATAGCCAAGAAACCGCTTATTGTAAAGGAACTAAATCTAGCATAGTAGCTGGCAGCTGCTATTAACTGACTGTAGGCCACTTTAGGTTCATTATTAGGCCTATCTCTATTAATTGATAGTAACGTTTAAACATATACTGTCTACTTTGCAAATTGCGAGCAATGCGAGCGTTTGTCTTGTGTTACAAAACGCTATAAATGCTCATTTAATTATTTGCGGGGAACGCTGGTGAAGAAGGGGTATGCTTGGAGCCGAAAGGTTGAGGATTCGAATCCACCTCTATAAGCCACGTATATATACGGACCCTTAGTAAGTACTTCACCATAGGCGGAGACTTGGTCCGAGCTTTGGGGAGAGGGGACTAAATAGCGACTAAAAATCGATTGCCGCGGCGCGAAGCACCGAACAGCGGAATGGGTTTGAGAAGGGGGGTGTGCCACCTTCCAAAATGTCGCATTATTTTCATACCGCAATTATTGTAGCATTTTAGGCTGTCATTTTAACGAAGTTGCTCATAATTTCAGTGCTAATAGTCCTGTATGGTCTAAGACTTCAAAGTGTCCCCACCCCACAAAGTCGAAATATTTTGAATTTGCACACTGCAATGGTAGAATTTTAGGATGCCATTTTAACGAAATTGCACATAACTTCACTTCGGTGCTAATTGCCTTGGTCTAAGTCTCTAAGACTTCAAAGTTTCCCCCATATCGAACAATTTTTAGTCTCCATACCGAATTGAAGCATTTTAGGCTATCATTTTAAGTATATTGCTCATCATTTGAGTGCTAATAGTCCTAATTTAAGACTTCAGAGTTCCCCTAATTTTTTTAGTATACACTGTTATGGGAATATCCTAAAGGATGTGATCTCAAAAAAATTTCTCATAATTTCATTGTTGAATGACATGGCTTAAGACTTTAATGAATGTCACCACAACATTGTTTATATTGTTTTGAATTTCTATATTGTAATTGTAGGCATTTAAGGAATTTATAAGAAACTTAATAAAGTTACTCAGTTTCCAAAGATGATAGTCAAGGTTTAATTTAAGACGTAAAGTGTCGCATGCCAATTGTTTACAATTGTTTGAATTTCCACGCTGTATCCGTAGCTTTTCTAACTGTCATCTTCACAAAATTATTCATGTTTTCAGTGCTCGGTGACATGGTTTAAGACTTCAATATATGCCCCCTTTCAATGTTTACAATTATTTTAATTCGCAAACTGAAATTATAGTACTTCAGGCTATCGTCTTAGCAAAATTGATCATCATGGATAAACAGTGAAAAACACTGTAGAAATTTATAATTATATTTTGAAATATTGGGGGGATATAATAAGCACCTCCGTCCCCCTCACCACAAACTTTGGAGGAGACCGTCCCTCGCTGCCCCCTAAGTCTCCGCCCCATGCATGGCATGCAGAAAGGTCATGGTCGGAGACATGGTCTACAACTTGCAGGAGACGAAGGACGCGAGATTTTGGGCGGACGAATGGCTAAGTCGCCGACAAAATTTTCCATCTTTTTTTGCCAACCACAAAAGTTGATGACCTTTCTTTAGTCATTTGGTCGAAATTTCCTCACAACCATAAGGTCTACAATTTTCTCTGCCAAAACAGTTTTTTTAGTCATTTGGTCGAAATTTCATCAAAACCATAAGGTCTACAATTTTTCTGCCAAAACAATTTTTTTAAGTCATTTGGTCGAAATTTCATCAAAACCATAAGGTCTACAATTTTTTCTGCCAAAACAGCTTTTTTTAGTCATTTGGTCGAAATTTCATCAAAACCATAATGTCATCACTTTTTTTCTGCCAAAACAGCTTTTTTAGTCATTTGGTCAAAATTTCATCAAAACCATAATGTCATCAATTTTTTCTGCCAAAACAGCTTTTTTTAGTCATTTGGTCGAAATTTCATCAAAACAGTACTATTTTTTCCTACCGTCCTCAAATGATGACCCTGTTTTAGACATTTCGTCATTTGTTCCAAGATCTCTTCTTATAACGTTACAACGTGTCGCATGTGCATCCATGAAGTGTACATGTCCTAACACTTAACGATTGGAGGGGGAACAAAGGCATGGAGGGTCTCCCCAACCACATACATTGAGGGGAACCGTCCTCTGTTCCCCTAAGTCTCCGCCCATGAGAAAGGTAGACCATTATTATACTGCACCAATGAACATATTTCGGACCAAGGGAACAGCGAGTTCGCCTTGGGTAAGTAAGTAAGTAAGTCAGAAAATACTTAATTACTTACTTACTTACTTACTTACTTACTTACTTACTTACTTATACCATAGCATGTTTAACGAAGAGACCTGCCGAACAGCCGGGCACAGATGACATAGAGGCACGCTATTACCATGGAGATAAGATGGACTCTAAGGCAATTACATGCAGCATTAAGACCTCAGTGAGTGGCATCACGTTGGACCTGTCTGTATATTAGACCTACATGCGCACATTCATGTATTGTATATATTACATATGCAAGTGTTTACATACATGCACATACATGCATAGACGGACAGAGACAGACAGACAGACGGAGACAGACTGACAGTGACAGAAAAAGAGAGTCAGACGACCACAGAGAGGAAGGAGACAGAGACAGAGACATGGAGAGAGAAACTGAGAAACACACAGAGATACAGATAGAGAGAGATACAGGGAGAAACACACAGAGAGAGACAGAGACAGAGGCAGAGGCAGAGACAGAGACATGGAGAGAGAAACTGAGAGTCACACACAGAGATACAAATAGTGAGAGATTCAGAGAGAGAGAGACAGACAGAGAGAAACAGAGATACAAAGAGACAGGAAGATAGAGACATGGATAGAGAAATAGAAGGAGACACAGAGATACAGTGAGAGACAGAGACAAACAGAGAAAGAGAGAGGGAGAGATGGAGGGAAGGTGGGAGACAGACACACAGACACAGACAGAGGTAGATACAGACAGACACAGACTCAGATAGAGACAGAGACAAAGACAGAGAGAGAGAGAGAGAGAGAGAGAGAGAGAGAGAGAGAGAGAGCGAGAACTAATTAACCGACAGCAGACATACAGTTGATACAATTATCAAAGACTTTATGCCATCCGTTGTCACCTGATGCCTCAACGGATTTCCGCTTCATTCATGATTAATCTGGGAAATACACAGATGACTTCTGCGTGTGTGTCCGAGCTAATAGCACTGTCATCCACACCAACAACACGTACACGACAGCCTTCAGATGATGATGATGGTGGTGGTGGTGGTGGTGGTGGTGGTGGTGGTGGTGATGTGATGATGATGATGATGATGATGATGATGGTGCGGTCACCAGCAGACCCCCACCCCACTGCGTGACATCTCTGTCTCTGTCTCTCTCTGTCATCCTCTGCCTCTTGCTGTATATGTTTCTCCCTCTGTCTCTCTGTCTCTGTCTTTTTCTCTCGTTCTCTCTCTGTCTCTGTTTCTCCTTCTCTCTGTAACTCTGTAACTCTGTCTCTGTCTCTCTCTATCTCCCTATGTCTCTCTCTCTGTCTCTCTGTGTGTGTGTCTCTTTCTCTGGCTCTGTGTCTCTGTCTCTTTGTCTGTGTCTCTCTGTCTATGTCTCTCTCTGTCACCCTCTGTCTCTTGCTGTCTCTGTTTCTCCTTCTGTCTTTCTGTCTCTCTGTCTCTATGTCTCTGTCTCTATGTCTCTGTTTCTGTTCACTGACTCTGTTCCCGGCTGACGACAAGGTGCGCGCCACTAGTATACTCTCGAGGCGTTAGTGTCATCCGGCAGGTGCATGGATTTGCCACAGGTATACATTACACGTCTACGTGTATGTATAGCTACAGGCAATCAGCGCTGTCTTTCCGCTGTCTTGCCCAAGCGATTGTAGACAAGGCATTTCGTGGTTGACTGGCTTTTCTGAAGAGGACGTGTTGTTTGTGTCGAACTTTGACACTAAAGGAAAAACGACCTGTAGTTTGGAATTGGCAGTGTGGAATCGACTACAACTCTTTTTCTATGCCATTCTTTACTTTCTGAGCTGCCTAGTCTCTGTGTAAAGAAACCCTCTTAGCAACTTCTCTGCCTTTCCTTTCTGATCTCCCGGACTTGGATCGATGCTTAAATAGTATCCGGACAACCGTCTATAACAAGAGGCAGCGCTCGTGAGTAAGCTGGTGCCCTTTGCGCCTTGGAAGTTTGGAGTCTAAGACAAAGGTTGAGAACCGAAGAGTGGAGGAGGATACTACGTTGATCTAAATCTTCTGAAGATGGGAAATCCCAGCTGCTGTCTATGCGCCTGCATCTTTAGGATCATCCTTGGAATTCTCAACTTGATCATCCTGGTCAGTTGCGTGAATTCATTCGTTCGTTCGTCTACTAATTCTTTCAGGGCTTTTTTAACGTGCATGCAAAATGTGCAGTTCTAAATGGATTTGTGCAGTGTTGTAAAAGCACTTCTGTACAGTTAAAACTAGCAAAAAGGTCATTGTTTTCCGATTGGAAGTACGTGTAATTTACCATGGATGATGGGAAAGAAAAGGAGTTGTGCAGTTCTAAAAAATTCCTTAAAACAGTCCTGTATTCTTTCAATCTATTTTCTTATTAAAGAAGTTTATGTCAGTAAAAAGTTATTAACCTTTGTATAACATCATAATTATATCAGTTCAACGGTTCATATTAAGCTATACATGTATACATGTAGCTTATAGGCTACAGTTGCATTTTCCAATTTCCATGTAACAGATTATTTAGTAGCAAGGCATAGGCCTACACGTAATATTTCTTCTTTCTCGCATTTGCTGTAGGCCTATATGTAGAGTCCCTTAACTCAGGGGCTACTCAGAGGCGCTCCCGACGACAATGCGGACACTGTAAGCCTGGCCATTAATTTTGGTCTAGTAAAAACAATCTTGCAGGATTTAGAACGGTTCAGGTGGAGATTAGGCCTGCATTAAGAGCCCAGGACTCCAGGAGCTAATCATTATGATTTAATTCTGCACCCGTGGTGCACGAAGTTGCACGGAGTTAGTAGGCCTATTATACATAAAGAAATTGTAATGATAATGGCATGTTTAGGCATGGTCAATGGCATGGTCAATGGCATGGTCAATGGCATGGTCAGACGGAGCGACATGTAGAGACAGAGAGGACGAGAGAAGCAAAGAGACAGAGAGAAGAAGACAGAGAGGATGACATAAATAGGTGAAGGGATGTCAGACGAGGGGTATTAGACTATCCTGAACTGCAACAACAACAACAGCTACTAACACTGCTATTGCTAATATATTATACCACTACTACTCTTAACCAATGTAGCTATCTATATTATGCCAGTTGAGGCTTGTTTAGAGCCTCTTGGTCTCCGGTGGCATTCCTTTGAACTCGGTAATTAGCAGCCAATCTCCTTACCTGTCTCCTTAACAACCAGTCTCCATAGCAACCCACTTAGATCTATGCATGCACATGTAGGCCTACATACACAAGCACAAACGTATGCGTACATAAATATAAGGAATCGTTTGAAAGCTCTCGGCCGTGTCCAGTTTTATTTCAACGTTTTCTTTGAAGATAAAGTATAAGCGATGATGCGATGGAACTTGATAGAAATCCTGATAATGCTTGAGTATATCTTCACTGGCTAACATCCATGCCAGCATAATCAAAACAGTGTTCTGGCATAAGTCCAGTAGGCCTATATTTTGTTTTTGTCTGTTTGTTTGTGCACTTGTTATATATATAGCGCCCCTTCTTGCTCACTACTCAGAGGCGCTCCCGACTACAGCGCGGACTCTGCATCGGAGTTTCACGCCCAAGTGCTGAGCAATTGCGAGTGAAGGATTTGCCCAAGCTCCCCTGCGCGGCGACTTGAGGTGGATTCGAGCCTGCAACCCTCAGGCCACAAGACAACGAACATACCCACTACACCACCTTGGTTCCAAGCCCTGGTTTCCAACCCTTGATTTCCTATCAAAATCTTTCCAGGCCTTTGATGAACTTTGAAAACTGAAAAAAGCTGACCAAGATCTTTTTATAAATTTTTGGGTAAATCCTGTCAGCACCATCTGCGACCTATTTATGCTATGTATACCTCTGATGTGTATTGTAGTCGTCATGCATGACCTGTGCCTACGCTCATGTAATATTATTGTGTTCTTCATAGATTTGATTCCCTTATCAGGCAGGCGCAGTTTCTTGGCTAGGATGTGGTACAGTAAGTTAGACTTCCGATTTCTAGTAGACTTCATTTTCCCCACTTCTGTAGCGCGAATGTTGCTGTATGTAAAGGTGACCATTTAGTTCGGTTTATAGATAACACACACTAAATTCAAAATATTCTGCACAGCAGAGGATCGGGGATGGGAACAGGGTTTAGACAGTCTCGCACCAGGTCATTTAAATTCCGAACAGCAAAGAACATACAGAATTTTACTTATTCTGATATTACAAATATTTACTGAGTTACTATGAATATTTGCCATGCACGCTGATCGTGTTTAGCGCTCCATTGTGAGGTTTAAGAAATGCGTTTTCCAACATACATGTACTTTAACCCATTTACTTCAGCTAGGCTATAAGACTGGATTAACCTGCACAGGTCATCAGTCTGGTCATTCAGTACACTGGATTGAAGACTAGTGTTCACAAGTTCACAGCCATCCGAACATACCCGAACATATCCGAACACATACACGCGCGTGCGGCACACACACAATCAGTTGACGCGTTCATTTTCCTTATTAGATCAAAATGACCGAAGAGGAAAATGACCTGGGAAAATTACACACACACAAATGTGTGTCATTTTCACAGGTCATTTTCCTGTTCGGTCATTTTTTATTCTGTGTCATTTTGCCAAGGTTATTTTCCTCCTCGGTCATTTTTCTTTCCTGTGTCATTTTCCCCGGGCCGTTTTCTCCTCGGTCATTTTCATCCTCGGACATTCGAAACAAACGACCTACGTTCACAATACAAAGCTCCTTGTTCGTTAAACTTTCTCCTCATTAAACGGATCGAAACAATAATATTATATTAAATAAGCGAACATAATTTACAATCTTTCACCGCCCACGTATAGTCTATGCATACAAAATACATAGGCATATAGACAATGTAGGCCCTACACATAGTCTACATTAAGCATTAGGTAGGCTAGTTTATAGCCTATAGCAGCAAATGGGCCTAATTATTGTGTGTTTTTTTTATAAAACAACGAAATGACGTGAGCAGGATATAAACGTAGCGAAACGAATAGAAAGTTTACAATAGACAATAGTAGAGGCCCAATAAGGCGGCTGACTCATTTGACCAGTACAGCCTTGACCTTCGCCCATTTGACCAATACAGCCTTAAAAAAGTAAAAAAAAGTTTTTTAAAAAAAAGTAAAAAAAGTAAAAAAAGTAAAAAAAGTAAAAAAAGTAAAAAAGTAAAAAAAAGTAAAAAAAAAAAAGTAAAAAATTTTTCTCCGGCGTATACAAAATGGACTACTCGAAGAAAACTGTTACTGAATTACGAAAAATCGCCGAGCGCAGCGGCAAGCATGCATATTTTACAAGACGGTGGATAGCGAAGTTCATTGCTAAAATTGACGCCCACACCCGCGAATGCTACGACGATGAATGCTCATGCAAGAATCCACAGCCGGATCGGCAACAAGGGCCGGGCACGATTACCGTCGTTCGTCGTCGGCGCAATGGCAACTCACCCCCGTGTGATGTTAGTTTGATCGACAACGAGATCATCGTCGTTAATTGTCAATGCAATGGCGACTCATGCCTGTGTGATGCAAGAGCGTGAGTGGACTACGACGTAGATATGGGATTACAATATCGCAAACGATTTTACACCGTTGGTTTATAATCGTATCACAATGTGAACAAGTCTTCGTTATTGATCCACGAGTTGAACGAGTCTGGGTAGCCCAACCACTTCACGAGACATTTCTTCCCGCGTTTCCTAATCACTTTTTCGATTCTAAATATTTCTTGAGTTGTTTTCTGTAGCTCCTGCTCATAGAATGACCCCTGTATTTCCTCAGAATTAGAATCAGTGATCTTGTAAGTTGGCGGATCTGTGTATTGAACCTGAGATACTACAAAAACCTCCTCCACCCATCTAGTCGTATAACCCTTTTCAAAAATGCTCTTCTTCTTAGTTATTCTGACCCGATCGCCGACTGAAAACTTTGGTGTAATAGGCTCTGAAATCTCATCGCCGTATAAATTCATAAATACAGTCTTTTCGTTCACTTTCATACTAGCCTTCGCGGGGGTCATTTTAATTGAAGAATGTCTCGTGTCATTATAATTACTAACCATCTCATCTAATACATCGATATATCTTCTTGTTGAATTAGCCGTAAAGTATTTGAACATCTTCTCTTTCATCGTACGCACCCATCTTTCTACGATACAAGATTTTCCCTCGTTCTCGGTAGAATACAACTCGACTAAATTCTTCACATTTTTATTATAAAATTCTTTCCCTTTGTCGCACCAAACTTTCGATGGCTGTCGACCGCCCCTGAGTATCTTCGCGAACCCATCAGCTGTTGACTTCCCACTCTTGTCATGTAATGGAACGATCCATCCGTATTTCGAAAACACATCTATGACGGTCAATAGAAATTTCGCGCCATCATTATCTCTAGCGAAAGCCTGCATGTCGATTAGATCAGCCGCCCAAATCTGGTCAATCCCGCCAACACGGACCCGCCTCGTCCTAAAATGTCTTACTACTGGTTTGTGTAATTCATTCGCTAATTGATTAGTCCATTTCAGGTTCTGCTGTAATTCTAGGCTTTTTTTAAACCCAAACCTAGGCTTGTTTTAGCTGACAAGATGGGTTTGACTATCGCCCTCTCTACGCGTTCCCGCAAGCTTGGATTAGGTATATTATTCAACTGGTTTATCATTACTCTATCAGCGACATTCCTAGAAGCCGTATCAGTGTGTTGATTGTATGCCAGGTCGTGAATATATGCCGCGCTATCTACCCTGTTTATAGGTTTGCTCCAATCTTTGGGGGTTTCGTTGCTATTCAGACGCAAATCTAGTCTAGTACCGGGACCAGTAAACTGATGGCCTGGCAAATGTAATTCGCCCGGAAATTTAGCCCAAGGTAATTTAATGTTGCTAGTGGCAGCGTTCAGCGAACTAACTAGATCTCCGCCTTGCGCAATAGCAGACGCCTTCACGAATTGAGTTTTTGTTTTCCCGCATACGACGCAAACACCTCTGAGCATCGATCTCCCATTATTAGCCACGGCGTTCTGCACATCTCTCGTCTCGGTCTGTTCTTTACATTTTACGCAATACATTTCGTTTTTTAATAATATATATTTTTAAAATGGAGATTAGAGATATGAGTTGGGGCACCGCGCTCTCGAAAAGATTCAATAATCCGTTGCTGCCCAAAAGCATACGTGGTTTGATAGTTGGGAAATCGGCGTGTGGAAAAACAACGCTTCTTCTCAATCTTTTACTCAGGCCGGACTGGTTGGATTATAATAACTTGCAGGTATTCGGTACTTCTCTGTTTCAACCGGAATATCGCATTATTAAAAAAGCATACGAAGAAAAATTACCGAAAGCAGCGATCGTTCGGTTGTTCGAGCACCGAGATGAAATCGTGGGCCTAAATGCGTCACCAGACCTTGTTATGGAGGAAATGGCAAAAAACTCAGAAGCTAAATCCGATATAATTGCCAAGTTCTTTGAGAGCGCCGATGATGTACCAGACCCGAGAGATTTGAGCGCCGAAAAGAAGAACCTGATGATTTTCGATGATCTTCAATTGGAAAAACAAAACAAATGTGAAACGTATTACAATCGGGGGAGGCATAGTAATGTAGATTGTTTTTACCTCGCCCAGAATTATTTCAAATTACCGCGTCAAACAATCAGAGAAAATGCGAACTTTATTTGCCTGTTCAAACAAGACCTGAAAAATTGTAATCATATTTACAACGATCACGTGAGTACAGACATGTCGAAAGATGAATTTAGAAAACTCTGCAAAACAGTATGGGAGCAACCTCATGGATTCGTGGTTTTAGACCTGACTAGCGACAAGTACAATGGCAAATACCGATGCGGACTCGATGAATTTTATATAATCGAGGATCCGCCATTGTAAAATTGTATTGTATAGTAAAAATGGAATCATCGCTTCTCAAACAGATATCGGAAAACACGGAAAAGACGGCCTGCAACACGGAACCAAAAACATCATTTTCCATTTTTCTCAGCGAAAAGAGCACGCGAATCAGAACGAAGTTTAATCCACTACTCGAACTGGAGAAGAATAAGAAATATGAAATGGCCTTAGTTGCCCTCGAGACGTACTATTCTTTTCCAAATATCGACGCGACAAACAACGTCTTTCGGTATTCGCCAAATCGCGACTCACAGTGGGTAAACATTGCAGTTCCAGAGGGTTGCTATGAAATAACGGATATCAACGAATATATACAGAGAGTGATGAAGGGGAATGGGCATTACGACGGAGTAAATGGAAATTACTGTATCTCAATAGCGCCAAACACCAATACTCTGAGGTCTGTGGTGAATATAGAAGCAGATTATATGGTTGACTTTACACCAAAGAATTCGATCGGAAAGGTTCTAGGGTTTGACAAATGGATCTATTCGGCGGGATACAACGAATCGGAGAACTTGGTAAATATAATGAGTGTAAGCAGCCTGAGAGTGACCAGCGACATTATCGGGTCTTCGTACACTAACGGAACATCGGAAAACGTGATATATTCTTTTTTCCCAAACGTAGGCCCGGGTTACAAGATTATCGAAGTGCCGCATAATTTAATATATCTCCCGATTTTGCTATCTACAATTTCAACGATGGAAACGAGGCTCACAGACCAACACGGGAACCTACTAAATCTTCGAGGCGAAGAATTGGCGATTCGATTTCACATCAGGGAAGTTTGAAAGTTTTTGTAATTTATTAGTAAAATGAATCGTTACATGGGCGTAAAAGTTAATATTTCAGAAGCGCAACAAGACAAAATTAAAAGAGCACTTCAAGCGGGGAGCGGCGTGAGTATCAAACTATCGCACGATGATTTGAATGGCGAACACGTTTTGGCTCTCACCCAGACGCAAATCAACAAAATGGCGGCTGCCTACCAAAAAGGAACTGGCATGATTATTAAAATGAGTAAAACGCAATTGGAGAACAACAAGAAAGTCGAAGGTGGTTTCATAGGCGCTATACTTCCGTTTCTAGCGACAGCGGGACGGTTCCTTCTTGGTAGCGTACTGCCAAGTTTAGCACAGGGCGCATTAGGTGGGTTAGGTGCTGCGGCTGGATCGAAACTTGTCGATAAAATCAGCGGTTCGGGCGTAATGTATGTCAAGAAAGGTGACATAGCGTGCAAAATAAGAGCGGCCGGATCCGGGTTGTACTTGTCTCCGTGGCAAAAAGGCGCATCGATAATGGGATCCGGGCTTTACATGAAAACAGGGTCGGGCTATGTGAGTGGCGAAGGACTTTTGCTCGGCCCCAACTCGCCGTTTCGAAACATTCCGATTCTCGGCATGATATTATAAATTATCATATGTAAAATGTCGAGACCAATACACAAATTTGGAACTAAACCAACTAGACCGGTAGAGGTTAGAACGCAGCCCGTTTCAGTCTTTTGGAAGATTACGAGCGGTGCTACTCGCGTCCCAGTAAGACAACTAGGAGGTCTGCGATGGGAGATTTTTGCGCAAAATGATATCACGATACAACCAAAGGCGGCAAATACGCTAAGGCTTGGACTAGGTGTAGAAATGGCGGCAGGTCTTTGCCTCGTTTCCCTCAGACAGAGTATCAAAGAACGACGATGCAGTCTACTAGATGGGGTGATTTCAGAAGATGTGATTGATGATATCATAGTTTCCATTCAAAACAACTCCGATTCGGCGGTAACGATAAACGAAGGAGATTCGCTATGCTGTGTAAACTATCAACGGTAAAAAAATATATATTGCTAATAAATAAAAGAATGGAATACGAAGGCATCAAACTCTATCCAAACCTAACAAATATAACACCCTCCGCGCCGGAAGGTGAAATACAAATAGCCGCGGGGTCTGCACAAACGTATCGACTTCAGAAGATTAGCGAAATCAAAAAGGAGATCGAGCAAGAACGCGACAAAAGAGCAGCGTTGAGTAAAAAGTACCATAGAAGTGTGAGCGTAATCGGCGTAGTAGACAACGTCCTCATGGCGATCACGATGGGGCTCGGAATTTCGGGAATCGGTGTACTAGCCACCATAATTGCAACCCCCATCGCTATTGCTATGGAAGGGACAGCGCTAGGTGCGGGGCTATTGAGTATAATTGGTAGCCGAATCTGTAAAAAGCTCGCCGTGAAGGCGGAGAAGCATGAAAAGATCAAAACGCTAGCTGACGCGAAGCTCAACACGATCAGCGACCATATTTCAAAAGCACTCGTGGATGATCACATTTCAGACGAGGAATATTCTCTGATTCTAAGTGAGATTGAAAAATTCAATGGCATGAAAGAAGAAATCAAAAGTAAGTCGAAAGTTGCGATGGACGCGATGGACGAGGAAACGAAACAATCTCTCATCGATCGGGGAAGAGAGGAAGTCAGGCAGTCCTTTCAAAGCATGTTTGAGAAAAATACCGAATCTGTGAGAAAGACGACTAACGTGAACATGTACGAAATCATGTAGACTTGTAGAGTTTTGTAGACGTATGTCGCTATGTCTGAAAATACGTCTAACTTGTGTTTTTACACATGTCGAAAAACATGTAGAAAAACACGTCGAAAAACATGTAGAAAAACACGCCGGAAAACATGTCGAAAAACATTAAATTTTTTATTAAAAATGTCGTTTCTAAAGATAGATGACCCGACGAAAAGAAATTTCATAGTCGAAGAGTTTCTGAAATCCAAGAAGAATATTCAACAGAACTTTTTATCGGAGAGATTGGGGGATTCGGGGCTGCAACAAGAATTAACCAAGCTGTACAAGCCTATCGTCGATTCGCAATCCGCAATTTCCAAAGAGCAAAATGTCTTACTATCCGCCATCAAAGAAAACTCGATAGCTACTACAAACGCACTACAGACACTACCCGCTTCGTTGAAGATTCAATTTCCTCAGTATCCCTCGATAGAAGCGTATAGCGACGATCCGACTGAGGATATTAGAACTTTAGAATTAGGTGATGTAGCCACCAAGTACCTTCATCAATACGCCTCCGATAGAAAAATCGTAGACACGACGTTCGGAATACGATCAAAAAATGGACAATTCTACATCGGCGATACTCCGATTTTTATTCAAGGAGACGATGTGACGGTTGGAAATAAGACGTATAGCGGAACACCGGGGCTTTGGGAGTTGTTGACGATGAAACAGCCGAACACGTCGATATACGATAATAATGATAGAGACGATTACGCCGAGATTCTACTCGCGTCGGATGCTATCAGACAGCCAAAAAATCCTAACAAACCCAAAGCATCTTCGAGCGTCAAATATCGGGAAATTATCAAACCGATATGGGAAAAGAGGACTCGTAATGCGGTGGGTAAAGGCGTGGGTGGCGTAATCGTTATTTCCGAAGATCCGAACGTATTAGCGAAACAGCTAGAACTACGATTTCAAAGCTTCAAAGCAGGCAATACCGGCGTGAGAAACGAGATCGTGGCGATGTGCGACGCGTTATTGAGGCAGGAAGTGCTGAGTAAAGATGCTTACAAAAATATAATGATGACATTGTAAAATGCAGAAAAAATGCAAGTCATTAATAGAAGGAGGTATAGAAAACAATACGTTATTGGAGGATCGGGAATATTCGATACAATTTCAGGATTTTTCAAACGACTAGTTACGTCGAACGCCGCCAAACAATTAGCAACGACCGCTCTCAGCGCGAGTAAAGACGTGGCGAAAGAAATTGGGAAAAAGGCCATCGACGTTGGGAAAACAACCGCAATCGATGCCGGCAAACGATTAGTAGACAAAGCGGTGGCCAAACTGTTTACTCCTGCTCCTACTCCTCAGAAACAGGCTGTTACGCCGGAAACTAGACAAATTTTAGAGCGGCTGAGTGGCGTCGGTAGCGTAGGGTCGATCTCGAATATCCCGAATATTAATAATCTGATGATGGGGGATGGTCTGAAGAAGAACGGCGCCATGTCGATACAAGATTTAGTACGCTCGCTAAACGGCGGCGGAATGAAGGTCGCGTAAAAAATATATTATCGCGTAGTAAAAAGTAGTAAAAATGCAATCATCCGATATTCTGAGATTTACCGAACAACCATTGAGCGATGAAAGCGTCGAACGTTACGAATGGTACGAGTATGAGCCGATATCGGGGGCGAATCTAAACACCTCCGGCGAGATTAGAATAAATATCGAACTTCAAGATCTATTTTGTCATCCAGCAGAATCTTACCTGCTGTTCGAGGGTAGATTGGCGAAGGCGAACAACATCCACTTCTACGCCGATGTCGATGAAACAACTCTTACGAATAATGGGCTCATGCATCTTTTCAGCCAAATTTCGTATTCCCTGTCGAATCAGGAAATTGAATCATTATTTTACCCGGGTCAAGCAACGACGATGCTCGGATTACTCAAATACCCGAATGATTTTCAACTAGCTCAAGGATTGAATCAGTTGTGGTACAAGGACAGCGGAGCGACGGCTGCTATCGCGGATAATCAGGGTTTCGCCGTGAGACAGGCGTATATAATTCAAAAACCAAATGCCAAAGGTACTTTTAGCTTTGTTGTTCCATTGAAGCATATTTTCGGATTTTGCGATGATTACGACAAGGTTGTTTTTGGTGTGAAACATACGCTAACTCTTGTTCGTAAAGCCGATGATGACGCAATTTTTAGACTCGCCACCGCGGATGCAGGGAAAGTTAGGCTGGATAAAATCTCATGGTTCATGCCTCACGTTATTCCCGCGGATATGGAGAAGATGCAATTGTACAAAACTATCGAATCGAAAGCGTCGCTGCCAGTTGCGTACAGAGCCCGTCAATGCGATACCACCTCCGTCGCACAGTCGACTAATTTTAGCTGGAGACTTAGCGTCAAGACATTATCTGAGAAGCCTAGGTATATCATCTTGGGTTTTCAAACCGACAAAAGCGGCGATCAACTACACAATCCATCCGTTTTCGATCATTGCGATCTGAAGAACATGTTCGTGATGATGAACCAGGACCGATACCCAGTTGTCGACTACAACCTATCATTTCCGAATCAACAATTCGCGCGGGCGTACCGAGCAGCAGCCGCGTTCAGTGAAAAATACTATGGAATGGACGAACTAATGACGCAATGCAATATCACACCCTCGGACTTCAAAGATCTGTTTCCGATTATGGTGTTTGACGTGAGCAAGCAATCCGAGCGTCTGAAGTCATCGGTGGTCGATATTCAGATCAAAGGCACGTTTAATACGGCACCGCCGGCTAATACGGAGGCGTATGCAATGGTGATTTCAGACAAGTTACTGAGGTTTCAATCGGATGGGCAGAAAATGAGCGTGGTATATTGAAGTTCATGATAGAATGGGCGATGAAGTGTAGAAGTGTTGTATTCAAATTCAAAACTTGATTCGGTTTTGAATTCTAAGGTCGTAAGTATGCCGCTGAAAATTCGCGAACAAAAATATTTACCGGATCAAACGAACTAATAAATATCTCGAGATAATCAGTATTAGTTAATCGAACTAGGCTAGTGCCCGACACATATTTTTTCGACCCGGCCTTACCCCCGCCGCCGACAATCAGCTCGTCCACTCCCCCACTTTTGTACAAGCCAACAGTTTCGTTATATTTACCACTACTGTCGCGTATTTCCAAACACGCCGTAACCATGTAACAGCCGGCTTTCCGAGGAAGGAAACGGTTCGAATCGACTAGACAATTATCCGGATCGAATTTTACAGCTCCAAATGTTACTTGCGTTATTGTGTTGGCGATGATAGCCTGAGCCGAGAGGCCGTAAACACTAAACGCCGGGCCAAATGCGACCTCAGCAGTGGGTGTAGGCGCTATCGAAGCAATTCGTTCGTCTACGTATTTTTTATTCGTCAAATGATTATCGTTTGACGGAATGCCCGCGTGATTCGTAATCAAATCTATAGCTTGACCCCAACTTAGCGCTTCATCCATTCCCGCATCCGGATTATTCGTTATTGGCAGGCCTTTGATGCAGCTGCCATTCATATTTAGATTCCCAGTCGCCGGATTTGCTCCATCCAACCTTAGAAAAGTACTGTTTACTTGGGACAGCGTAACGCCCCCTGCAATTATTCTTTGAGTAGATCCTGAATCTGTATGACCAAATTTATCAACAGGCATTTTGAATATAATAATTTTTATTAATTAGGGCCGTATGAATACCGCTGAAAAGTCTCTAGCTAATATGCGCGTAGCGATAGATGAAAAAGCGTGTATGTTGAGGTAATCGTACTCGTCTAGAAAAACTACGGCACTACCGGTTGATTGGTTGTACGACCTCCCGTAGCCCCTCCGCCCGCAATTTGCATGTACAACACCCCATTTTTATACAGGTGGACGGTGCCATACGCGGAATTACTATTGTTACAAAATTCTATGTACGCCGAAACGATATAGTACCCGGCTTTACTGGGGAAGAAAGAAGTCGTTCCGATACCCTGTTCAATACCGTGTCTTGCGGTACCGCATCTTATTACGTCAAAAGTAACTGCAGTGTGAGTTCTAGCGAGTATAGCCTGTTGAGTTGAACTGCAAGCACTAACCGCGGGCCCTACCACCGCCGCCACTTTCGAAGTAAGTTGTTCATCGACGTATTTCTTGTTCGTCAAATGATTATTGTCGGTCGGGACGTCGTCGTGATTCTGCAGTAAATCTATTACTTGCCCCCGACTCACAGCCTCGTCTATTCCCGCTTCCGGAGTATTCGCTGTATTCGCTGTATTCGTTGTAGGCAGACCTCTAATAGTATGGCCGCTCATATTTAGATCGCCGGTCGCTGGGTTTGCTCCATCTAGCCTTAGAAAAGTACTATTTACTTGACTTTCAGTAACTCCCCCGGCAATTACTCTTTGTGTAGATCCCGAATCCGTATGTCCAAATTTATCAACAGGCATTTTTTACATCTGAATATAATTTTCAATGCAGGCTGTTTATAACTTCTTGAAAACTCACCCCATCTTTACATGTTTTTTTTCAGGACGTGCAGGCATAGATGACCGCAAAACACTTCGTTGTCAGGCTGTACGCGTTCGCTATTGTAGTACACAGGACTCTGCAAATACTTTACCAGTTCTGTAGGAGGAGACAGGCCATAGCTGTCGAAATATATTTTGTCCTTGCCGTTTTTTGAAAAAGCGACCCAGTGCGAGCCGGTTCCATTAGAATCGTCTAGATTCAATATCCCACATTCAGTCCGTCCAGGTTTCTTCGGCAGCTCGTCTCTGAGAAATACTCCCCGGAAATTAGGAATATTGAGCTTTTTCGCGGCATCTAGTAGTTCAAAATTTGTCAACGGATGATTCGGGAGGACTACGCCTTCGACATTTATATTTTTCACAGTTGTATAGCTCATTTTAATATTTCATCTAGATGTTTCACAAACTAATGAGCTTTCGGGCTTCTACGCAGGCGAGATAATATTTTCGCCTACAATTTTTGCATTCATTCGCCTTTCCATCTTTTTGAAATCGATTGTTGACGTATCCCGATATGTTCTGATTTACCTTACACCGGCTGCAAACTTTTGTGTCTTTCGTCTCCCTAATTTCCTGTCTTGCGTATTTGTGCGCAAGCTCTTTCACTTTGGCATTTTTACAAATTTTACAGCTGGGGTAATACCCGCTCTTCTGTAAGTTATCTTTGTGAAATTCGTCCAAGCTTTTTTCTTTTTTGCATTTGGTACACACTTTTTTTGCCGCATCCATTTTATATTAGTGTAAATTATTCTTTATTTTGTTTAGTTTTCAGCGTGTAGTGCCCATAGGCTAGGGTGTGGATCCCGTCGTCCATTATTACTCTTTTGTCGTCGTCGGCAGACAGAGCTATTTTATTTACTTCTTCGGTGTAAATTTCATGGCGGTAGGATCGAATGACGTTCATCGCTCTCGATTGTTGTCTTTTCGTAAACACGCAGTCTTTGTAATCTGCGTGAGTGATTGATTTCTTGACGACGTTCTTTTTCACTCCTTTACATTTCTTGTAGTCTTCACCCGCCATTTTGTAAGAGTACAACTTGGATCGCAGACCGACAAATTCTTCAATCTGTTTTCCCGCGGCCTCGTCTTTGAACATACCAACCACTTTTTTTATTAACGCCGGATTCTATACCCGACGGGTGATCGCTCGGATAGTCTGAAGTATCGAACATACTTTGGACGTCGGGGGAAATATCTTTGTAGAAGTCTTCCGTTTTAATTTCATACGCCAAAGAATCGGTATCGGTGAATAATAGCTTGGCCCTATCTCCGTACTTGGCCTTGATGTAATTATAATGAAACTCATACATGAGCGTCTTACTAACGTCCAATATACACATCCCTAGATATATCGGCTTGTTGTAAAACAACTTGGTCTTTTTCATGTGAACGGCGATGAGGTTTTCATCGAAAATCGTTCGTCTGTCGTAATTAGTTTTCGCGACTAGCTTGATAGCTTCCTTCTCATCACTCACCAATCGTATGTCAACTCGATTCTCGATAGCTTCCATTGTTTTTCCGAAAACGCTATTGTTCATCAGCTTGAAAAAGTCTTTTTCAAAATCGTTCGTAGCTTTCGTTCTCAGGTTAGTATTCAGATCGATATACTTTTTCAGCCAGGCACTTTCCACGAATTTTATTCCTCGGTGTATTTTTACGATTTTCAATCCGAGTCTTTCATACAATTTTAAATTTCCGTAATGAACGACGTACTTTACTTTGTCATTCAAGTTTGGAATGAGTTTCGCTACATCTGATCCCGCAGGTTTTACACTCTCCGGAGCTAGAGGATAATCATTATGCAGGTCGTGCAACTCCTTTGGATATTCTAAGTCGACTTCTAACACACATCCCACCCCATCTCGTTCGGTAATGTTTCGCCAATCATTCAATTCGTCATCGTTCATCCATTCAAACCCATGAGTTGGTAGCGGCTTGCTCATCGCCCATCCGTACAAGTTGTTCGCGTCCAAGTATGGAATGAATACTGAATGCTGGGTGGGATTGAAAGCTTCCCCCATGTACTCGTTGTTCGCTTTCGCGTATCGGTGGGAAATCGTGCTGACACCTCCCCGTATTCCCTGCTTGATCATCAGTAACATATCGTAGTCACTCAACAACTCCAACTCTACACCAGTCGTCTTCAACGCCGCATCCCATGCAAGTCCGGGGCTAGTGTAGTACCACGCAGGATCTAGGTTGTAGTGCTTCATACAGACGTCTCTGAAGTTTTCGAACACATCCGCTAATAATAGAACATCCGATAAATTGTACAAGTCATGATATTGACGTAATGTTTTGCATTCAAATTTGTCCCATACCGTTTTCGCGTGCGCGTAATCTTTTTCGCTGATACCCGAATCGGTTAGTTTTGAATAGAAGGCATGCTTCGATGGTAATTCGGTTTCGTTTAATCTTTCAACACCGTCGACGTAATCATATGGGTAAACGCCTTTTCTGAGTAAAAGATCCAGCTTCTCACCTTCAAAAAATTTCCCTAAATTCTTGCACTGGTCTTTCTGAAGATTTTTCGATAACGCGTCGAGGCTCGAGGGCATGAATCTCAAACTATCGATGAAACGTAATTCGCGCTTGACTTCTCTCTCTTTTCCATCTGCGTCTACAAATTTATCGACGACGACCTCTCTGCTGAATGAGATATACTTTTCTTCGTTGCAGGGAATGCATTTGATTTTCTCGCCGTGTTCACCTCGTAATTTCTTGATAAATAAATGGCTGTCATAACCGGTCAAATTGTGAAATACGACAGGGAAGAACTTGGGGACTTTGAATTTCAGATTACAAAGGTTGTGAGCGGCACCTCTAAATTTTCCAGTCAAATGACAGTGATCTCGTACTCGTTTTTCATCGTCTATAAATTCTCCCCCGCATATATGGCAAACAGTAGCCGAGTCGAAGAGCACCTGCTCTTTCTTGCCGAATATCATTTTCTTTGGGAATTTGAACTGGTTATATATTCGTTTCACATTTTCTTCGAGACTGTCTATGAATTTCTGAGCGACATCATCGTCTTCGTTTTCAGCTGTAAACCTCACAGGCTCTTGAGAATAAACATCATCGTCGAAGCATTTCAAATGATAACAAAACGAACTGGGCGTATGTTTTTGAAACTTGTTGGTGTAAGACGTGCTAGGAACGGGTTGGCATGTACCGATAGGTTTGATGAACGACTCAAAATCGGCAAAGTACACAAACGGTACGCGCATCTTTCTATAGTGATGTGTAAAACTTAGCATAGTCCCAGGTTCCGGAAGTTCTATTCGTTGGGCGTCCTGCTGCGAACAGTACTCAGTATGTTTGTGAAGCGATTCTACCTTTCTAAAACCGATTAAACATCTTCTGCAATAGTGCATTGAATTATGGGATTTTTCTGTTCGTAGTGCTAGCAATCTGTTAAAATTCTTGATCCAGCAATAATGCTTCTTTTCCCCATCAGAAATGAGTAATAGATCTACACACCTATCATTCTCATGCTTTGATATATATATAGTGGGAATACATTCACATCTTTCTCGTAACCAAAAACATTAACACTAATATTATTATTTCGCTCAAACTTACTCATCACATTAGCATCCGCTGCTACGGGGAATTCGATACCAGACCAATTGAGTTCCTCAGACTGTCTAATTAATTCTTTCGTAATTCTTTCTGTATTTTTGTCGACTGGGTTTACAGCCCTCGTTACACACCACTTGAAGCATTCATCGTCTTCGTTCTTCATATTAATAATAGCCTTTTTATTCGCTAAATAATCTGGAAGTGGAATATAAGAACTTCCTTTCAATGGTTTGTATACCACTGTATCGATATCCAACTTCAAAACGGTTTTGAATCTCCAATTACTCCCCCGCATCTGAAAACTTGCCATGCTCTCCTTAATTTTATCCACTGCGTTGGTATATATTTCCCTCACATCGGTTGCTTCTAAAATAATATCACTCTTTGATTTGAAATTAGGCTCAGCCGTTACTACTTCGCCGGTTTTCATATCTACTTTCTCCATTTCGCACATGAGATCGAATTGAACTTTTACCCCGCGATTTTTCCCTAGCAGCCTAACTACATGCGGTCTTACAACCTTGAGAAAAGTTGCAACATCGATCCCGTTGTCGCCATCGATCGTGTATCTTTTTGTAAACCCTTTGATGGCCGTCGCAGTCTCTCGAAGTTTGAACCTATGAATGGGTGGTTTTATTTGCGGGGGTAACTGACTAATCTCGCGAGTCAGCCAATCCGAAAAAACTATTTTATTTTTCCCCGTGTTCAAAAATTTCCAAGTATTAGACAAGAATGCCGTAAGTTCCGCTTTTGCTAATCTCGAGTATCCTCGCACACCTCTCTTTTTCGCAATTTCGCGCAATTCTCGTACAGTGGCGGGAGTATGCGCTGGTGCTTTGGTGACCTGAGCCCGAGCGCCTAGTCGATCTCACTGCAATATGAACGCTATGAGTTCCGCTTTTCGCAAACTCGAGTATCCTCTTTGTCCTCTCTGTTTAGTAATTTGTCGTAATTCTTTCAGATTATACGATGAGTAGTCCATTTTATATTGGGATCTCCTGTCTTTAGGCCGAGCTGTATATTCCATTTTCAGTTATTTTCTTTACGCCGGAGAAAAAAAAATAATAATATTCAATTGATCCAAAGACGATTATAAACCAACGGTGTAAAATCGTTTGCGATATTGTAATCCCGTATCTACGTCGTAGTTCGCTCACGCTCTTGCATCACGCGGGGGTGAGCTGCCATTGCGCCGACGACGAACGACGATGGTCTCGCATGGCCCTTGTTGTCGATCCGGCCGTGGATTCTTGCATGGACATTCATCGTCGCAGCATTCGCGGATGTGGGCGTCAATTTTAGCAATGAACGCCGCTTTCCACCGTCTTGTAAAATATCCATCCCAGCCGCTCGGCTCGGCCATTTTTCGTAATTCTGTAACTTTTTTCGAGTAGTCCATTTTACATACGCCAGAGAAAATATTTTTACTTTTTTACTTTTTTTTTATTTTTTTTTACTTTTTTTACTTTTTTTACTTTTTTTACTTTTTTTACTTTTTCAAGGCTGTACTGGTCAAATGGGCGAAGGTCAAGGCTGTACTGGTCAAATGGGCGAAGGTCAAGGCTGTACTGGTCAAATGAGTCAGCCGCCTTATTGGGCCTCTACTGACAATAGAGAATAACTGATAAGGATGTTGGCCTAACTGATGTTTGCCTCTGTTACATAGTCTAACCCTCTGGCTAGCCATCCAATTGCCTGGTATATCCCGCATCTAGGCCTATGGCCGTAAAGGAAAACCACAATTTGTCGACGGTTCATATTTTAATACCCGGAAGTGTATTGTCCAGGCCACACACACATCGTGAAGCTCAGCAGCCACTCTCGTTCGAAATGATGACAAGATGACTGTGGCTATTCAAATCGATGGATCAAATCGATGCTTTAGAGTTTAGAGTTTAGAATGGCAATAACGATCTAGAAGTTATTTCACTGTAGAGAACAGGCGAGCCAGACTGTCGACGTTAGTGCTGGGGAATTTTTGGATCTTTGAGTAGAGATCTTGAATGGGTGCTATATAAATTCCGATTGATTAATTGATTGGATCCGGACCTCAACCTGACCAGGACCTCCTTTGGATTAAGGATTACTCTTGCGCACAATTCTTTTGACTCAACGCAGCGCTCGTGAATAAGCTGGTGCCCCGCGCTTGGCTTTCGAGTGGCGCTTTAGAAGTTTGGAGATAACGATTACGATTGACGAAGACAGCGTTCCGCACTATTATTGTAGATAAAAGCAAGAATTCTACTCGAGTAGATTTAGGATAACTGTCGTTGAAACAGAAAGCTATCGGGATTTTGAGTCATCGTGTTGTTGGGCTACATAAAATCAGAAGTCATCTGGGATAGTCGTCTGATCAACTGTTTATACGATACGGTGTAGAATTGTTTTGAGGTCAAATTCCAACTGAACTTGAATAGTTGACATCTCTGCACTGCAGGACAACCCTTCTGCTTTGACGCAGCGCTCGTGAATAAGCTTGTGCCTGCCTTAGGTTTAACGTGTCGCTTCAGAAAGTCGGAGTTTACGAATTACAATTGCGAATTACCAAGAAGTCGCTGATTTATACCTGCTTACTTACTAGTTACCTGGCGCTATAGAAATGTGTTCGTCGTGTTATCGTCGTTGTTGTTGCGTTCGCTCGTTCCAAGTTCTTCATGTTCTGCTGAACACTTGTTTCTTGGTAAGAAGAACCGTTCTTGGTTGAACAGGATGTGGGGCGTGGTGGTGTAGTGGGTATGTTCGTTGCCTTGCAGCGGAGGATTGCAAGTTCGAATCTACCTCAAGTCGCTGCGTAAGGACCTTGAGCAAGTCCTTCACTCGCAATTGCTCAGCGCTTCGGCGTGAAACTCCGATGCAGTGTCCGCTCTGTATATAGTCTACTCTACTTTATATCGAACTGTTTGATACCAAGACAGAGACCAAGACAGAGACCAAGACAGAGACCAAAACAGAGACCAAAACAGAAACCAAGACAGAGACCAATACAGAGACCAAGACAGAGAAAAAGACAGAGACCAATACAGAGACCAAGACCGAGACCAATACAGAGACCAATACAGAGACCAATACAGAGACCAACACAGAGACCAAGACAGAGACCAATACAGAGAACAAGACAGAGACCACGACAGAGACCAATTCAGAGACCAAAACAGAGACCAATACAAAGACCAAAACAGAGACCAAGACCGAGACCAATACAGAGACCAATACAGGGACCAAGGCAGAGACCAAAAAGATACCAAAACAGAGACCAAGACAGAGAACATCACTGAGACAATATGAAGTCCAGAGACCGTGACATCGTAAATCTGTTTTGAGACTGTCTTAAGACCATGTTATTACTCTTATATCTTTGCGTCTCCTCGGTGTTAGTAACTTTTGGTCAATCGTTTCTGTTGCAGTTGGCAGGATTGTTGGTGGCTGGTATCGGTGGAATCCTGATCGCCGTTTCACAAGGATCTTTAACCCATGCCGTGCAGGGAATCATCTTAAGCGTCATCGGTAGGGAGTCACATTAATTTTCATTTACCGATATCT
>OX243828.1:20978756-20993756 GCA_945859605.1 Lumbricus rubellus
TGCTGTGGTCTGACT
Source organism: Lumbricus rubellus (assembly GCA_945859605.1). Taxonomy (NCBI): domain Eukaryota; kingdom Metazoa; phylum Annelida; class Clitellata; order Crassiclitellata; family Lumbricidae; genus Lumbricus; species Lumbricus rubellus. The sequence continues at coordinate 20,978,772 of OX243828.1, forward strand.
GGATATACTGACTTCCACTACACCCGCAACAGTTGGCCTCGCAATGTGACAGTCAAGTCCAAGGATGATTCAGTGACCGTTACCAGGGTGACTCCACTCGCCTGCTGCAGGACCACCGGACAGTTCCCGAAAGTCGTGTTCGTCGTTGACCAATGCGCCATCACTCCAGACAGCAACAACTCCAACTTTATGACGGTCAGCAGTCAACCGTCAGCATCGTCGTCGTTGTCGTCGTCGTCATCATCGACGTCGTCGTCGTCACCATCATTATCATCGTCGTCGTCATCATCATCATCATCATCAACGTCATCGTCGTCGTCGTCGTTGTCCTCATCATCTTCATCATCATCATCATCATCATCATCAACGTCATCATCATCATCATTATCGTCATCATCATCATCATCATCATCATCAACGTCATCATCATCATCATTATCGTCATCGTCATCATCATCATCATCAACGTCATCATCATCGTCATCGTCATCGTCATCATCATCATTATCGTCGTCGTCGTCATCATCATCATCATCATCATCAGCTTCATCATCATTATCGTCGTCGTTATCACCATCGTCATCGCCGACGTCGCCATGCTATCATCATAGGTATCATCAACCGATAACATCGCCACACTCTTGCATTTTACATTAATGCTACGCACGTGTTAATCAGTTATTATTTTATGTTTAATTATAAACATAATTATACATTATTATAATTATGCATGATATAAATCTATTATACATAATAGATCAATTATTATTTATAAGCAGCTGTGTTTGCTGATATCCTCTTATTCCGCTGTGCATACAAGCTTCTAATTCTACTATGGAAAGGAATCAGGAATGGCTTTCACACACAAGTCTATGAGCATTAGTAGGATAAGGAGAATGCAGGGAGACAAGCAGGCAGGCAGACAGGCAGACAGGCAAACAGACAAACGGGCAGAAGAGAGAGAGGCTTGTAGACAGGCAGAGAGTGGCAAACAGGGAGATAGGAAGACAGAGAGAGGCTAGCAGGCAAACATATACATGTAGTGCCACAGAAGGAACAAAAATGATTGACGTTTCGGCAACAACGGTAAAAGTGAAAATGCGCCAACGAAGAGGAATGATAGCAATGATTGATGATGATGAGGATGATGATGATGATGATGATGATGATGATGATGATGATGATGATGATGATGATGATGATGACGATGACGACTACCACGACGACGACGATGAAGATGATGATGATAATAATGATAATGATAATGATGATGATGACTACAATGTTGACGACGATGATGATGCTGATGCTGATGATGGTGACGATGCTGCTGATGATGATGATGACGATGATGCTGTTGTTGTTGTTGTTGTTGCTGCTGCTGCTGTTGCTGTTGCTGCTGATAATGATGATGATGCTGCTGTTATGTTTTTTGTTTTTTCCGCTGTTGTTACTGCTGCTGCTGCTGCTGATGATGATGATGATGCTGAGATGATGATGATGATGATGATGATGATGATGATGACGACGACGACGACGATGATGATGATGATGATGATGATGATGATGATGATGATGATGATGATGATGATGATGATGTCGTTGATTGGCGCTTTTGCCTTGTTAGGGATGCTGGGACAAGGTATCTCAGGACCTCAACCTATATCGTGTTGGCATCATCATCGGAATCAGTGTAGCCATTGTCATCGAGGTCTGTATTGTATAATTACATTGACAGTAACTGTTGTCTCAAATTCCAATTCCATTTGAACAAACCTTTGTAAGGAAATAAAACTGAATCGACAACCAATGATTACCGGTTGCTCTATCAATCAATCAATCAATCAATCAATCAATCAATCAATCAATCAATCAATCAATCAATCAATCAATCAATTTATTTTATTGAGTTATAGTCAAAATCTCTGTATCTTCTAAAGTAGTAGTAACGTATACGTAGTGTAAAATAAGATCCAGGTCGTATAGTAGAGCGATGCCAGGCTGAAATCTGGATAGAGGAGGATGGTCATGTTAATCAACTTTGCTATAACACAGAGTCGTTGAAAATGGAACTACACAACCCTGTGCTGTGAACATTTAAAATGAGTTTCCAATGGATTCAATGCATTATAAAAATTCCGTTTACTCGCTCGGGTATCAAGTAATTCAATTATTGGCAGAATTCCTGTCAACGATCCAGATATTCGCGAGATGTCCTTTGTACACTGGACTTAATACCAGACATCCACTGTTTCAGTTACACACCTTTTAACGATTCATATCCAAGCTATAGATATATTTAACAACGCTAACTCCACCACTGGATGTACTTTGCCAGTCCCAAGCCTGAAGAAAGGAGGAGGGCGACACTAATCATTCTTGACATGACACAGTGTCGTTAAAACAGCAACAAGACTCCACCACTAAGCCTGCAGAAAGAAGGAGCAGGAAGGCACATGCACTTAAGACCACCGGCATCAACGTTAAAGTTTAGAAATAATAATAAAATCTAAAACTGCAGAATTATTATCCCGCGTTGATGCTGCCAAATGCTGAATAGGCAAACAGCTAAATTAAACCACTGCGCCTTTTACTCGGGTATTGCCAGTTCTTGGGCTGGATAATCATTTTTTCCGCTCTAGTACATTGTCGCTAAAGAGGGTAGTAATCGTATATTCTGAACGTCTACATTGCCAATCGAAAACTAACTGGTCGCCGGGCATCAGCTTATTCACGAGCGCAACTGTCCAACGCTGCCACTACCTTATGAACTTTTGATTTGAATCAACGAATGAATTTGTTTATTGCACACAAAATTCAAGCGGTATGTAGCCTACAAAGGTGAGACAATAAGTACAGTGCGAGCATAGGCGCAATCACGTCCAAAAAGTTGTGAGGGACCATAATGAATCACGTCCTAAAAGTTGGGGACCATAATAATAGAGGGGACCACTCAAAAGTTAGAGCGACGCGTCCCGTGGGTCCCATAGGGTGGTTGCGCCTATGAGTGCGAGAGGAGTAAGGAAAGCTAATAGCTTATTACTACACCGACCCCTTTTCCTTGAATATTTTTATGCATGCTTTTAAGTTTTATTAATACCTGATTAGAACATAGCTGATTGTAGTAATAGTGATAAGTATAATATGTTTTGTACCAATAGAATATCGATCTCGAGCTCTCTGCCTTATGAACTTTTCACCTTTAGACAGTTTTAAGCACATATAAAAATTTTTTTTACCTCGTTTGCTTTGTTGATTATATTGCAGGTCGTCATCGCCCTGATGGCGCTGTTTGTTGCCAGGAACAGCAACAAGATCAGCCCCATCTAAACGACATGTACGATCACCATGGCAACAGTCTGCTTAGCAACAGTCTGCTTAGCAACAGTCTGCTTAGCAACAGTCTGCTTAGCAACACTCTGCTTAGCAACACTCTGCTTAGCAACAGTCTGCATAGCAACGTGCGTTTTTAACCGGCTCACAAACTGCCGAAAAGTGCTTTCCTTTCTCGTTATAGATCTTGACTCTTCTATCTAAAAACATCTGTCCTTGTTAATGTCGTTTATTATTATACAGAACTTGTTAACATGTTTATGACGAAGCTTATACCACGTGATCATGTCACGCCCCGCAGCACCGAAGTGTAAACGCGTTTTTATATATACTGTGATAATTTTTCCGTTTCAGGGTAAAGTAAAGTACATGTAGGTCTCGCTATTTAAATCTTGCGACTTCTATGGCGCCATTGTAAGATTCGCGAAGTATCAGCCGATGGCACCTCCTATAGCAGAATCGAGATGCTGCGTTTTCCACTAAAATCTGGAATTGGTAGAAGAGGATATCATGGATGAATTGGCGTCATATAAATTTTCCATCAAATTGCGTCTTTCCAAGCATTAGTTTTAGTTTGGTATTGCATTCTATTATTTAAATTGATATAGTTCCTCTGTTTGGAAAATCTTCAACGCAGTGTTATTAGCCTAGTTGTCTCTTAGAAGGAGGAAATGTGCTGGGAGCGCCTCTGAGTAGTTCTGTTGAAAAGGCGCTATGCAAATTCTCGAAAAATGAATGAATGAATGTAATTAGCAGACAATGCATGACTCTGGAGAAAACCCTTTAACTTGACGCAGCGCTGGTGTTTAGGGCTAATTCAATTTTGCCTGTGTTTAGATAACATTTATGGTCATATGTTTAGAAATTTTAGACATTACAACATCTTCATGCGCCATGTTTACTGTTTACTGTATCTCTTGCGTCAAATCAAATACCAGAGAGTTGCGCAAATATTACCGAAAATAAATCTTCTACTGCGAATGCTATTTTATTTAAATTAATGTTTTTGTTTATTATCGAATGTAATAATAGTTAGTAAAACTTTTCTGAGTATAATTATCTTGTGGCACTAAACTTGAAGCGTCATCGTCATCATCTTCGTCATTGTCGTCGTCGTCATCATCGCCATTGTTGTCGTCGTCATCGTTGTCGTTATCCTTAATAGGCCTATCAGCATTGTTATCGTATTCATCATCGTCATCATTACCATCTGCATCATAATCATCAACAAGTTTAACAACTCTATCGTCGTCATCGTCTTCATCATCATTTCAAGCTACATGAGCATGAGCTCGGGTTTAAAGTCGTGTGATATTAGTTGGGACTAATTCATCATTCGTAACTTCAGATTTTATTTCATGCTTAAATTCCTCACGTTAGTTCTAATAATTTGTCTGGTAAAACTTATCCACATCTGTGTTCTGCAGTTTCTTTAGCATAATAGATAATGTTGCCAAGACAGTTCCTTTTGAATCCAAACTGTTAAGACTTGGCTTAGCCCTTGTGTACATAGACCAAGATGTCCACGTACCTACAGACACGTATACAGAGGTATATACACACATACTATACACATACATGGAGAGTTGGAGACATAATTATAGAGAGAAAAGCCATCGCCTTCGAGCACTGCAGCTGGAAAATGATGCTGGAGGCGGTCGACAGAGAAATTAGTTCTGTCAATCTGTCGACATCCAAATGGGTAATGGGTGGACGGGAGAAGTACGAGAAGGAGGAAGAGGAGGAGAAGGACAAGGAGGAGGCGTAGATGTGAGAAAATAATAGCGGAGGAGAAACAGAGAGGATTTGGAGAGAAAGAAATGATGGGTGGACGATATGAAGCAAATGAAGAATTGTAAAATGTAAAAGGTAAATTGGAATGAATATATGGCCTATCTGAAAGAAACAACAAGCGATGCAATGGAGGAAGAGGAAGGGAATAATTATGTATCGAAGAGGGGGAAAGAGGATGGAAGGAGGAATTAGGAAGAGAGGAAGGAGGAGGAAGAAGAGAAGGAGGAGGAAGAGGATGCTAAGAACGATGACCTGCATAGCGAGGAATCGATGGTTTGGTTGGAAGTAAGAGAGTCGTGACCGAAACGCAATCAACGGCTAATCGAGTGTGTGAAGCAGAAATTCCATTCGTCTCATTCATTACACGCTTGTAACTGCATGCATGCATATTGCATATAGATAAATGCATATATATATATCATAATATGCGTATATATCATGTGAACTATGATTTTGGCTTCTAACTAGGCCTATGTAGCCTACTTTAGCCTACCCATCAGTTACTTACATCTATAGAATAGGCATAACAACATTTCAAAGAGAATAATTCGCGTTGTATATCAGGAATCTCTCGTGGATTATAATAGGCTATACCTCACGACACACAGACTCCTTAATCAAAGATCTACGAATCCAAGAAGTATCGCACAGCTGAGCTGATCCTACGAGCTACTACTTTATAAGGGTTAAAACCCACAGGTCAAATACCTTCACCCCTCAAATCTCTTTTTTGTATACCCATGTTTGGATATTGCCGAATAAATTATCCCACATTCTTTTACTACCTGGACAATAATTTATATGCACGCTTACATTAGACAGGGTATCACCGCCTTAAATCGTTGACTACTGAAATTGAAACTTTAAAGTGTCCTCCTTAGCCGAGCTTGCGTCGGAGCGCTCCGGAGTAGTAATCGGAAAAGGCGCTATATAAATTCTTGTAATAAATTAATACTGGCCTTCATTTATCATTAGTAGAACAGTAAACTTTGTTACTCAGCTCTAATTCTGATGTTCTGTCGACTTGTCTGCCATGGAGACTATAGAGTTTTCGATGATTACTTCAATAATTAACTACTGTTTATTGTTAATAGCCATTTTGTTTACCATTAACAAGCAACTATATAGGATTGTACAATGTACAATTTACATGTACAAGTAACCGCCATAACTGTTGCAGCTGGTATCTAGAGGGCCTAATAATATTAATCAGACTAAGGTCTCTTCTGGTCCATATTTTGACTCCAATGAACCTTCATTGTGAAATGTAAACACGGTATAGATCTACACCGCTAGTCACATTGAATGTTGTTTGGAATAATAAATTATTATGGTGGTTATGGTTATTTGCTTTTAAAAAGACCAGAGAAATACAACCAGCTCTCTCTCTCTCTCTCTCTCTCTCTCTCTCTCTCTCTCTCTCTCTCTCTCTCTCTCTCTCTCTCTCTCTCTCTCTCTCTCACTCGCATGATTATTATATATATATATATTAATGTAATGCATATTATATTTAAAATAAATACATTTAATTATGCACTCTATTTATTACTATGTACCAGCAAACACGATAGCATCAATAAATTTTAATCATATAGCGAACACGATATCAAAACTCGTGCATGCACTCAATATGTAGGCCTATATCTCAAACATAATTTATATTATAAATGATATATATATATATATATATATATGTATATCGTAACGTTCCGTCGTATGTATTCCACGTATACATAATTATGATACATTGCATATAATTATCATATTCATTCATTCAAAATAGCGCCTCTTAAAAAAACTATACTCAGAGGTATATATATAATCTATACACGTGGAATATATACCATGGCCTATGCATTATACATGCATATATATATGTATATAATATATATCATATAATGTACATATCATATATATATATATATATATATATATATATATATATTCATAAACGCGTGTGTGTATTTATATATAATTATTATAGATCTTTTTCGGTCATGGTCTGTCTGATATAATTTAATAAAATAATGTCTTTCTGTCTGCACTCAATGAACCGCGGAATCGTTCTTTCAATTCCCATGTAGCATCAGCATCAGCAGCAGCAGCAGCAGCAGCAGCAACAGCAGCATCCGTTCATCTGTAAGGAGGCTGGGATCGGTTGCTGATGAGGACAAGGAACACGGAGGAGGACATGGAAGAGGAGGTGGAAGAGGTGGTAGAGGAGGTGGTGGAAGAGGATGAGCTGGTAGAGGAGGTGGTAGAGGAGATGGAAGAGTAGGTCGTCGCTCTTTTCCTTAGACCTCACCCCGTGCCTCTGTTACAGCCAATGGCAGGACACAAGTTAAGGTCTCAGGGACAGAGCAACGACCCTTCCCCCGCCGACGTCGTCGCTACCCTGGTGCAGGGAGTGAGGGATGGGGTTGCGGGGGAGGGGGGTTTCTCCTCACCCTCCTTCGGTTCTTGTCTTTGTCTCCAAGAATAGAAGCCACCGTCTCTGTCTCTCTCCTCTCGTCCACTGGCGTATCTCTGTGCTGACTCTTTGTCGTTGATCGATGAGCAGAGGAATCCTATCCGACCAGCAGGTCACTTATGCTGTAGAAACATTTCAGGCTGTGTTAGGCAATGCAAGAGAAACGAATCAGACAGACAGTGAGACACAGAGATATATAGGCAGACAAACAGATAGACAGACAGACAAACATATAAACAAATAAGGAGCAAGACCGTGCATGAGAGGCAGATTAAGAGATACAGAATTAACAAAAATAGACCAAGAGAGGCAGAGAGAGCGTGATAAAGAGAGATAGTTAGACAAAGACCGGGAGAAGGAGGCAGACCGAGAGAAACAGCGAGAGACAGAAAGTGAGAGATACAGACAGACAGACAGACAGGCAGACAGACATACAGACAGACAGGCAGACAGACAGACAGATAGAGAGACAATGATGAAGAGCAAAAAAGAGGTAAAGAGACAAACGCACACACAGATAGAAACACACATACGCAGAGAGACAGTGACAGACAGACAGACAGACAGACAGACAGAAAGAGCATTTATCAATTTATCTATGACAACATTTCATCTAGCGCTATTCATCATCATTCTTACAATCTCTGTGTTCCTTGCTTCTTGTAGGTCTACAAAGTACGCATATCACTCTGTGCTGTATTTCTGTTGCATTGCATTGCATAGTATTATCTGCTATATGCATGTACAAAATTGTACATGCATACAGCTACGTCGTAACGTCTAAAGCTCATGACTATTATGGTTTAGTGTTGATTTTCCAATGGTGCCTAACAGACAATGGACAGCCGAGATCGAACAACGGCGCGTGACAATGCTTTTCACAGTAGCAGTTGATTACAATAGGAATAAGAGGAGCTACTGTGATGCCTTCCGACGTATTGTATTGAGGTATTGTATTGACCTATTGTATTGAGCTATTGTATTGACCTATTGTATTGACCTATTATATTGAGGCATTGTATTGACCTATTGTATTGAGTTAAGTTGTCTGTGTGAGAGAATTTCTGTTGGAGAACATATTAATTTTATATTTCGTCCCATCTAATGCCTAGATAGATAGATAGATAGAATGTGTTTGACTGTCTGTGTAACGTGTTTATGAATGTATGTATGCGTGCATGTGTGCGCATGCGTACGATTGTCTGTATGTATGTGTGTGCGTGAGAAGGTGCATGTGCACTTGTTATAGCGCCCCTTCAAGATATCGACTCAGAAGCGCTCCCGACAACAGAACTACAGCAACGAAAGCATTGCTCAATATATTTATTTACCTGGTTGGCATTTGGTGGCTTCGAGTTCGAGATTCCATCTTGTAATAATTATTATTGTAAACTCCATGTAGATTAGCCTACACGCTTTCTTTAATCTTTAATGATTGATTAATGAATGATGATTACTGAAAAATTAATGATGATTACTGATTAATGAATGATTAATGAATGATGATTACTGATTAATGAATGATTAATGACTGATGATTACTGATTGTTAACGATTGATGATTACTGATCAATGATTGATGATTACTGATTACTGGTTAATGATTGATGATTGTTTATATTTTATCGAACATCGCTAATCGATGATTTAAGATCGATGGTGACGATGACGATGCAGGTGGTGGTGGTGTTGGTAGAAGTGGTGGTGGCGGTGCTGGTTCTGGTTATGGTGGTGGTGTTGGTGTCGGCGGTGGTGGTGGTATTTTGATCTTGATATTCTTTTGACAAACCTCCAGCTCCACTGATATGACCCAGATTCCATTTCCATCTCCTGACCTTAGAACTAATCCACGTAGCGCTGCCTTCCAGCTCTGTAACTATGGTAACCGTCGTTGCTAAGCAGTCGAGGGTCTTGAGCGTTGCTAGGCGATCTACGGTCGTCAACGTTGCTAGGCAATTCCCCAGGGAAAGCTAGCAGGTTGTACAGTCCGCCAGAAATTGGTGTAACTCTGACTATACAACCTACTACCTCAACTGGGGCTATGTTGCAGCACGTGGCCTTGACCTAGATCCAGTAGATGCACCAGCCAATCAAAACGCAACGACCCTCGACCTGACCCTCATTCCAAACGACGGCGTGACCCAGATTCGCGTTGTTATGAAAACAGAGCATATTGACATCTTCTTGGACAGGATGGCAGGCGACTCTTTGGATCTGAAAATATATATAATACCAGCATTTAAGCTACATCTGCTTTGCTTAATCTATGCACACATACATACACACAGACCAGGGCGGATCCAGGGGGTCAATCTGGCCATGCTCCCCCCATTTAAAACTGCCATGGGACGTGCCCCCCCATTCGGTTTGAAATTAGTCATAGGAATAGGGATGTCATGGCATATTGCCCCCCCCCCCATTAAGAAAAATTGCATGGGACGTGCCCCCTCCCCCCCAATTCGGTTTTCAGCTGGAGGACTAAAAAAAGGTCATCAACTTTTTTGGCGACCAACGACGAAATTTGTTCCTCTGTCCCAAGATCAAAAATGTTGTTCCTCCCCTTGGAACAGTTCTGGATCCGGCACTCTACATACGTACATGCACGTACATATGTACGCAATTCTGTATTTCATGATGTGCTAATCTGAGCTTTTATTCGCTTGGAGTGAGTCCGAAATTCGCATCAAAGGCTCGGCGCCTTCGATTAAGTGGTTCCTTTTTGCGAGTTATCATACATGTACACCGGGGCAGACCGAAGGATAAGAAACTATGCACCCAATCACAACCGATTTGAGAACAGTCACTTGCCAAGTGCAATGGTTTCCACAAAGGCCTACGTCTAAATTGTTCGAGTCTGGATAATATTTTTTATATAGCTTCTTTGTGTCTGTAACCTTTCCTTTGAAAATATTTTCGCCGTTTTCCAACGCACTTTGAAGTCGCTACCGATATTTGTACCGCTAAAAAATCCATTTCTTATCAAGATGGTTTTTAGAAAGTGTGCAAAATCTCTTTCATCGTTTAGATTCACCCACTTCTACTACCAGATTTACATGTATATGTATTTATATGCACTTGTTATAGCGCCCATTTCAGATACTACTCAGAGGCGCTCCCCGACTACAGCGCGGCACTGCATCGGAGTTTCACGCCGAAGCGCTGGAGCAATTGCGAGTGAAGGACTTGCTCAAGGTCCCTGCATGTACGAGGCGGCTTGAGTTGGATTTGAACCTGCAACCCTACGGCTGCAAGACAACGAAGATACCCACTACACCACAACGCCCCATGGGGCAGTCAGGTCTCGCAGATCAAATAATTTTTGTGCAAAAATTATTTGATCTGAGAGACCTGACTGAGTTCGACGTGAGGCTCCGTTTGCAGAAGACCTCTCTTTTTGTTAATATGTTGTAGGAACCCATGAAATGCGACCCATTCTGAAATCGGAGGAAAGGTTTCGACAAGATGTTTTCAATTAATTGCGATTTCACTTGAAGCGAGCATAGACTGGCGACTTAGGAGTTACGATAACGGAATATATAGAAGTCATCATCCATCATCATAATCATGATCATCATGCATCATCATCATCATCGTCGTCGTCGTCGTCGTCGTCATCATCATCATCGTCGTCGTCGTCATCATGATCTTCATCATCATCATCGTCGTCGTCATCATCATGATCATGATGATGATGATCATGATCATGATCATGATCATGATCATGATCATGATCATCATCATCGTCGTCGTCGTCGTCGTCGTCGTCATCATCATCATCATCATCATCACCGTCGTTGTCGTCGTCAAGCGAAAAAAATCAGCCTTAAGGAGTTGATAAAAGGTGAAGGAAGTACACGACAAAACTCATTCACGTCAATGCATGCATGGGGCAGAAATAAGAGAGAAAAAAGGGCATTTGCATGTATACACATTATACATAATTATACAGTATGCACAAATATATATATATATATGTATGTATGTATTTTATATATAGATACATGTGTATTTTATATATAGGCAATACATAATATATATATATATATAAAATACTATAATATGTACTGCTCTGGGTCTCAGATTTATATTACGGTGTAATCCAATGCCTCAATAGTTGGCGACGAATTTACCAGAAGCCCTGAAGGATTGGTCTTCGTCTTTTCTGCTCCAGCCCCCTCTCCATCACCTCCACCGGGGGTGGGGTAAGGGGGGGGGGGGTCGGGGACGCTCTTAGAAAAAAGGTGCATGTCGATCGGTCTGTCAATCATCGGTCGGTGGGCGGGGCTTCGTCTGAACCGACAGAAAATATGTTTGCATCTTCATGTCGATGAAGATAACATATGAAACCAGTTGTATGTCTGTCTGTCTGTCTGTCTGTCTGTCTGTCTGTCTGTCTGTCTGTCTGTCTTGGTGGCTGTCTGTCTGGGTGGCTGGTTGTCTTTCTGTTCACCTGTCTCTCTTTAGTTGTCTCCCAAGTTGGTTGTTTATGTCTGTCTGTCTGTCTGTCTGTCTGTCTGTCTGTCTATCTATCTATCTATCTATCTATCTATCTATCTATCTATCTATCTATCTATCTATCTATCTATCTATCTATCTATCTATCTATCTATCTATCTATCTATCTATCTATCTATCTATCTATCTATCTAATCTATCTATCTATCTATCTATCTATCTGTCTGTCTGTCTGTCTGTATGTTGTCTGCCTGTCTGTCTGTCTGTCTGTCAGTCTGTCTGTCTGCATGTCAATCTATCTATCTGTCTGCCTGTCTGTCTGCCTCTTTGTCTGACTCTTTCTGTCTTATCTGCTTAGATTGCCTTTCGTTGTTTATCTTTCCTGGCTTTTTTGTCTGTATGTCTGTCTGTCTTTCTGTCTGTCTGTTTGTCTCTCCGCCTGACTCGGTAGACGATCTGTCTTTATCTGCTTTGACTGCTCTTTGTTGTTTATCTTTCCAGGATGTTTTGTCTGTCTGTCTGTCTGTCTTTCTGTCTGTCTGTCTAAATGTATGTCTTCATACCCGTCTGTCTGCCTGTCTGTCTCTGTCTTTTCTCTAATCTACACCGTCTTCTCTCTTATGAAAAATGCTATGGCCATATATTATAACTGGAGAGAAAAACCACACACCCATATATTACATCGAGGCATATAATGTATACGCATATATACATTATACATGTATTTATTCACGCATATAGATGCTTCTGAAGCTGTTGTGCAATATTGCGCGAGTCTCTGTAATCCTTATTCAAGAACCCAAACACACCTGCTCTTTCTTTTCCTCTTTCTTCCAATTTCTGCTACTGAATAATCGTTCTACTCCTGCTGCTGTATTATACTCTTCCACGCATTCCTATAGCTCTCTTCCGCCTCTGTTCGCTAAATCTTTTTCTCCACCTCTCTTCTCCGCCTCTTCCTCATCTCCCTTCTCCTTCTCCTTTTCCTCCTCCTCTTCCTCGTCTAGCCTTCGCCGACTTCTTCTTTCCCCTCCTCGTCCTCCTCCGTCTCCTCCTCTTCCTCGCTCTCGCCGATTTCTTCCTCCCTCTTTTTCTGCTCCTCCTCCTTCTCCTTCTCCTCGTTCTCGCCGTTGCTAACTCCCTCCTCTCCTTCCTCTCATACTCCTTCCTCTTCTGTTCCTCCTACTCCTCCTCTTCCTGCTCCTCCTCTTCCTTTGCGTGTTCCCCATCCTCTGTTGCGGTTTTCTATTGCCATTCCTTGCAGGAATTCATCCTCCTCCTCTTCTTCAGACCGTCTGACCTCCGATCGCTACATCTTCCGTCTGGATGTCAAGAGGAGTGCTCCTCGATCCATCCTTTCCCACGACCATCCTCCCTCCCTCCCCTCCCCCGTCAACAGGCATCCAACTTCCCTCCCCATCGCATCCCCGGTTCCCCAACGCTAGGTAATGAGCCTTAATTACTGTAACTACTTCGTCAAATGTCTTAAAAACCTGCTTTAATTAATCAACTCTTAGAAGTTATGTTTATCTGAATACTCTGAAGTAGTGTATCACCAATAGCTAATAATACAAATGTTTGTATGGGCGCGGTGGTGTTGTGGTGGCGTCATTGCCTTGGAGCCGGAAGGTTCGAGGTTCGAATCCACCTCGCCGCGTAAGGACCTTGGGAAAGTCCTTCACTCGCAATTGCTCAGCGCTTCGGCGTGAAACTCCGATGCAGTGTCCGCTCTGCATTCGAGAGCGCCTCTGAGTAGAAGAGTTTGAAGAGGCGCTATAACAAGTGCACATAGAAACAAATGTTGAAACGTATTTGTAAAAATAAGAGCATGCATTGAGCAAGAAGCCCTTGGGAAATCATCGCTGCGAAGTGTTGGCGACTTCATTTTCCTATCCTCGGCATATGAGGCATGCACAGCAACTGGTCGGTCATCTCCTTTGCTTTCTGATCCTCCTATCGACAGTGTACTCACTGAGTAGACTCGGTGTAGATGGACCAAAATTATCGAAACATCTTTCTGCCATGATGGGGGACATGAACCCCTATCCATCCAAGTTTGACATTCCTGCAATCTGGCCACTAGATTGTCTAGAGTCTAGACTGTCGTAACCTCGACAACTAATTAAGTATTATACTAACTTGCACTATATAAATAGTCATGGAGCTAGGGGTCAGGACTGTATAAGTTGTTATAGCTTTTTCTGATTCCTTTTGCACTCTGTTTAGTAAGTCATGTTTATTCTGTTTGACTTGTGTGTGTGCAATAAATAAACAAATCAATCAAATCACAATGTTTTGGCTGGTTAATTGCCTAAGACTAGGCTTTACCTCTGTTCAAACCGCAAAACTTTTTGTCTGCAGTTTTAGCCGCAGCCGCAAGTACGTAAACTAAAAGCTATACAGAAAATTATATGAAATTAATTGCAATTATTAATGTTTATTGCTAAACGTTACTGTATTGATTCGCAACTTTTCTGTGAACGGAAAATCCTCGAAAAACAGTTTGCAAACGGGGAGACAATATTGGACCCAAGTAAAAATCGTCTCATTAACGTAGGCCTAATTACCGGTACTACAACCAGCGACTTTTAAAAATAAATCTGCGTATCAACTAAGCTTGTACATCACAAGTAGTTTACCAGTAATCTACAACTATTATACTTCGGAAAAGAAGAACGTTTTAACCACGCGAAAAGTATCAACATTTAGGCTACTTTTTGAAACACAATTAATTAACTACGGAAGGCTACTTTAAGCAACAGTTGTTTGTTGCACAGCTACTCCAAGCAACAGTTGCATATGTAAACAGACAACAGTTGTTTGTGATTTTTTATCTGGTTCCCCGAATCCCAAAGATGAGGAGAATTTAGTATGTATAACGGGAAAATGAAAGTCGTCACTTCTCCTCTGCGAAATGACTTTCAACAGACAGC
>OX243828.1:20998756-21003756 GCA_945859605.1 Lumbricus rubellus
GGCTTTCAATCAGAAAGATTTGTCTACTGCTGGTGAGAAATTCTACAATGAATGAATGAATGAATGAAATAGAAAGAATGAATGAATGAAAGAATGAATGAAATAGAAAGAAAGAATGAATGAATAAATAAATAAATGAATGAATGAATGAATGAATTGGATGGATGGATGAATGAATGAATGAATGAATGAATGACAGAATGAAAGAGTGAATGAATGAATGAATGAATGAATGATTGAATGAAATAGAAAGAAAGAATGAATGAATAAATAAATAAATGAATGAATGAATGAATGAATGAATGAATGAATTGGATGGATGGATGAATGAATGAATGAATGAATGAATGACAGAATGAAAGAGTGAATGAATGATTGAATGAATGAATGAATGAAATAGAAAGAAACAAAGAATGAATGAATGAAAAAATGAATGAAAGAATGAAAGAGTGAATGAATGAATGAAAAAATGAAAATAATAAAAAAAATTAAACACTGGATAATGAGTGAATGAATGAATGAATGAATGAATGAATGAAATAGTGAATGAATGAAAGACAGAAAAAATTTAATGAAAAAATGAATGAATGAATAAATGAAAATTAGAACAATAAAACACTGGATAATGAATGAATGAATGAATGAAATAGTGAATGAATGAAAGACAAAAAGAAGAAATGAAGTAATGAATGAATGAAGCTCTTTGACAACTTTGACAATCATGTGAAGCATTATAAGTATCCTATAACAGACTCCATACAATCAACCGGACAGTCGCATCATTTAACGACAGTTGAGCGAGAAGTTAAAAAATTCTATCGACGTCAAAATAATATTTTTTTATTCATTAACCAGAGTTGTACGTGAATGGCATCGAGACAATGGTTCGTGGAACCTATTGTCTCGTCTCTTTCCCGCGGTCGCCTCTTGATTTCTTGGGAACTGTCATGAAGAAAAAGTTTCGCAGTCTTGCATAGGGCCCGCAGATATCTTTCAAGGCCGTAGCGAGGGGTGTTTTGGGTGTTTGAACACCTCCCGAAATGGAAAATGTAAAAACTAATATAATGCATATACTAGCACACGATGTAAAAACCATGAAATAAAACCATGAAAACACCCCTGAAATGAAAAATGTAAAACATTAATAGAATGCATTCACTAGCACATAATGAAAAAACATAAAATTATGCGAAAAATGGTAAGAAAACCGTTACTGATTACTAAAAATGGTCGTCAGAAATTCTCCGCCGAAGAAACACCCCCCGAAATCAAATCCTTGCTACGGCCTTGATATCTTTTCAGTGTGTCACAGTGAGGGGCAAAACACAATCACGTCGCAATGATCACAGTTAAACTATTTTGCATGAGATTGAAAAATGCAAAGTGGAAAATTAAGATAATGGACATCGCAGAGCAATTATTTGAGTGAACGATTTGCTCAATGTTCCTATACACAGTAACCGCCTCGGACTAGAATCGAACCCTTGCTCTCTGAGTGACCAGCTGCCCACTCTAACCACTCAGGCGCCGTGCCTCGATTAGGCGTAATATCAGGCATACCGGTATTATACAGGGGCGCGGTGGTGTAGCCTAGTGGGTGGCGTCGTTGCCTTGGAGTCGGAAGATTCGAGGTTCGAATCCACCTCGCCGCGTAAGGACCTTGGGCAAGTCCTTCACTCACAATTTCTCAGTACTTCGACGTGAAACTCCGATGCAGTGTCCGCTCTGCATTAAGGAGCGCCTCTGAGTAGAGAGAGCTTGAAGGAGGCGATAACAAGTGCACATACAGACATTATTAAGCCTACTTACTGATTTACATCCATGTATGAATTATATAGGTCATAAGAAAATTCAAATCATCCGACGCTGCTTCACTGCCCATGCAGCGCGCAACCGGAAACCCGAATACAATACATGCGCTGATAATAATAATGCGCATAAAAATTACCTTATCACCGCCAATGGTTTTTAATATTGAGTTATTGTTCGGACGAGAGTTGATTGACACCTTCAGGAGCCAATTGATTGCCTTCGAGATAATATGAGCTCGAGTGGATGAGGGTGGGGGTGGGGGTGGTGGGATGGGGGTAGGGGTCGTCGGTCATGGGGGGGGCTGTATGCAAATTCCGACGAAGCGTACAGTTGAAATAGTTATGAGAAGCGATTTCGAATCAGTTCAAATGCGTCCTTGTCACGATTTCAAGGTTCTTTAACTTTGCGAACAACGAGAGTTGGACAGTAAAACTCTGTCTCTTTCTTCATGCTATAGCCGACATTTCATTTCACTGTGAAAGTAAATATATGTATGTAACTATGTATGTATGTATGTATGTATGCATGTATGCGTGTATGCGTGTATGCGTGTATGCGTGTATGCATGCATGCATGTATGCATGTATATGAAATAGTAGCCTATCTGACTGTCTACTCTATCCAAGTCTATGGGTACACCAGGGCCGGATTAAGGCATGTTCAACATGTTCGGCCGAACAAGGGCCCCCACATTGCTTAATCCGGCCCTGGGGTACACTATCAGAGTACCTCAGTGCCATTCAGATTCGATCGTCATTGTTATTAGTAGCCTACTTCCATGACTACAGTGTCTAATGCACAAGGTGTGAGACGATGGCGCTTCTGAACCCAGAGTTGCATGGTCTCGAGACAATGTCATGGTCTCGAGACAATGTCATGGTCTCGAGACAATGTCATGGTCTCGAGACAACGTCTCGGTCTCGAGACAATGTCTGAAATCTATGGCCCCCTGATGTATGTGCTCTACAGAATGATTTTATAAATTTTAATCAGCAGACAAATTCTGATCAGCAAAAAAATGGTAAAGAAAATTATAATAATGAATGTATGTTTGTAAGTATTAATGTGTGTGTGTTTGTATGTACATGGATTGATGAGTAGATGATTAATAGATTGTTGAACGGATTGATGGAAGGATTGGGTAGATAGAACGGTTGAGTGCGATGACAGATGAACGGATGGGTGGATGGGTAGGTGGGTGAATTGATGGACGAACGGATGGTTTGACGCATTGATGCATACAAACTTGGGTAAATCTACTCATGCATAATGAATGGATGAATGAATAGATAGATGGATATATACATGTCTGGATGGATGGATGCGTGCACGCACGCATTTATGCATCCATTCATGCATGCATGCATGAATGGATGATGGATGAGCGCACGAACGCATGACTTGGCTGAATTGGCTAGCTGGACGGACGGATGGACGGATGGAACCCACAATGTAAATCAATGTGGGGCGCGGTGGTGTAGTGGTTATGTTCGTCGCCTTGCAGTAGGATGGTTACAGGTTCGAATCTACCTCAAGTCGTTGCGTAGGGACCTTGGGCAAGTCCTTCTCTCGCAATTGCTCAGCGCTTCAGCGTGAAACTCCGATGCAGTGCGCGCGCTGTAGTCGGGAGCGCCTTTGAGTAGATATATATATAGCTTGAAGGGGCGCTATGACAAGTGCGCATACAAACAAACAAACAATGTAGACAAGAACAAAGGATGAACGGAAGTATATATAAGACCAAGTAAAGCAGACGAATAATTATTTGCTTGAGTCGCCATCTTACCTTTTAAACCGCAAAAAACGCCATCTGACGATCCGGATCCTTTCCTTTTGTCCTGTTGGACCAAGGAGCATCGGACGTCCATCCGTCCGTTCGTCCGGCGGACCGATCCGCCTCCTCATCCATCGTGTGGTGTGGATCCAGTGTCAGACTGTCTGGAAGGAACGAAGGAGGGAGGGATCAGGGGGAGGGAGGGACGGGCGATGGGGACCCGAGGAACCCTTCTACCGCCGACCGATCGACCGACCGCAGGCTGCAACGGACCCAACACCCAGACTCAGCGTGCGGCTACACCAGCCTCGTCTCTGTCTCCGCCTCGTCCTACTCCTCCTACTTCTCGTTCTCCTCCTCCTTCTCCTCCTCCTTCTCCTCCTCCTTCTCCTCCTCCTTCTCGTTCTCCTCCTCCTCCTCATCATTATTATACTTCTCCTCCTCCTGGTCATCCTCCTCCTCCTCCTTCTCCTCCTTCTTCTCCTTCTTGCTCTCCTCCTCCTCCTCCTCCTCCTCCTTCTCCTCCTCCTCCTCCTTCTTCTCCTTCTTGCTCTCCTCCTCCTCCTTCTCCTCCTCCTCCTCCTTCTTCTCCTTCTTGCTCTCCTCCTTCTTCTTCTTCTCCTCCTCCTCCGTCTCCTGGGTCCGGACTACGGCACCGAACTCAGACATCCTTCCTCCGCCTGTCTGTCTGTTCGTCTGTCTGTCTGACCGTCTTAGCATCTCTCTCTTCTCCTCCTCTTTCTCCTCCTCACTCTCTCTCTCTCGCTCTCTATGTCTTTGTGTGTGCTTGTGTCTCTCTCCCTCTATTTCTTTGTGTGTATGTCTCTCTGTGTCTGTCTCTGTCAGTCGGTCTGTCTGTCTGTCTGTCTGTCTGTTTGACTCCTCTATCTCGCTGTCTCGTTCTCTCACTGTCTGTGTCTCTATCTTTCTTTCTCCCCCTCTGCTGCTGTGTCTACCTGTCTGTCTGTCTGTCTGCCTGCCTTTCTGTATGTCTGTATGTCTGTCTATGCGCTGTATGTCTATCTATGTATCTCCATATTTGTTGTCTGTACTTGTCTGTCTGTGTCTATCTATGCCTGTCTGTCAGCCTCTCCGTCTGCCTGTCTTCTTTTTTCTATCCTCCGGCTACCCAGACCGCATACCCCCTCATCATCTCGGCGTCCCTTCCTCGCATAGTTCGTCTGACTATAAAAACCATCCCTACCCTCCATCCATCCATCGCCCAAACTCCCTCCTTCACCTTCCATCACGTACGCGCGCAGTACAGACCGACAGACCAACCGACAGAAAAAACTATCGCAGAGCAATCGTATTAATTAAAAATTCTTAAGGTCACGTGAATTCCGGACCCCCTCTCCCATCCACCCTCCCCCACCCCCACTCCCCCATTCCCCATTCCTCGCCAAACGCCGTA